>JAOTAY010000191.1:46957861-46972423 GCA_025629805.1 Erythroxylum baracoense
TTTATTATTTTATTATTAATTATATACAATTTATTATTAATTATATAAAAAATTATTATTAATTATTTAATAAATTTGATTCTATTATATGTGATTTTTATTTAAACATTATTTATTTATATTTATATTTATATAGAAATATGTACAAATAATTAAAGAATAATTTTTTATATATTTTCATTAATAAAAATTTTATTAAAATTTTATTATTAATTATATACAATTTTTATTAATAATATAAAAACATTATTATTAGGGTAAGGATAAATAATATAAAAATATTATTAATTATATATAAGGGGTTAGAGTTAGAAGAAATAATTGGTATTAAGAAAAATAATTGAGGGTATATTAGGTAGTATGTATTTATTAGTTTACGTTCCATCCTAAACCCCCCAAATCGGAGGTTTCATATTTTTGCTGTTTAGGATGGAATGGAACGTAATATGAAACCCTCCGCTTCCATCTCATTTCGTTCCATTCCATTATAAAACCCTCAACCAGACGATAAAAATGTGTTACGTTACGTTACATTCCGTTCCATTTCAAACCCTCCAACCAAACAAATCCTAAAGTGTTGGTTTATAGCACAAAAGAAATTATATCAAGATTATAATTATGATATTTATATTATGTTTATAAGAAATTATATCAAGATTATAATTATGATATTTATATTATGTTTATGTATTAACTTTAAATTATTATTAATCATTGTTCTATTTATACTGAACATTAATAAAACATAAAAGATTAATGCACATCATATTTTTCTTTATCAAGGAAATATTTGATCTTGTAAGCTAAATTATGTAGATACTTACCAATCCTAGCCAAACAAAGAAAATAAAGGAGACAAGATTTAATGAAATATGATTAAATTATGAAACTAACTAAAGTAAGATAATTAAATAGCTAAAAGAAATCAAGATAACAAACACTAGAATTTTATAGTTCACTTATAAGGAAATGTAATTATCATATAATATTTATTACTAAGGTTAAAATAACAATTAAACTAATATACTTATGTCCTCTCCCAAGACACGTTAGTATATTCAACTCAGTAATTACCACGCAATATGCAATTTAAACCAATCAAATTTATTAAGTGGATTTAATCTCTTTAGTTATAAAAATAATCTAAGAAATACATTTTTCTAGATCTAAAATATTTATTCTTTTTACGTAAAAATGATACTTGACCTATCAATCCTTCATACAACCTCTATAATTTTATCCATTATGGCCACCATAAATCCAATAATTAAGATAAATAGAATAAATTCAACTAAAAAATAATTCGTCATATATTAATAATTAAAATATCTATTACAAATTACATCCTTAAGCCTAACTAGGGATTTATTTCCTAAACATAATTAAAGAAAAACTAAAAAAAATCAATCTTAACATTAAATAAATAATTAAAAAAGGACTAAAAGAGTTGTCATGAATTTTCTCTATTCTTGCTTCAAATCCCTCTTCAATGTTAAAAAACCTTGAAATAATGGCTAAGGTCACAAAGTGATTGTCAAACACTTCTTTTCAAGACTCCATAAAGTTAACGCTAATAAGAGTATTTATAACTAAGGTTACACAATATAATCCTAAGGTGAATGAAATTATGTTTTTGTGCGTCCCCCAATTACATGTTACATGACTGATGTCCGTTAGCTTCTGAAACCTTAATTGTCTCAAATTAGTGTTTAACTAGCACCTGACACCATCTTGTAACAATGATTAAGTTTTATTTTTTCAACTATTGACCTTACGAGAGATAGGCATACGTCTCCTAGTTATGTCTTGTGCCTGTGTGGCCTTTACCACCAAATTCTTCAATTTTTGACATCTTTGAGCTTAATTTAATCTATGATGCCTTTTACAAGATGGCGTCCATCTTGTTAGCTCACCATTGACTCTATTTCACTTTGATCAAATAACTATATCAAACCCAAGATTTCTCCTTCAAATCATAACTTACAAGATAATAAACTAAACATAGGAAAATATCCCATAATTAATATAAAATATGCTCTAAAGTACTAAACTAAAAACTAATTTAGCCTCTGTAAACTTGGTAAATATAACCTTATCAATTATCATATATTTTTTCAAGGTGGATGGAACTTAGAAGAATTTAATTGCAACTATTAGCAACAAAATGCATAATAAATTGATTGTCATAAAAAGCTTGTATATTCTTGCTAACTGATAATAAGATACATTTTGATTGTAGGTAACTATTGCAACAATTATCAGCCCTCCCACTTAATAGCCCTAATACTTTCCTTAATTATTGCATAAAGCATTTGCGCATTACATGACTGAAAGAGTCGATATAAGTAGTAAGCTATTAGAGAATCAAAACTATCCTCTAAAACTACAATTTTTATAATTAATTGAGAACATTTTTATAACCCAGATTTTAAGATTTCCCCTTAATATTTTCAAGAATGTTTGTCTATTAATGGCTAGATAAATAAAGTAAGGAGATAACCAATATGACTTAAACTCAGTAGCTTTTTGTACACAATTAGGGCTCACAATTTTATAAATAAGAAACTATTAAAAAGTTTGGAACTTTCTTTCAAATTCTGATGAGCTATTAAAGTAACTCAAGAAAAGAAAATGTACGAACATAAATGTAACATCTCATTATTCCATGATCAGGGTTAGAACTCTATGATATTGTACACAAGAGTTTATTGAGAATTTAGAAGTACATTTCATGCATCATATGACATACTCATACATGTGAATAATGTTGTCACTCATTAAAATAATTGTACAAGCATTCATTGACATTTTTCGAGTATAAGTGATTTTAATGCGATTAAAATGTAAATTGTGAATTATTTGCCTTGAAAATTGAATTAGTGTGTCTTAGAATTGATTTAGCATTTTTTGTGACTTTTCGTACATATTGAAAATTTCTGAAAATTTGGAGTTTTTGGATTAAGAAAAATGTAGAAATAAGAGACAATTAGAAGTGTGACATTTGATAGCTTAAATAGAGGACACATGTTATACATGCAATGGTAACATGTGGCATTGTATAATGGATCCACCTAGTCACTTAGGCATTACGTTTCTGCAGCTCTCTTGTTTGTCTTCACCGAAATCATCTACTCTTTCTTCTTGTTCAGCCATCACTGAAACACCATGCTTGTTCACTCTTGTGTATTTGGCTTTTGATTAATTCATCAACGTTACACCTTGCAAAATAATCACTTCAGCCCATTTGCAATTTTCGGTTGTCTCTCTCTATCTTTGCTTTCTCCACCGAAATCTCATTCTCTCACCTTCTGAAATTTTGCCAAATCAAGTAAGTTATGTGTTGATTTCATGGGTAGAGATAAATGACATTTTGATGATGACTAAATTGAGCTTGAGGATAATGATTAAGGAATTGAGTTTTGTTTGTGTTAACGTCGGTGGTATTAATAAAGACATTCTATTGTCATGCTTGTGAATTGATGCATACGTGAGTTGTTAGTAAGAAGCAATTTTGGTGATACAAGCAAAGTAAAAATGTGCAGAAAGTGTGATAAAAGATTGTGATAATTGGAGTTATATGAAGATTCGTGAAGTGCAGAAAATGTGATATAGAAAATTATGAAAATAGGTTCTATTTTTAGGTTGTGTTATTCATCATTTTTTAAATTGTGATAGAGAATATTGAACTGAAATTGAGATATACTAAAGAAATCATCAACTCGAAATGATAGAGAAATGATAGAACATGTATTGTTTGCTGTTTGAAGTGGACAAAATGTATACTAAATTAATGAAGAACTGTGGTTAGAAACTAGATACATGTTGGATATATTTATCTACAACTTTCATGAAGAGTCGACTTCCACGAATAAACTGTATTAATCTAGGCAAAATTGGACAAAGTGATCTTCAGAAAAATTATAGTTCATCCTTTTAGCTGTCCAACGACATATCACATGAAACTTTTGGACTCCGGATGAAAGAGATATGACCTTTATATGATAACATTACTAGTGCTGGCATAGGCTGCAGCACTATCCCTGATAGAAATTTATGTCCTATTTTCAACGATTAAATTGTATTGATGTAGGCAGAATCAGAAAAGTTGTCTTTATAAAAGTTGTAGCTTATCTTTTTAGCTTTCTAATGGTATAAAGTTTGTAATTTTTGGATATCAAAATTGAAAGATATGAGTTTTACAAGTTTGAGTGCACATCAGGGGTGCAAGATCATGCATAAGCACGATCATGCACTATCACTTCAATCATGGGAGTGCACGATCGTGCACTAACCTTTCAGCCATGGGAATGCAGGATCGTGCACAAGCACGATCGTTCACTAGCCCTTCACACAATTGTGCACAGTCTGTAATATTTTGAGTATAACTCATGAAATAATGAACCAAATCAAATGATTTTTGTTTCGTTTGAAACTTAAGAAATAAAAGAACATTTTTTAAGAAAATTTTATTGTCTAAAAATGTCAGTTTCTAGGTCAAAATAGCCATACAAATCTGACCTGAAATCTTCCTGAGAAAATATGGAAAAAGTACAGGAAAAGGATCGTGAGCAGTGATTTTTTTTCATGAAAATGTTTTGATGATGCAATGTTTGAACCAGCTAATGCTAGGGTATTTCCATATGAGATATTAAGGTTTAAATAAGAGCTTAAATGAATTTAGTTAATATTAAATGAAAGGATTAAGGTGAGTATAGTGTATTTTGAAGTAAAGAATGCTTGGAAGGTGTTGTAAATTATTTATAAAGAATATTAAGAAACATACCTAAGAATTTGTCATTGAACATGCATAATACATGATACATTTATACATGTGCTTATTCATCTGAATGCGAAATTTAATAATGTGAAAATGCATGTGATTGCATATAAAAGAGCACGTTGAGTGACTGCTTCCAAACATTATCGGGACTTTAAGGCAATAAGCTAAAGGGAGCAATTGTGAGTCACATAAGATGGTCTCACCATGATTGTTTGTTTGATTCTGAATTGAATTGATATGTGATTTATGTGCACTGATTTCTGGGCATAAAATGTCTGAGGCGTTTGACGCATAAATAAGACATTGGAAGTGTTCTTTGAATGTGGATGCGATTGAATAAATGTTTTCTCAACTTATATGTTGAATGTCGGACCAAGTTCGATGACCAGTGTGAATGAGAAAGTGAATGCGAATGTAATGGACTGAATATGATGAATGAATATGTGTAATGCATTTTATTCCATGAATGCCTGAAATATAAAGGTAGTTGTGACCGGAGTCGCCAATGAAAAAGAACTTAAAGCTCAGGAATTTGTGGTAAGAGCCTATGGCTCAAATTGTATAATGAGCCTTGTATCCCTAACGGATAAGGTACAATATGAACGAGCCCGATATCTACAACAGATACGGGATAGTGAAAAAAGGTACTCGATCACAATAACACAATAAATAAATTTGAGTCTCATAAACATTGCATACACATGTGATATGAATATATTGAACAATTGCAATGTTTTGAGGACATTTATTGTATGAAATGTGTAAATGCTTATCAATGAGTATGTTTTGCATGATCGCAATGAAATAATGAATTGTATAGATTTTGAAGCGTGATAATTGTGAACAAAGTGTTTCATGATGTTACATGTGATAATTGAGATGATGTGAATTATATGATAACATTAATTATTGTGTTGCATAACAAGAGTGAACCATCTATGGTTACTTAACTGAGCTCACAAAACTCAACCAAATTGTAGCGTTGACATTTTCAGGTTCGAGAGAGCGACGACCTATCTTCTAAGATTGCTTAGAAGAGATTTTGTACAACTTTGGATAGAAAACATGGCTCAAAGATCGGTCAGCTGGGACTGAAGGATTAGTTTTATTTTTTGTTAATTCCTCATGTATATAGCATACTTTGTAGACTTAGCTATGGACTCTGATAGGTTGATATTGTATAAACATGGATGATGGATATAATGCTACATTGTAAAATTATGGTTTATGAAATGAAATGAGGAAATTTTGGGATTTTAAACATTGTGTTAGTTATTATTTAATTATGATGTCATGCTATGTACTGAAAATGAAATAGTTAGCACGTCATTTCTGTCAGGCGTGTGCATGTTTGTCCGAGGGGCGTACGGACATTTGTTGGATGAGAGTAGGGTGTTACACTTTCACTAAAGGTTGATTTGGCTATTTTTCAACTTGAAAAGTTTCATAATCAAAAGGATGCATATATTCTAGTATGTAACTTTATGATTCTCGACATGTTGATTTAACCAACATAACATAAAAGGATAGTCTCGATTATTCAACTTTGCATTCTTGTCACTTCTATTAAGCATAAGTTTCCTTTAATCCAACACATACAAAATGTTTGCATAAAATTGGATCAATCATTTTTACTTAACAATTTATTTCTTACTATGCTTTGAACATTATATTAATTTTGAATCTAAAATCAATATTAAATACTTATAAGCATGAACTAGAAATGCATATGACCTCTATCATATCTCATATAAGCAAGAAAAGTCATGCAATCATTTTTCTTTCAATGACAACTATTATCATTCTATAGCAAGTGCCTTTAATTGATGTCCATCTTTATGCTTTTAGTAGGCTAAATTAAGTAATTTAGTGTAACAATTCTGATAAGGTACTCTATAGAACCTCTTGCATCTTGCTATCATAGTGTTGACATACATCTTACATGTTATCATCAAAGTTTATAAGACATTAGTCAACTCAAAATATCATTAGATTTTTTCATCTATATGATTCTATAAAACTTTGTCACCTAATCCTTAATAAGAACTATAACAAAATTACATAATGGGCAAATAATTTTCTATCTGACTTTGAAAACTATTCTCAAACATAAACTATGTCTAAGAAACTGAGTTCACTAACTTATTATCAACTATACTACATAAGATAAATTCCACTCATAACATAATATAAATGTAAGAAAGCAAGTAATTAATTATTTACCATATACTAAATGAGATTATATCCTTAATCATGTATTTAGTTACTCCCATTATTTTATTTGATCTCATTACTTCAATCTTTCTAGTAGGTTATAATCTCACTCAAATATAGTTAATCTTAAGTTTGCTTAATAAACCAACTAAACTTAAATTAGGTATTTAACAACTTTATCAATTACATTTCAAGTGATTCTTAGAGTCATTAAGTGACAACTCTTGCCAAAACATATCTTATATGTTATTCCTAATCCTATCTCTAAATTCTTGTGATCTTGAGTTTCCTCATCTAAATCATATAAATTTAGTTAAGTAGAATCCACTGTCATAAGAGTAAACATATTCGGGTTAAAGTGACAATGGAAGGCAACAATCGCTTTCTCAACATGTATTTAACATTTTAACGAGAGATTTAATTTTATTCGTCTCAACAAACACAAAATTGAATATAAAATATCACACATATAAAACATAAAATTTTACATGATCCAATATATATATATCAAACATATAAATAAAGAATGCAACTTTTATACTTATAATCAAATTATATACAAAAAATATAAAGTTTTGTTTGATTCTAGCTATTGATTTTCATAATCTAAAATAATATTTTCAACTCTTTGGAAAATTAAATTAGATTAAAATCATTGATTCCTAATTAAAATAGAAATTTAATTAGATTTGAGAATAATTTTCAAATCCAATTAGAAACTATTTTTAATTATCGTGACTCCTTATAAAATTTAATTGAAAACATTTTTTAATAAGTTATTCTTCTTACTCATTATAATTTAGAAAAAAACTCATTTTTTAAAATTATATAGGTAACATATTCTAATTTAATTAGAAAACTATTTACAATCTAATTAGAAATTACTTTTTCTTAATTATAATTTTTTTAATATTAAAAGTAAACTACTTTCAAAATTAAATAAAAAGTTTTAAAATTTAATTAAAAAAGTCATTTATATTATTTATTTAGAAACTGATTTCTTAATTAATTGGAGAATCTTTCCTTAATAAATTAAAAAACTGTTTTCAAAATATTTTTCTTAATTAATAAATGAAAAAATTTTCAAAATTTAATCAAAAAATATCTTTTCTAATAAATGAAAGAAATTTATTATTTACAAATAAAGAAATAATTTTTAAATAAATTGAGTAATAATTCTCTAAACAAATAAATCATAAATTTAATTCATGTAAATTAAATTAAAATAAATAAATTTAATTAAAAACACTTTTCTTAATTATATAAGAAAGCAATCCTCTTAATTATTTAAGAAAATATTTTTCTTAATTTTAAGGAATTTAATTAATTAATTTTAATCTTATTAAAATAATTAATTGTAACTTTAGAAATAACTTTTCTAAATATTAAATAAGAATTAATTTAATTATTAATTTTAATCATATTAATAAAAATAGTTAATTTAATTTTGAAATTAATTTTTGAATATTAATTAAATTTTATGTTTAGAGTCGGTCGTGAAATACTCTATTTTAAATCAGGATTGGATTATCTTGATCGAATGACCAAACAAATCTTATTCAGTCACTCCTCTTCTTCTTGTTTTAGAATCCCTAATTTCACAAACTCGAGCGTCCAAATGTTGCAGCCGCCGCCACCATCAAGGACTGTTGCGACCTTCCACTGCCACCAGCCAGTGGCAACTCCCCATTTGCTCTAGCGGTCAGCCATTCATGTCGACCAGTACTACGCCCAGACGAAGCCACCTGTCTTTGGTAGCTTCCACGCCACTGCCTTCGCAGTTGCCAGCTCCTACATGCACAGCCTCCATTCACACTGGCTAGTCAAGGTCACGTTTTACTCCAGACGTAGGCACCGCAAGGATCTACCTTTCCAGTCGTACTGCCACCCAGTCCAGCTTCAATGTCCCAAACCGCCGCTAATCTCCATCGTGGTTCACTGCAGGTGAAGTGCTCTATGTCTGTTCAAGTAGTTGCCTATTTTACCAGCAGTTTTCCAATTCACGTGTCTCCAACTTCGTCGGCAGCCATACTTCCTTCTTATTTTCTAGTTACCACATGACACAAAAATAATACGCAAAAATTTGCAGTTCTCAATCATTGCCTAGTACTTTGTGCTTTTCACGACCGAGGAGAAAACTTCTCCAAGCAAGAACAGATCCATCGTCTAGTGATCTAGTTTTCGTCTCTCACGTTGCTGGCCAACGACCAAAATTTTCTGAGTTTCTAATTTTATTTTAGGTGTCTAGGCTTCTTATTCATGTATTGGTTAACTCTTAAACGATTATTAATCATATTAACAATTCTATTCTAAATTGAATTGGATCTAAGTTCTTCGAAATTATTAAAATTAATCAAATTTAAATATAATTTTTAAGGTTTTAATTTCAATTTTAAAATTTAAGACCAATAATAATTAAATCAAATTATATAGCTAAAATTTTAGATTAATATCATTAATGGAAAATTGAGACATGATTTGATTCTAACAATAGTGAAGTAATACAATTTTTTATTTTCATTTTTCAAAAATTAAGAATATTTTAATTTTATAAAATGATTAACATATAAATTATAATAAAATATAAATATTAATTAATATTTTATTCTGAAGTTTGATTTTTTTTCTAATCTTATCACTTAAATCATTTTCGAAATCAATTTATCTTAACTATTGTAGTCATAAAAGTATCTGACCGTTAACGTTATTCACAGAATAAGTTTAGATAATTCTATAACTGTTTTAATGAGAGTTAAATAAGAAGTGCTAGTTATATTAAAGCTAAAGCTTATTTATAATAAGTTTTGAATGTTTTTTAATTTAATTTAAATTAAATTAAATTTTAATTAGAATTATGAGTAATTCTAATTAAATTCCGATTATACTTAAATAAGGTCTAATATCTTATAATAATCTTTATTTATTAAATATATCATATTTAATCATAAAATTTCTTAAACTTTACAATCAAGTCTAATTTAATTAAAAATAACTTTATTTTCTACAACTTGTTCTTTATCTGAGACTCATTAGGTTCCTAAATATGTTGACAATTATTATAGTTTATAATTCTAATTCATAATTTTTAATTAGATAAATTAAAACTCATTTTAATTTATCTTTAATTCTCCGATTAAATAATTTATAATCATAAATCAAGATTGACATCTAGAGATACATCATGACTTAGTAAATATTTAGGAATGTCAAAATAGTTTTGACTAAGCTTTGTATATGATTTTTTTGTATAATTTAATTATTTCCTTATATAATGTTCCGATTAGACATAGAGCATGTAATTAATATTTACTCTATTTTAAATCCAATCATATTAGTTTTTCGCCATTAGTTATCGATACAATTAATGACATTTATAAACTATTTATAAAATATCATCTCACCTTAGTCAAGAATTTATCAAATCAATACTAATCGAGAACAACAGAACATTTTTCTTAATTATTTTAGAGTGATGAATCATATCTTAATCTTGTTGGTTTATGCCCTACAGTCAATCGTTTTGGTTATAGTTTAGTGACAATTATTAACAAAGGCACTCTTTATTTTTATGTATTAATATTTTATGTTTTAATACTAAAGATAAAATCTTTGGAATAATTAATGTGTAATTGAAATTATAATAAGATTATAATTATAAGATTCAATTTATACTTATGTATTATTCCTAACTATTCTTAGTTGTAGTTTCATCAAGACGAGATATTGTTGAAACAGTAAAACTAGCACACATTATGTTTCTTTCTTATGAAAAAAGTAATTAATCTCATTTATTGTATTTATTGTGATTTTTGGTTGTGAATCTGTTTTTGCCGCAGGTGATGATCGATTGGCGACACCGCTGATTGGTGTTACCATCGTGAAACCTGATAGGTTGGTCCTAACTGAAAGCATTGATTTGTTGGGTAAACCCAAGGTCAACATGGATAGAGGCGAAGTTGGATTATATACATTTCATCAACTTCTAGGGCTTCTCCTCTTCTCTATTGCCTTCTCTTCGATCTTGTCTTCCCCGTCTCTAACTGTCGTCATGGAAGAAGAAATTAAGCTCTTCTCTCACATAACACTAAGAGGCACCAGAGGATACCTTGCACTAGAATGGATCACAAATTACACCATTTCAGAGAAAAGCGATGTTTATAGCTATGGAATGCTGCTGCTAGAAATCATTGGTGGAAGGAAAAACTATGACCTTACTGAGTCTTCTGAGAAATCCCATTTTCCATCTTATGCTTTTAAGATGATGGAAGAAGGGAAATTGAGAGAGCTTTTTGACTCCAGGTTGAAGTTAGTAGAAGAAGATGAGAAGGTGTCCACTAAAAAGTTGCAATGTGGTGTATACAAGAAGATATGTCTTTAAGGCCATCTATGACCAAAGTTATTCAAATGCTTGAAGGTATTTGCCCTGTTCTTAAGCCTCCAACTTCTTCACCATTGGGTTCTCACCTGTGTGCGGGTTTCTTCAGATCAATCAGCGAGGAGGGCACTTCGTCGAGACCATCAGATTGCAACAGTGATTCCTACTTATTTTCCCAAAGAAGAAAAGTAGGGGTATGGGTGTAAGTTTGTAACGATAAGTTAGAGCAAGAGGAGGAGAGAGTAAATAGCAGAAGACGTGATGAATTCCAATTTTCAAAATATGGCATACTCGAGGTTTATGAATTTCAATTTGTTATGTAGATAAGGAGTAAGGATAAGGCAGTTGAATCATGATTCATGAGCTTTCATTATGATTTATACCGCTTGATTAATTAATTTTCTATAACACTTAGAACTCTATTTTATTTCAGATTTTGATAGTTGTATTATATATACCTGTTGAAGTATTGAATTTATTGATACACTATTTCGGGCTACTTTCCTCCAAGACTTGAATCAGTGAGAGCTTTTCTATAAGTTAATACCATTCTACTGTGTTTCTACTCTTGGTTTGTTTCTATTATAGTCACCATTTGGCTGTTGGTTTGTTTATGCTCTTAGTTTGTTTCTATTATGGTCACTTGATTTGTTTCAGCTCTTGGTTTGTTTATGGTACGGTCACCATTCTGCTGTTGGTTTCTGTGTATATATATGGTTTATGATGGTTTTAGCTTGACTTTTTCTTTTTTCAAATTGATTCTTATTTTTTGTTGTTCTTGGATTTGATCCATTATTCATTATATGTTTAAATAGGGTAGGAATAGGATAGAAAATCAGGTGGTGGTGGTGATTGATTGGGATTCTATTATTTAACCAATTGGCTTTTGTTCTTATGATGTTGGATCAAAAGTTGGTCAACTTTGATACATACCAGTAGTAGATCAAAGGCTTATTCCTTTGGCACAAAAAAACTAGAAAGACTCATGCTTGTATCTGGATAAGAAAGGACATGCATCTTTATCATGGTTCTATAAAGTACATGCAATATAAATTCCACATTTGTTGGAACTATAAACACAGGACTCAGGAACAAATGACTTTACCAAGTTTGTGATAAAACCAACCAAGTTATGCTAACTTGTAACTGAAATCAAACACTTAGTGTTGAATTTTTAATGCTATCAATTCCATTGGTATATGAAATTTAAGGCTGCCTTTACATCCCAAATTTTTAGAATTGGAGCTTAATCTACGTATTAGATTTATAACAATGTAGAAGAATGATCCATCATAATGGCTCCTAAGGTTGATTTTGGATTTTGTAATTTTAGAATTTGATCAAAATTACAATTTCAAGTATTAGAATTACAATAAATATACAATATCAACCCGATTATGTGGTAAATCTATGGATCAAAGTTTAATAAGTAACAAATGTTGGTCTTTTTTAATCCATTCTGGTCTTCTTTATTACAATTGATAAATGAGAATTATTTAAGTTATATACTTTTGCCCCGACAATAGTATACCCAATTGTTTTCTTACACTTTTTAGGTTAAATCATAATAGAAAATATGGAATCATCTTCTACTTGTGGTAAATCCGATCTAGCATGGAATTATTTTCTTCTTCTCAAGCATTTGATGGGAATGTTCAATACAACTGTATGTTTTGCAATAGAATATTTAAAGGGAGAGGAATTTTTAGAATGAAAGAATATCTTGCTGGTGTTAAAGGTAATATTGCTTCTTGCAAAAAAGTACCACTTGATATGCGTGATATAATTGGCAAATATTTGCAGCAACAAGTAAAAAAGAAAGGAAAATAAAGAGGCTTATGATATATCTTTTGGAGATGATGAAACACCACAAGAATTAGATAAAGGAAAAAGAAAAGCTATTATTGACATAAATTCTTATTTTTCTCTAAGAACTACTCTTGGTTCTCAATCCAGTCTAAAAGATTTTATGGTTGATAAGGATATTATTTTGCGATGTAAAAGAGCATGGGTTAGGTGGTTCTATCATTTATGTATTCCTTTAAATGCTTTAAATTCACCTTATTTTCAAGAAGCAATTGATACTACAACAGCAATAGGTCCAAGATTTAAGGTACCATCTTATTATGAGCTACGTGTGCCTTTACTTCAAGATTTAAAAAAGGAATGTCAGTTAATTGTAGATACATATAAATCTAGTTGGGAATTAATAGGATATACTATTATGACAGATGAGTGGACTGATCAAAGACAAAGAACCTTGATTAATTTCTTGGTTTATTATAATATTGGAACAACTTTTATCAAGTCTATTGATACTTCTGACATGGTAAAAAGTGCTAATACTTTATTTGAATTATTCTTTGAAATTGTCTAGTGGTTTGGACCAAAGAATGTTGTGCATTTTGTTACAGATAATGTAGCTAATTATGTATTAGCTGGGTACTTATTACAATCAAAGTATCGGCATATTTATTGGTCTCCATGTGCTACTCATTTTATAAATTTTATTTTAAAAGATATTGCTGGTATGGATAACATTTCTGGTCTTGCTTCACGTGCATCTAGGATCACAATTTTTGTGTATAATCATATCACATTTTTGTCTTAGTTAAGAAAGCAAGAAGAATGGGTTGAAATCGTGCGTCCTACTACTACCAGGTTTGCAACTACATTTATTACTTTGAAAAGTGTTTATCAACATAAGCAACTACTTCAAAATTTGATGGCAAGTAAACACTTTTCAAGTCATAAATTATCAAAGAGTGAAAAAAGAAAAGAAGTTTGTGCTATTATTCTAGGTAATAAATTTTGGAATGCTTGCTTGATCATTATGAAGATTGTGGCTCCGCTTATAAGGCTGTTGAGGATTATTGACTCAAATGAAAAGTCATCTTTGGGGTATATATATGATGGTATGTATAGAGTTCACAAAATAATTATAAATCTTTTTAAAGGGAAGGAGAAATTGTACAAGCCTTATATAGATATTATTGATTGACGATGAGATAAGCATCTTACTCAAAGAATCTACTTAGTAGCTTATTTTCTCAATCCTTATTGCTTATGTAACATCCTGTTTTCATATAACAGGTTGAATCATGAAAATTGGTACGCGTGAGATTAATCGGAGAGATTAGGAAAACACATCTCATGCTCATGCATTTGTGAACAGTGATTTTTGCACATGAAA
>JAOTAY010000191.1:46978931-46999625 GCA_025629805.1 Erythroxylum baracoense
TTTGAAGATTGGACCACTCGGCCTGTGGATCATTACGAATGGGCTCGGGCCCAGCACGACCGACTCGACCATACCAGTAGGAAAAATGGGAAAAATATTATATACGATCGTGGCCCTCAGTCCACAATAACATAATTATTAATAATAGCATAATTAAAATTACAAATAAAATTATATTTATTATTTTTTTACTTCCAGTCTTTTTTCCTTTAAATCTTTATTTTAAAATTTAAAATCATAGAAAAACATATATTAAATTTTGTCACATTTAAGTTCATATTATAATTAAAATTAATTGTACATTTATTGTTATTTATTTTCCTCAATTATATTTAAATTTTTATAACATGCAAATTTAATTTAAATACAATATTTATTTTTCTTATTACAAATATAATTTTATATAAGAAAATTAAAATCATAACATAAATAATTTTGTTTTACATTAATAATTAAGTATTTACAAATTAATTTAATTTTTATTAAAGTTATAGTAGTATAATTAAAAAATTAAAATAAGTTGTTTTTTTAATTCTAATTCTAATTTTATTTAAAAAAAACTAAAACAATTCAAAGATAGTACATCTCTTTTTAATATTAAATTTTTACAAATCTAATAATAACATTATTATAACAAAAAATTTTTTTTATTAAAGTAAAAATTTATTTGACTTGTGTAAACTAATAAATGGAAAGTTGGTATCCAGAAATCATACCTGACATCTTTTGTTATGAATTAAACTGTTTACTAGTCATTGTTCAACAGGACTTGTCACTCTTTGGGATAACAAATAAAAAAAAGGTACCAATTTTTATTTTTTTTCCAATTTTATGCCTAATGTTTTTAAAAACTTTAGTTAAAAAGATTCAAAAATTAAATAATTTAATTTAATTTCTATTAACATCTTCTTAATGTGAATATAAAAATTGGCATTTAGAAAGATTTTGATTTTTTTTATCTTTCTTGATATGATCTTTTAATTTCCTCTAACAAATATATTAATGACTATATATTTGAAGTATCAATAAAATATTTTTGAAATTAAATTGTCTAATTTCTAAAAATTTGCGAAGTTAATTGAAAAGTTTAAAATTTTGAACACATATTTTTAAAATTTTAATAAACTTAGACACTTTTGTAATTCATTATCCCTAATTATTTAAAAAATATAAATGTTATAAATATAAAATATTGATAAATAAAATATTAAATATAGTGGAATTTATTGAAAACAGCCTCTCTGTTACATAAGGGTAAGGTTGCGAACTATCATATCCTCAGGATGACTTCAAATGAGTGTCGATGATGATGAAATTATTAAATAAGCAACTCAATTATTTGTATATTAAAATATAAATAGAATCATCATAAATAAAAAATAATTTGTAATTACATGAAAACAATGTATTGTTACTTACTAATTTTTAATTATATGTCTAAATAAAAATCAATTTGATGAATATAATTAAATAACACAAAAAAAGGAAATGTTAAAAATGGGTGTTAGCCAATTTAAGAATAATTAACAAATATAGAGTAACGGTTATATTAAATATTAGATATTAAAGTTTAATTAAAAAGTGACTATAAAATAAAATTAACTAGTTTGTTTTAGATTATAAAAACAATTAGTTTAATAATAAATTTGATTAATTTTTAATAAAAATTATTAAAATAAATTAATCTAAAAAAATTAATAATTGAATTGAAAAGTTAAATTGTAATCTTGCCATGTGGACAAGGAGCCAAAGGCCCGGAAAACGTTATTAGACCAATATAGAGAACCAGATCCTCTTTACCCACTATTTTGTACCAATTCTATGTCACGTGATCTCAGCCATATAAATAAATATGATTCATATGGGACTTAAAAAAATGTATAGATGAGATTGTATGGAACAAAGTAAGTATAAAATAGGGAGTACAGATCATCTCAATTACCTATATAGAGGACAAAGTAATCCTAAATCAATATAACCAAAACGATGTCATTTCGTGTAAGGCAAAGGAAACTGTTGATATGAAAGTGGTGCGTAGTAATCAAAATCTAGTGGCTAGGCAGTTCTTTTCAAGAGCTCAGGAGTCAAGACTCGATTCCAAAAAGGTTGTTATGCATAAACACTACATCACCAGGCCTGTCGTGTACTATTTACTTGGCTTCAGCTCCAAAATCTTCACTTTCTCCATTTCATCATACAAAGTGTAGCTTAAGAATTCCACCCGTGTGAGATGGATTTCTGCATGTGTTTGCATTCTCCATTTGGATGAAGCTGCAATTAAGTATAGACTCGGTCCGACCTGATTTGTTCGAACTTCAACCACTTAAAAGATGTATGAAAAAGATAAGTATTTCCAGAAGAAAAATTGATCTTCTGATAAACCAGTGTTGAGAAAGAAGGAATTTACACTTACCCAGAACTTGAAAACTCGAAGAGCTTTCCAGTGTTTGAGAAAACGATAACAGCAACTTCAGCATCACAAAGAATAACAAGTTCTTGAGCCTTTCTGAGCAACCCAGTTCTTCTCTTTGAAAAAGTAACTTGCCTGCTATTTGCATTCTCAACTCTTTTAATCTCAATCTTGCCTCTACCCATTTTCTATCCCCAAACAAAGAGATCAAATTGACCAACCCCCCCAAAAAACCAGAAAACTGATTATTTCGAGTTCAAGATTCGATGTTTAAACAAAAGCTCTCAGCTTTCTTCCATTGGACACAGAGAAAGCAAGCTAAACAGAGGGCCTTATTTGGGTTCGCTAAATATAGAGGGAAGATAAAGGGTTTAGAGAGAGAGACATACACAAAGATAGAGAAGGCGAGCGTTTCTTTGACACAAATGGCGGGAGAGCTAGACCAGAAACGGTAAGTTTGCATGGCTCTGTACTCTAATTACAGTGTGCTCTGCATGATTGTTTTGCCACATTTGGAATGATTAGGTGCTTATGGATCTATTTGTAGGACCCCACTATTGTTGTTTTTTAGTAGATTTCACAGGTTACCATTTTAGGTTTTCTAAATCATCTTTTCCACTTTTAATATTCTCAATTCTGTTGGTATAGGACATAGTTTTATCTATTTTAATGGAGGTTCGAGGGAAAATGGATGCACTCCTAAATTTTCTGCAGATTTTCTAGTTAAATTCTCACATGGGCAGTTGTGAAATTGTTGAATCTTTAGACTTGTTGATATACAAAGAAGGCAATGACAATCTAAAGGTTCTACTCATCTCAATTTGCTGTAATGCACTCTGTATTTCGGTTAGCTGCTCTGTTCTGAATTTTCCTATTCCAATCTGCCTGGTTTTGGAAGGGTAGTAGAAGGTGGTAAGATGGTAGGTGTATTTTGGAAGTGTTTACTCTGTTTGGTATGAATCATTATTAGCCAATTTTCAAATTAAGGAGAGAGTACACTTTTCTCGTAAATCAATATTGCAGAGCAGCTATGGTCCACTGAGTCAAAGAGGACCACTTAGATTGCCATTTGAAACTTACCATTATTAGAAGTTTATTATTGATTCACTGTGATATCTCCGTACTGCCAAATTTGGAGGAAACTAGTGGCAATGTTGGTTTGATTCTTCGCATTTCTTTATACCAGTCCCTGGATTGTAGGTACTTACCCTGTTCCACGTAATTCTGGGTTTAAGTGCTCAAAGCGAAATGAGGCTCTATTTTCTTTTATGTTTTGGGTCTATCCTGCAAGGTTCTCGCTCTTTTTAGCAGCTCAAAACTACCTTACTTCTGTTACAGAAGCTCGCCATTTTGAGATTTTTCCTACCTAAACGGCTTTGACTGTTAAGAATAGGCAACCTGTTTCCTGCGTCTTTCTTTGTATAGTTCTACTATCTGGAGCACGGAATACATAAAATGGGAACAAATTAGCCATTTTTAGTGTTTTCCTCTTCTTTAGGAAGTTTCACAAGAAGGGCTTTGATAAATTTTCCTTCTTGCACATGAACCTTAACCTTTAAGAAACAGAGCACATGTTGCCCTGCCAAGACTTGGACAAAGATACTGTGGTTTAGCTACTCAGGTTGCTACTTGCTACTGTCTTGTTTGGTTTGCGAACTATTTGAAAATATAGGAAAATTTGCTTTTACTTGTATTGATAACTCTCCTAGTCAAACTGAACTAGGCAGCAACGTGTATTGATAACTCAGATCCATTCAGATGCTAGTAGGATTGACTATGTACACCTAAACACGTGAACCCGATTCTGGAAAAAAAAAATTTCAACCCTAATCCTGAGCCAGAAGTTGATCAAATATAATTTGACCTGTTAATTTCAGAGTTGAAGCTACTGAAGCTAAAAGAGTGTCCTTCAGCAGGATAAGATAAGCAATGTAGAATCTGGAAATCAGTTCATTTATAAAGTAAATATGATAGAAAACGTATGTACTACACATAACAGCAATCAATGGGAGTGCTTATTCCAGTCTTAATGTACTACACATAACAGCAATCAATGGGAGTGCTTATTTCAGTCTTAACCAAATGAGCTTCTTTCTTTTTCTGTTTTCATTTTTTGTTCATGTCAACCAATAAACAGTAAAATAAAAAACCTGTTCAACTTTGTGAGAAAATTTTGAATAATGTCAATCGCTAATTTTCATGGTACAAACAACAAAAATAGTACAGATACTTACGGCAACTGTTGAAGAGCATATAAGGTGGCTGCCAGCTTGGATTGCCTTGTTGCTAAGAACACATCAGCCATCAAGTATGTCACCAAGTTGCACCTTCATCCATCTTCTTACACACATATATAAAGTGAGAATCTGGATCTTCTATAACAAAATCTGATGGAATTAAGCCCTGCTCAGTCAAAGGAACTGGTTCCAAATGTGACTTCGACGAAGAAACACCCGCAGGTCTTTGGAATCCAGGTCTGGCTGCAGAAGTATTAAAATAGCACCAAAAAGGGAAAAGCTTAGTACCATTCCTATATGGTAGATTTATGATTAAAGAAACACACAGAAATTCCAGGAAGCCCCATTTAAACTTGGTCCGAGACCTGGAATCCGAAGATGAGTACCAGACAAATGGAACGATAAGAAATGGCACTTACCCTGAAAATCCACCTTACAAGCATCACCAATTAGGTATTATCTAGCTAGAATACTCTAATAACAGCCAATTGGAACAAAAGCTTTGACATGATAAGTAGAAAGATGAGTAATGAAGCTCAACACAGAGGATCAAGATAATGCCTTTAAGCCCCAATTAAACTTCTCAATGGTTTTAAGTTCATGGAAAATTATATATTCACATTCCAATTTCCAATGAAAAGTTTTGTTTCAACCCCTCTTTCTTTTGTGATCTCATTTTACTTTTCAGAAAACTCTAAATCACCAAATTCACTAGGAGAAGGAGAGAAAACAAATCAGAGCATTATGATAGAAAAAGAGCAAATCAAATGATTAAGCCAGAGAAAGATAAAACGATTAAGCCACAGAAAAATAAAAAAGTAAAGATTGAGGCTGAATGAAAAAAAAATTGAAATGGTAGCTTACGTATGATGTACAATACAATCTTCCAATTGTATACAGGATGGCTCAGATGAGGAATCCTCACTTTAGGGTCACCATATGTTATCTGTTCCAAAATGGTATATCAGCCAACAAGTTAAGAACTTGAGAAGCCAAGGATGGAAAATTAAAAGAACAAAGCTCTATCTTTAGGTATATGGTTACCAAAAAATAAATCCCTCCAGGTTTAAGAAGCCTACATAAATTTACAAAGAAAAGAGAGTTAAAGACCGATAGTGCAAGAAGAGAAATGCAAATAGTAGCAAGAATAACAAAGCACAAATTATCAAGACCAACCACAACCAGAAACGAAACGTTTAGGGGTTGTAACAACCTACTCACTTCCCCCAGCATCTGAGCAGCACTTATTGGAGCATCATTACCACACTGAAAGAACATCCAGGAGACGATAATTAGGAAAGGTAAACTATTCAAATGAAAGGAATATGATAAAGCTTGATACAAGTCATACCATCAAGGAATCAAGAGTTCCTGGATAAAGGATTAATGGGTCATGGCTCCATGTGTGAAATTGAGCAGCAAGAACAAATTCAACACATTATGCATTAACTAAATGGAAATGTTAGTATTGTTACAAAGAGCATGTAATGAGAAACGAAGGCCCATACCCTTGTCAATGACACCCTCGAAAGACTCATCTTGAAAGACACTCATATCTCTAACATCCATTTGAATGTCTGATAAATTTACATAGGAAATTCATATAGAAGTTGCTGCTACATCAATAAACAAAATCAAGTTCAAGAAAGAAATTTAAAATG
This sequence comes from Erythroxylum baracoense, assembly GCA_025629805.1. NCBI lineage: Eukaryota > Viridiplantae > Streptophyta > Magnoliopsida > Malpighiales > Erythroxylaceae > Erythroxylum > Erythroxylum baracoense. The sequence continues at coordinate 46,985,240 of JAOTAY010000191.1, forward strand.
CGATGGATAGGATACAAGAAAGTTGCGGCGCATGCTCGTATTTTCTCTTCATCATATCAATGGCTACTGAAGAAATGTCAACATTCACTACATCTTCATATCCATCCTTCACCATGTCCTCCGACATGACTACATGAAATCATATCCACATATAAATTCCAAGGAAGAAACAACATACCGATTGAACCTCAGTTTTCTCACAGAATGACTCAATTTCACAGCAGAGAAGTGGAGTTTGTTAAAGTCCAATAGCCAAAATCACAGCGATCCCCACATTTGATAGCATTATATTTTTGTGAGAAAGAAGCTCAAGATTAAGTGCTTGAAATCATCATATGCTAAACATAAGTTTCAAATGGAAAATTTGACACAGTAGGGCTAAAAAAAAAAGCGAAACAACCCTGTTCCATCTTTCCATATGCATCCTAAGATCCCCCGAGAGGACATTGACACTAAAACCACTTAACGGTCTAATACAAAGGCTGCATACCCACTTGAACTACTCAAAATCCATTTCGTTCATTTTCTCGAGAAACTTTATCATCTACCAAACATAGCATTCTCCCAAAAAAGAACCCTAATTACAACTCAACAACACCAAACTTTGAGTAAAGAAAGAAGGAAAGATTGGGACTTGAGCGATTAATCAAGAAAAAGCAACAATCTTTGACAATTAATCCAAAACAAAATCCAGTGCACAAGAAGCACATAACAGAAGCTGAAAAAGAAAGTAATTGGGTGAGGGTTAAAATTTACGAGCATTGCCACATCCAACCATAAGGACGCGAGAAGAAGTGGGGATATAGTGACGAACAAACGGTCGAAGAGACGAGTATCGCTGGTACCAATCGAAGCTCCCAGCTTCCTGCACGTAACGTGCGTCCCAATACAAGGCATCCCCATAGTTGTACGTATTCAAGCTCGAGACGTCCCTGTACATCCTCTTCTTCACTTCTCTATTCCTAACTAAAAAAATTCAGATACTAGAGCTCCGAATGATTTTGGCTTTTCTCTCTGAGGTTGTTTCGGGTATGTGGGATTTGCTTTGTGGCTCTTTTCCTGTTATGTGTGGTCGGTGATACAGTGGCAGCAGTTTAGTTGGTGGGCAGTTGGGTGGGTTATTAGTTTCGAGTGGGCCGAGTTTTTGGGTTTTGTGAAACTTACGGCTTGAAGATCATGCTACGAACAGAGGAGAACTAGTGGGGTCGAATTCGATAGAGAAGTTGTGAGATTGGCGTTTGGAGCATGACCCTACCAAGATTTTACTTCAACGAGATGGTTGTTTGTTTCTCAGGAATATTTACAGTGACGAGAATAATTTATACATACATAGGCAGGAGATTCCGTAGCGGCGACTCGACGTTGACAAGATTCTTGAAAATCTTATAATATTATATTAAGATTTAAAAAATAATACTTTAAAAATGCTAAATACAATATAATATTATATAAAACAATAAATATTTACTTAAATATTTTAAAATTTTACACTGATTTCTTAAAAAATTAACTTGAATTTAATCCAAATCAAATTTAAATAAACAAAATTGAATTTAAATTTATTTGATTCAATATATTTAAAATTTTTAATTTTGTTTATTACATAAAATTTAGATTTTTCTAAAATTAAAATTAATTAAAATAAACACAAATCAATTCGTTAAAAATACATATTTGAAGCTAACTATATATAAGAATATTTCACTATGTAGTCTCATCTAGTTTTATTTTTTAAAATTTAATTTATCAATTTTTAGTTGAATTAAATTTGTTTATTACATTAAATTTAAACTTTCTAAACTTTAAATTAATCGAGATAAATATAAATAAATTAATTAAAAATGCATATTTGAGGCTAACTATATATAAGAGTATCTCGTTATGTCTTTTTTTTTAATAATTGGGACGAAAAGAAAGAAGATTACATGACCCTAGGCCAGACTAAACCTATGGCATCAGCCTAAAGTAGATGTAATAAACCCTAAGAGGGAGAGTCAAAAACATGCAATCCCAAAGTAAGATTATCATAGTGGGTTGTCATCCAATCTACACACATGTTGGCTTCCCTGTAGACATGTCGTATTCTGCAAGACCATTCCTTATTTATGATCAGCTATGTGATTGCATCAATGAGTTTATAGTGAGATCCAATTCTAACGGCCATAGCATTGACTTTCGACACTGCAGCCAACGGATCAGACTCAAGCTCAATCTTGTGATAACCCCTATCCTAGCAAAGTTGTAGACCGTGAAAGATGCCCCATAGTTCTGCCACTAAGATAGAGGATATGCCCACTCAAAATGTGAACCCGTCAAGCCATTGACCGATATCATCTCTGATAAGCCTACCAGCTGCCGCAAGTCCAGGAGATCCACGTGCACTCCCATTAACATTGACTTTAACAAAGGAGGACAGTGGTTCTTTCCAAGATATTAATGCCTCATACCGCAACCTGCTGCTGAATTTATCAAGCACGTCGCTTGCTTCTTTAGCTCTAATGAAGATTAACTGCAGTCCATTTGAAGGCCACGAAAAATCTGGGTCATGAAGAATACAGTTTCTCCAATACCAAAGAAACCAAATCGTAAACATAAATACCGCACCCCAGTTTATATCCATCAGGGCACGTTGATTGCAGTTATTAGCGAGCACCCAATCTTAAACATGTAGTGAAAAAATCCCCTTGAATCAACCGCGAGTCTAGGCACAACCATATCTCTCGTGCACGAGGATAATCTCTAAGCACGTGTGTAATGGACTCAACGCTGGTCGAACATTGGAAACAAGTGTCACATGGAGCGATGTGGTGTTGGTGTAAGAATGACGTCATGGGCAATGAATTATGTAGCACTCTCCATATGAAAACCTCGAGCTTACTAGGGCAATGCAAAGTCCATATCTGTCTCCAAGAGCGAGAGTTAGACAACTGAGAACATAACTGGACAATGTAGGCTGATTTTGTCGAAAAGCACCCATCTCCTTCGAGTTTCTAGCACCATGAATCCTCACAAACATCTTCTGTATTAACCCACACAGACACCTTTTTAAAAACTATAGAACGAGGCAAAGAATGACCCAGTATCTCCAGATGCCAATGGCCATATTCAGCACAATAGTCAGCAACAGTCAAGTGATCCTCAACATCCGTTAGTGGTCGTGTTGCATGGTGAATCAACGGGCAATCTGGCATCCAATCATCAAGCCAAAACCTGGTGGATTTGCCATTACTAATGTTCACTCCCAACCCCTGTAATAGCACATTCCTACCTTTTAGAATACTCCTCCAAGTGTAAGAGTCAGTGGCCTTCCTAACAATAGAAAAGAAGTTAAACCCTCTCAAATATTTGTGGCTTACAACTTCTACCCAAAAGATGCTCGGTTGTGTCAAGAGCTGCCAACATAACTTGGCCATGAAAGCCAAATTAGCTTTTCTCACATCCCTAATGTTCAACCCACCTTGATCTTTAGGCGCATAAATTTTATGCCATGCTATCGTATGTAATTTTCTTTTGCCATCCTCATCCCCCCATAAGAAATTTCGCATCATCCTCTCTAACTTTTGAACCACATGCTCAGGGAGGAGAGTCATTTGCATAAGATAAGAAGGAAGAGCAATGAGCACCGATTGTATTAAAGTGATACGACCAGTTATAGAGAGGTGTTGGTTGCCCCGTGAAGAAAGGCAGGCTTGTGCTCGGCTAAGCAAATCATTATACGTATGCTTAGTGACCCGCCCTTGAAGCATAGGGGCATCAAGGTATTTCCCAAAATCTTGCGTTAAAGGGATACCACAATGGGTGCTGAGCATCGTTGCCCGGCCATGACTTATATTAGAGGAGACTAGGAGCTTGGACTTAGAGAGATTAACATTTTCTCCCGAGGCTTCACAAAACGTATTTAAGACTCCTATCATAACATCAAGGTGACTTGTCGTTGCTTCACCAAAAATCACCAGATCATCAGCAAAATAGATATGGGAGAGGAAGGGACTTGACCTCGTCATTGCCACCGGTCTCCATCTCCCTTGTTTCACTTCTAGGTCAATTAAATGGCCAAGCTTCTCTAAACATAAGACAAAAAGATATGGGGAGAGAAGGTCCCCCTGCCGCATAGCTCTAGATGGCGAAAAGAAAGGTAGTCTTTCCTTGTTCCAGATAATGGAAAAGGAATTAGTAGTGATAATATTCATGATTGAAGATACCCAAGACGGTGGGAGTTTAATTTCTTCCAATATATGCCTCAAGAAATCCCACCTTATTATGTCATATGCCTTTTCAATATCAATTTTGATGGCAAAGGCTCCATTCCTCCGTTTTATATGCCGTATAGTATGCAAGGCTTCCTGAACCACAATAATGTTATCTGTGGTATGTTGCTCAGGAACAAAAGTAGATTGAGTCTTGCTAATTAACCAACCCAGTAAAGGCCTTATTTGGTCAACCATTAGCTTGGTAATGACTTTCAAAAGAACAGTACGGAGACTAATAGGGTGAAATTGTGAGACTTTCTCCGAGGCTTCAACTTTCGGAATCAGAACAATAATGGTTTTATTAAGATTTGCTTCAACTGTTCCTGTATTAAAAGCATCAATCACAATGCGGCTCAAAGCTTCACCTGTTTGATTCCATGTCTTCTCAGAGAAACCAACAAGAAAACCATCAATACCTAGACTTTTAGTAGGATTCATTGCAAATAATGCGGCCTTGATTTCGTCAATCATGATCGGAGCAGTCAGTAGATCCTTTTCCTCAGCAACCAATGTCTAATAATCGCATATGGCAGGAAGATGAGTAGCAGTAATAATCTCATTTTCTGTATATAAGTCTTTAAAAAAGTTTGCCACCATATTGCGTAAATCGAAGGCATTATAGCACCATGTACCATCGTCCTGCCTGAGAGTAAAAGTGATCTTTCTAACGTTGGCTTTCTTTACTGATGCATGAAAAATTTTCGAATTACAATCTCCATATTGGAGCCAATCAATTCTGCACTTTTGTTTTAGCATTGTGTCATCTTGAAAACAAATAAGATTATATTCCTCAATGACCACAAACTTTAGACGCTGTAGATAGTCATTGGGGCCCTAGTATAGACATTGTTAAATACCATTAAGCAATGTAGCATGGATACGGACACGGACACGTGACACGATACGGACACGGACACAGGGACACACCAATTTCTAAAATTTGGTGGACACGGGCAAGACATATATATATCTATATATATATAATATTAAAATTTAGAATTAAGAAAAAAATTTAGGATTCATAATATGATATATATTGATTGATGTGTTTCAAGACTTCCATTTATCCTTCTTTCATAATATGATATATATATATATTGATTGATCTGTACACGGCTTTCACTTTTCACTTCTTTCATTCTTAAAGACCAGCTCTCGATTTATCCTTCTTTTGGTGGCAGAAATTTCCTCAACTTATCACAATTTTGCTGCGATTCCGACCCTAAATCGTGGGAATTGTCATCATGGGTCAGATGGTACGCGGCTGTCATAGAACAGAACTTAATGGTTTCAAGATTATTAGGTTATTACTTAAGTAGTTTTCAAAGTCGTGTGTTTCCATTACACACGACTTTGAAAATTGGTTGGGTACTGCATAAAAGAGTCGTGTGTTTCCATTACGCACGACTCTGTAGTCTGCATCATGATTCATGCATGACACTCAATACATTTGCTCCTCCTACAACACTGTTATGAAACTACACTAGAATTCGTGTTTTCAATATATCAGTAGAAATGGTAGGAATAAACTATCAACTGCCGACTGCGTTTATTAGTAGTAAATACACTACACTAGCATCCATGATCTTGCGAACTTACTGAAACAGAAGTAGCCCGAGAACAATATTCCCACCAAGTAAACCCAAAAACCTATCCACCATTATCGGAATATGTTACAGATGAGAACTACGGATGCACCACAAAGAAGGGCATGGCGTTAACGTACCTGAATGATGTTATGAAGATAGCGTTGTATGAAGATTGAAGAACCTGCGCAGACGTGAAGGAAGGAGCAGATGGAAGCTAGGACAGGGAGGAGCGACGTCGGTAGGGACAGAAGAATGGGGAATTTGAGTAGTTTCAACAATTATATTTTTCTTAATAAGGAAGACTACCCATGTCAACTAAATAAAATTTCAAATAATTCATAAAAATGTTATGAGCCATATTAAGAAGTGTCCGAGCCGTTTTTAACTATGTCCGAGCTGTGTCTAAGCGGATAAAATTTTTTTTTTCCGACACGTATAGACACGTGTCCACCGCGTGTCCGTGTCGGACACGAGTCAAACACACAGACACGGCGTATAGGTCATAGGTAAGTCACTTGAAAATTTTTGGTTATATTGCTTATGCTTTGGAAACTCCATCATTCTGTGGCAAACTTAATGCAAAATCAATAAAATGCATTTTTATGGGATATAGTTCTCAATCTAAAGCATATAAGATGTATAATCCGGTAGGTAACAAAGTTATTATAAGTCGGGATGTGAAGTTCAATAAAGCATAAACCTGGGCATGGAATAACAACTTAACATTAGCAACACCTTATATTATAAATGATGTTTATGTAATTCCTGCAACTGTAATTCCGGTAACTAAACCATCGGAACCAACAAGTCCATGTATTAGTGGCAACACCTCGTCATCCATTCACTCCAACTCCAGGTAAAATTAGCTCATCTACCTCAGCAAGCAGTTACTCACCCTCTAGCTCATCTCTAGAAACTGCTTCAAGAAAATTCAAATCACTAAGGGACATTTATGCTTCATGTTTTTTTGTGTCATATCTTTTTAACCCTACCAGTTAGAATGATGCTGCTGAAAGTTAGGTTTGGCAGAAGGCTATGAACGAGGATATGTCAATAACTACAAAAAATGAAACTTGGGATTTGGTTGATGTTTTTGAAGGAAAGAATAATATCATTACACTCAAATGGGTGTACCATACCAAATACTAAATTGACGAAATAGTTCAAAAACATAAGGCTCACTTGGTCGCTAAAAGGTATTTACAACAATATGGTATTAATTTCGAAGAAACATTTTTCTCTGATTGCTCGCTTTGAAACTGTAAGAGTCTTCTTGGTGTTGGATGCATGATTAAATTAGTCGATGTACCAGTTTGATGTCAAGTCTACATTTTTAAGTGACGAATTAGAAGTAGAGGTTTATGTTGCTCAACATGAAGGCTATGTTGTAAATGGTGAAGAAGTCAAGGCGTCCAGACTGAAAAAAGCTTTATACAACCTAATGTAAGCTTCCTGAGCTTAGTACAGTAAGATTGATGTCTATTTCATAGAAAATGGATTTGAAAGGAGCCAAAATGAGTCTACCCTTTATGTGAAGAATCAAGGTAAAATTCATAGTAATGTACTTGTATGTTAATGATATGATATATATGGGGCCTTGTGAGTTAATTATTGGTGAATTTAAGTCTTCCATGATGAAAAAATTTTTAGATAACGGATTTGGATTTGTTGCATTATTTTCTTAGGCTTGAGACAAACTAATTTAACGATGGTATTTTTATTTCCCAAAGAAAATATGTTATTGATTTGCTTAAATGGTTTAATATATTGAATTGTAAACTAGCTCTTACACCTGTAAAGGTGAATGAGAAAGTTATTATTGATGATATAACGAGTCTGGCAGATACAAGAGTCATTAGAAGTATGGTTGGAAGTCTGAATTATTTATTCCATACAAAACCAAACATTGCTTTTTTAGTTAGCGTAATTTTAAGATTTATGCATAACCCAAGCAAGCATTACTTCAAGGAATTGAAAAGGGTTCTAAGATATATTATAGGAACCACATATTTTGGAATTTGGTAATCAAAGAAACCAAGTTTCTGGTTATAGGGCATCATCGATAGTGATTGGGCAGGGTGTTTGAAAAATAGAAAAAGCACCTTTGGTTATCTGTTTTTCCTTAACTCCTATGTTGTTTTATGGAGTTTTAAGAAACAAAAGATAGTTGCTCTATCATTATCAAATACTGAATACATTGCAGTAATAACTTCAACATGTCAAGCATTATGGTTGAGAAGATTACTAGCTAATTTTCTATGAGAGCGAGGAGGAGCAATTGAGATTTATTTTGTTTTTGACAACAAGGCAACAATAGTGATGATAAAAATTTCAGCCTATCATGGTTGGACAAAGCACTTTGACATCTATTATCATTTCATTCGAAGTCTAGTTACATGAGAAAAAATCATATTGAAATTTTGTGGAATAAATGAGCAAGTTGTGGATATTCTTACAAAATCAATATCACGTGCGAAGCATGAGTACTTTAGGATGATAATGGAAGTTATAAATTTTGAAGCAAGGAGGAAAGTTGAACAATAGTGTTTCAACAATTTCAACATATTTTTACTTTTCGATTCGTTTTTTGCACCAAGTATTTATTAGTGGGCTTAGTAATTATTTGATTTAATTAGCATGTGTTTTTAGTGGACCTCTTTTTCTGTTGAAAGTAGTAATGTCATTTTAGTTTTAGTTGCTTATCTTTAGTGTTTATTGTTCAGTTCTAAGCCTATAAATTCAGGCATCTCTTTCATAATTTTCATGAAATTGGTACTCATATTTTGTCTATCATATTAAAAGCTATCTTCTAGCCTTTATTTTCTTCTTGTGTTGTAGCCTTATATTTATTTCCTAACAAATATCAGGGGACTTGTACTATTGTTTAGTTATATGTACATATCCTACTAGACTGGAGATTGTATTGATGTTTAGTTATTTGAATCCAAAATATTGCAAATTTTTTATTTACTCCTAAAAGTATGAGAACAACTGCTAGATACAGGCAATGAGAAAACTGAAGCAGAAAAAGATTTTGCAGATTAAAAAAGCAGACGTAGATGCAGAATTGAAATATTTGACTACTTTTGGTATAGCAAGACAGTGTTAAGTATTTGTAAAGGGGTTAGAGATAGTATGTTGACTTTCTTTGTCAACATACCAAAATCCAAAAACAATTTCAAAGAATGTTGTGGACATATTTGCAATGACTCAATACTTTGACACAATGAAGTAGATTGGTGGTGGAGCAATTAGAGACATTGTTACACATATCAAAGATGGTCTTCTTAAGGTAAGTTCAACTCATAGTGTTAAAAGCCTTGCTGATACGAGAAGAAATATGGATTCGATGAATTTTATTCTATAATTGGGTACAATAAGTTATTTAGTTTTTAATGTTAAGCAATAATTGTTAGGTTTCTGTCACTGGTTGTTTAAAAGAATAGGATTGAAACTCGATTAGTATGTTGGTTTTTATGGAAAAACATAAGTAAATTAGGAGATTTACTACATTAATGTGATATATTATTTATCAGTAATGTGAAGGATACTCTACAGTCTAAAGAATAAGATAAAGAAGTCTTTGGAATATACGAAAGTGGATCAAATGTGAGTCTGATTGTTAAAAGAGGAAGATACAAGGAAAAGGACAATAGAAATAGGAGTAAATCATGTTCAAAATCAAAATCTAAAACTTTTTAATATTTTAACTATAAAGAAAAAGGGCAATTTAAGAGGGAATGTCTATAACGAAAGAATGGAAATGAGAAAAGGGAAATATATGAAAAATAAGTTGTTTTATGGTTCAAAAGAGTTCTGATGAGAAAGATGGAAGAGTCACTGATGTTTTAACTATGAGTAATTCTAATTCTACTTAATTCACTGGCGCATCTTATCATATGACTTTCAATAAGGACTGATTATATGTTTTAAAAGAATAGAAAGGTACTATCAAATTAGGTGACAATGGAGAGTAAGTTATCAAAGGAAATAGTTCATTTCAACTCAAAATGCATAATAAAATTGTTAGAACATTAGATGCTTGGTATGTTCCTAACTTTCAGAAGAATTTGATTTTCATGGGTACCTTTGATAGTCAAGCGTATAAATTTTCTAGTGATGATGAATGATAATGACGAATGACTTGAGATAATAAAGGGTGCATTGATTGTAATGAAAAAAGAACACATGTCGTTTATGTCTCAATAAGAAAGACAATAATGAGATTGATGGTTATCTCTCAATCTTTAAGACAGAAGAAAGATATAGCTATGATATAGTAAACACAAATGAATCATCTTTGTGAGCAAGAGATAAGAAGACTTCATAAGAGATGAGGAGACACAAAAAGTAAAATTTTATAAGTTTTATGCATTTGGTAAAAAATGTTGAATAACCTTCAAGGATATAATATTCAGGAAGCAACATATGTTAAGAAAAATATATATAAATGATTTGTCAAGGTTAACAGTGAGCAATATTGATTTAAAGGTGGTTCAAACATTACTAGAAAAACTTGGAACAAAGCTAAGTGGGTTAGAAACTCTAATTCAAGAGATAAAACAATATTAAAAAAACATTAACATAATATAGTTAAAGATAAAACAAGATAACCTATCAAGCAACCAACCAAGAAGATATGATTGAAGAAACTCAGTCATTTATTTTCTTACCATCAATGATGAGGATGTAATTATCCCTTAGAAGACTACAGAAAATCAAGAAAAAGATACCAAGTAGCGACTATACTGAAGGATGTAAGGTTTTATAAGATCAAAAAATTAATTGAATTTGTAATTATTCTTTAGAGGACTACAGAAAATCAAGAAAAAGATACCAAATAACGACTATACTGAAGGACGTAAGGTTTTATAAGATTGAAAAATTAATTGAATTTGGTCAATCTTGTTTAGAAAAAGGTGAAGGATGTAACTAACATGCTGATAAAGTCATTGCCTATACGAAAGTTAAAGCATAGGTTGAACTTAGTAAATGTTCATATAACTTGGAACCCTGTAGGGACAAGCGTCAGAATCGTGATATGATGATTTACAAAGATGCATATAAACAAAGTTTTAGTGTTGATAGGTATTTATAGAAATAGAGTTTCAATGATCTTGGAATTTTGTGGAAATAAAGTTTCACTATATTTAAATATTTTATATGTGATCCTAGACTATAAATACTTATGGTAAAAGTTTTATAAGGTAGAACTTTTGGGAGATTAAAAAAGTGGTTGTCATCTGTTCTCTCCTTACAACATCTTTCTCATAGTAATTGAAGAAGTCTATCTTCTTATCCTTTGTAAATCACATAATTGACTGAACTACGTGGATTCTTGTATTTTCTTTTATTTATTGTCTTCTTATATCATTTATGTTTGCTTAATAATTAATATCATAACAATTGGTATTAAAAAATTAGTATCACAAAACTTTTAAAGGAAAAAAAATCTTAAATTTTGTTCTTGTCTATTTGATTATTAATCATTACAAATGGGGTAAATGGCTCCACATTAGTAAATTTAGAAAACATCATGGCTTTCATTCTTAACTTCAAAATATATTAATTTTTAAGGGACTAAAAATAATTCATGCATATCATTTGTTTGCTACTCATTGCCTAATTTATGATTTTAATATGAATATGAATCTCATTTGTATTTGAAGAAAATATCTCAAATAAAATTATGATAAAATATGTTGAAATTTTAAAAGTAACAATATTTTATTTTACATAAAATAAATTAGCATGAAAGAGCATAGATGATGTTATAAAGGTCTTCATAGACACCAAACTTATTCTGAAGTCGCACCTACTCATTTGCACAACAATTTTACTTAGGTCCAATTAAGCAAGACTAAGTCTTTTCTCGTAATCGTCAAACAATTAACTTATTCTCGAATGTCTCACGAACCCTCTTAGTGTTTATTCTCGCACTTTTACAAGAATACTATGTAAATAATGAATAATCAAAGGCAACATAAAACACACAAAAGTTATAGTAAAAACTAACCTTATTATTTTCATAAAAGTATACAAAAGAATACTCTCTCTCAATATATTCCCCTCTCCTCTATCCTTGTTCCAAGGAATAAGGTGCAAATAAGCTATTTATTGGTACCTTTGACTTTACAATTTATAATCCTAAGTTCCTAACTGAACTAAACTACCTAGATCACATCTATCCTTATCAGATTATATCACACTAACCAATTAGATGACACTCCTATCCAAATAGAACTTTATCTGATAAGATTGAGCTACATTAGAACTAACAAGATAAAATATTAAATTTAATTAGAAAAAATACATTCATATCTATAAATAACTCTACCACTTCAGATGATCTTCCTATATAGTCTTTATTATTTAAAGCTAATGTATATCTACTATGATCTTATTCACCACATCATCCAAGACTTCTCCTTGATCTCTATCCATTGATGATGAATCATTCAAGTCTAAAGTCTTTCATAATATACTGGTCCAGTCTAATGCTTACCCATGTCAAATCTATAAGTCATAATCCGTATATATAGTACACATTAAGTCCTTAGCACTTTCACATGTCTCTATCAGCTAACCTTCAATCTAAAGTCCATCTCGAGCTCATCTTTGGTCTTACATCCAAATCGTACATCTTGTCGAAGATTTTTGGCGACGTGCACCAATGTATGCTATTGCTTACCTACTCTCAAGCTTTCATCTACAATCACTACAAGAAATACACAAAATTCGCGACATTTTTTTTATAAAACATCATAGATTGTGAAGACTTTTTGCGACATTTTTTTAATAAAACGACAAAAAAGAGAAACTGCGACGTTTTATTGAAGAAAACGTCGTAAAAGACGTTTGCCTTTTGTTTAATTAAATGTGTATTCCCTTATAGACATCATCAGAAACCTAATTCGCCGCCTAGGTCCATCAAAGACGCGTTAAAAGCTATTTTTCAAAATTTGTTTGTAATGCAAGATACTCTGGTATCTCCACATATTCCCGATCATAAAGACCCATCGTGATGGAGAACTTTGTATAGCTTATCTGGTACATCTCCCCCATCATCTAGAACTGGACTTTATTCAGATGATCCCCATCATAACATCCTCTCTCCACAAAGAATATGGAGAGGACCTTCAATGTGATCTCTGATACGAAGGTTCTATGATGTCAAAGAATTGTGCTGTATCCATTGAACCGTTCGATGCTGATCAATCTCGGAGCAGTTGCGGCGTTGTTCTCAATCGTATTGAAGGACGGACGAGTAAGGATTGTGGAGGATGCGACGACAGCTATAGCGCAAATCGCGGGATGTAAAGAGAGTGAAGCGGAGTTGGCAAAGTTCTCTGGCATTAGGGTTTTGATGGATTTAGTCAACTTGAGTACGATGAATGCCCCGTTATATACCGTATTCTCATCCGTAGCTTGAGAGAGAAAGAGAGGATTGAAACGACGTCAAAGTTGCTCTTAATCTAACTCTAGTGCTTGATTGTTTTGATGGAGAGTAGTGGGCGTTTTGTATTAGCAAAAGAAGAGAAATGCCCAAGAGAACAACGCACACATACTTAAGTAAGGACGCTGCTCCAGACGGCCCAGACTCCAATCTCTTCGTCTATTACTGCAAACACTGCGGCTCTTATGTCCTCATTACCAATCTGCTTCTTCCTTTTCTTATTTTCCTTTTCATTTAATCTTGAGAAGAACTGAACTCATGGTTTGTTTGTTTTGTGATTAAGATACCCAATTGTAGAAAATGCCCAAAAGGAAGACTGACAGAGCTTACGTTTTGGACAAGAAGAAGCATCTTGCTAGACTCAACATTTATGAGGGTGGCAAAATTCTCCTAAAGCGGTTTTTTCTTTTTTTTCTTATGATCTCTGTTTGTTACGTTATTACATTGTTTGTTTTCATTTTTTCTTATCTAGATAATTTTGTTTCAGGGGTGAAGGAAAATTAGAAAATCAATTTCTCATGAACTGTATGGGCTGTGGTCTCTTGGTTTGCTACCATGCCAAAGAAGACTTAGATTTTGCTTTTTTTCTTTACATTGTTGATGGAGCGCTTAGTACTGTTGCTGCTGAAACTATCACTCAGGTATAACTACTACTCAACTCAATGATATATAAATTGCTCGCCTTTTGAGATCATTTCACGAGTATTCACTTAGAAAAGTTTGCAAATAATGTGGAAGAATGCTCTTGTTCCACCCTGCATATCACAGTTGGAAGGAGGCCTTGTTCAGGTGGCTATAGAAGTTGAAGACCGTGCATAGTGCTCCGCAATAACAAGTAATTTTGCCTGTTTGATTTGTTTCTCTTTTATGATTATCTTTAACCTTCATTTCTTCTAGCTTTGGAGTGTTAATGGAACTTGTGACTTGGAGTGGCTTCACTTTAATAATGGTTGTTTCCAAGTATCTTGTTTGAACTGCTCGAAGTAACTCCAGTTTGGTACTGGAAATATGTTATGAAACAGAGATTGTTTCTCTATTGTACAAATTTGAGCTACAAATGGGAAATGTTTAAATATCATATCAAATTGAGC
>JAOTAY010000191.1:46999725-47016675 GCA_025629805.1 Erythroxylum baracoense
ATCATGTTTCAAGTCATGTGTATATATATATAAATAATGGGAATAATTTTGGTGCTAAACTAGTTCTGATGAATAGCATTATAAGTCAAGATATGTATGTATGCTTTTTTCTGTAAACTATTGAATCTTTCCTTCAAATTTGAAATAAAATATATAAAAGAATTCCACATTGTGAGGAAATTTATTAAATTAAAATATTTTTCAAAAAATGAAAAAATAATAATTAAAAAATAATACAATTATCTGTGATGTTTTTGTATAAACGTCACAAAATGTCTTCTGCGACATTTTCAAAAACGTCGCGGAATGTGACTTTCCACGACGTTTCTAAAAATGTTGCTGAAAGACCAATCTTTCAGTGACGTTTTTTAAAACGTTGCGGAGTATCCGTATTTTCCGTGATGTTTTATGAGAAACATCGCAGAAACTTTTTGCCTACACCACATTCCGCGAAGTTTTTTGTGACGTTTTTTAAAACGTCACAAATTGTATTCTGTGACGTTTTTGACATTTTGTGACGTTTTTTAAACGTCACAAATTGTGCTGTTTTTTTGTAGTGAATGCCTATTTTCTTGTCTACTCGTAATTCTTTGTCTTGTTCTATCGTCTCGAGTGTCAAACATTGGTTAATACACCTCAACGCCTATATGATTCCATAATTAGGACTTATAGGTTTAATATATGGCAACGCGACATTGTTTAATATGTACAAATGTACAAACTTTTGATGTCTTAAATTGTACTCCATACGTATTCACGATAAAGGAAAAAGTTAAAGTGTCAATAATCTAATAATAAGAATTTTTAAAATTTTTAAAATATTATAAATTATTTATTGGTGTGTATGAATAATTTAAACAATATTATTTATAATTACTATTAGGAGCACCAAAACTCTATAATTAGCTTCAATAATAAAATGACCTAGTAATAAGAAATATTTATTTCCTTTTTTACTAAAACTCGATTAAGTTATTCTCATGTGTCATTTTTAGAGTTTTTTTTCAGGAAGTTTGGAGGTTGCACGGGTTAAAGTGTTGAAATATGTTTATTTATATTATTTAATCAATTAATAATATTATTTATCTAAACATGTTTGTTTAGTTTGAACTATTTTATAAAAATAAATTTTGTGGAATAATTTATATAATTTAAATAGAATTATAGTAAAAAGATAATTATATATATTTATACTATATTAAATATTATCTTTAAATTATTTCTAATCGATTCAATTAATACTATATATTAATAAAGTGAAAAGATTAACACATATTATTTTTTCTTTAAAAAAGAAGTAGTAGATTTTATATACTAAAACATTAAGATACTTAAACAAAAAAACAACTATTTATTAGAGAATTAGTTTATTGGACTTACTTACAATAAATATTATGTATAAAACATTTAGTTATGTCTATAAAAAAATTATATAAATGATAATTTAACTTTAAATCTCTTAAATATCGAATATAAGAATTGCTATATTTTAATACTATTTATGATCTAGTATTTAAATTGGTCATCATAAAGCAATAAAGCATGGTGTAAACTATATAAAGATTGGCTAACAAATATAAGATTCATGACCTTAAAATAATTAAAGAGAATATTTAAGTTATTCTATTATTATTGCTTTGCGAAATCTTATCAAAGTAAAATGATACTTAAAAATAGTTTTCAAATATTATAGAAAGAATTCAAAAGTTTTGAAAATGAATATAGATAAACTTAAATATAATAAATACTAAATACATATTTTATATCTAATCAAAATATTTTATTATGAAATAACACAAAAAAAGGATAATTGATAATTTTAAAATCATATTCTTAATATAAATAATAAAAGAAGTATTAATTTTTATTTTAAATTATATGTTTTAAAATAAAAATAAATGTCACAACAGAGTATGTCGCTCCTATTTTTAATCAGATTTTCCAATACATTCTTCAATAATTTTAAATTTAAGTATATGAAAAGTTTGCATATACACCCACACATACACACATATATCTATATATTTTTTTGGATAAAATAAACACCTTATTTTCGTTACTCACATTAATCAACTCCTAACATTTTGTTTTGATGTTTAATTAGCTTTCAATCATATTTTAGATGGGTTGTCGATGAAGATGCATAAAAATTAAGTGTAGTTAATATGACATATACGAAATCATTAACTGTGTTATTAAAATTATTTGAGGATGAAATAAACTTAGCTGAACTATCAACAAGTATGATAAGTCTATTTGGATAAAGTAATCGAGCAAAAATAGAAATTGTAATATAACCATGTTTCTGAATCACTCGATCTTATATTAAGGGAGTGAACCTTTTTGTGTGCACATACACTGAATTTATATATGTTTTAGTTGCACGTCCTTTAATAATCTATTTATTTTCTTATTGAGGTAATTTGATTTTACTTTGAGAACACTAAACCAAGTGTACCTATGCACGCGATTTCATAAAACTAAACGCACCATTAGCGATAAGAAACCAACATACCCTTGATGACAATATTTTGCTTTTCTCCACGGCACTTCTATACGTATTTATTTATTTTGTTGGCTGTATAGATTCTCCGATATGTTAATAACAACATATATAATTAAGGAATAGTTAATTTACTTGAAATCGTGCAGGAATCCTCACAGTACACACCTTAAAAGTTGAAGTCTTTAATTGGGAGAGTCTTGGAGAGGGAGAGAATATTCGGAGGCCGCCACAGTTCAACAGCTAAATTCCAAACCATTAAGTACTAAACTAAATTAGAAAGCGAATACATCATTAGATTATGATTAACTTCTGTTGGGAGGAAAAGTCAGCCCCACAAGGAGACGACTGCTCGCACTTCCAAAAATTCACTGCTTTTTTGTCAGTTGGCTGTCTTTTGGATTTTTTCTACCTTTTGTTATTATTATTATTATTGAGAGGATGAAATTGATATTAGAATTGAGATTCTAGTCGATAAAAAGGGTTTTTGATATGTTTTTTATTTAATTCATTTTTATTAGTTGTTAGTGATTCTTCATAACCAAGTAATATGAAGGATTCAGTGTCACCTTTTACTTGTATGTGGCTGGCGAGATGGTCCACAGATTTAAAGCGCAAGAACAAAACCTTTACATTGCACCAGAGAAAAGCAAACATGTTTGAAGGTCCAGAAAAGAAAAAAAGTGTGAAGCTGATCATCTGCCATTCAAACGAAACCAACCAATCAAACTGACAGATTATCAAGCGTCAGAAAATATATGCAAGGATTGGTACATTTGTTAGTGACAAAAAACCATTTTTCGCCATCTTAATTGATTTAAAGGTCAAGAGGACGATATGATAATATGAATTTGAGCATTGTAGGGTCGTACTGTCACCGAGACGATGATATCCTTTGAGGGGTTTGTTTCGTCGTTTCTTTCGTTTTCACTTTCCTTGGCCTTTTGGCATATGCATGGATGAAAGTGTATGGCATAAACTAAAACAAGAAATTTACTCTTTTCATTTCTTTTACTGACCCATTAAGAATGAAGTCACTTTGAGCGAAACAATTTGGATGTATAGTTGGTGCAAGACAGGATCTGCATGGGCATCTAGTCATCACTCAGTTCTATGAAATTGATTTACCCTTTTCAGGATATGCGAAACACAATCTAAGGGACTTCCGAAATTTGCATAATTTCACTCAGTTGTACGCCTTCCACCTAATTGGCACTTTGTTAATCATTGCTCAATAAGATTAATTAGCGCAAATCTGTTCTGTACATACATGATCAACCTTTAGCCATATAGCTATTAGCAGCTAGCACTCGTATATATCTTTTTATCGGGTCCCATAAATCACCAAGCCAAACTTAATATAGGAGTCAAAAGAGGAAAAGGTTCTTTTCAAACATTATGATGTGGAAAGAAAAAGCAAAATAAAGATCTTGAGAGAGTAGCACTTCAAAACATGTCAACAGGATATCAATGAAGGAACATTAATCAAATAAAACTTCAAAACAAAATAAAAGAAATAAATACAGGAGGGTTTGATTGATGCTATTACTATTATTTACATATTGCAAGTCAAGAGTCAGCTTAACGATAACGAATTTTTGTGATAGATTATAATTATTGATGTGGACACAATTACAACAATCAATTGGACCGTAATCGCAATCCGCCTGTGAACTAGAATTTCAAACCCTGATTTCTTATTTTGTAACTAAAACCAAAAGGAAACAACCCACTTTACTTGTTGCTCTTCAGCATATCTCTCATCTGGAGTGTAGATAACCTAGGGTTCCATAAACATAATTAACTGCTTGTGGGGTCTCCAAGTAAGTGATATCTAAATTAAAGTATAACGTACATGCTATCAAGATGATTAAATGTTGGATAGGTTCGTCACTAAGCTCTTAGAAAAACAAAAGAACAATAAAAAGAAAGGGAAAACAAATTATGGGATAATCATTCCAAATGGAAAAGGCACAGAACAGCCTTTCCCACAAACTCATAGTGTCATTATTCTCCTTTTGTATTCCCCCTTCGATCCTCTCTCCTTCCCCTCCACGCCCTAACTTTAACTTTTCACCGCCTTCCAACAACCTATTATAAGGATTATTCTAATCCAGGGAACTGAAAAAGCAAAGTAATTAAAAAATAGAGTAAACAACACACAGACAGAGCGAACGCGATCAAATCTTGCATATATTGTTGCTTAGCTTGTTAGGGTTAAGAGTCTTAAGATCGACTTCTTCAACTAGCTTCCTACTCTTGAGTTTTCTTCTAATTATATCATTATAATTAGTAAGTTCATCTGATGAGTTATTGTCTATATAGAGACTAGATTAGGTTAACTGAGAAGAGAAAGCTGAAGAAGATAGATAACAGAAAATGGCAGAAGAAGTAATCTCATGTAATAGCAGTTTTCCAGAGAGTGAATCGAACCCTCCTGCTGTGAAGAAGAAGAGAAATCTCCCAGGAACACCAGGCAAGCACTCCAACTTTTCTTCTACACATATATGATTAGTTTCTGTACGTGCAAAGTTGTAATAAAATTTTGTTTTATTATGTGAAATCATATATAGTCGGTGTTGTATCATCTATGCAGATCCTGAAGCCGAAGTCATAGCCTTATCGCCCAAGACTCTTATGGCCACCAACAGATTCTTGTGCGAAATTTGTGGAAAAGGGTTCCAAAGAGACCAAAATCTACAACTCCATCGACGTGGGCACAACCTTCCATGGAAACTGAAGCAAAGGACTAATAAAGAAGCAAGAAAGCGTGTTTATGTCTGCCCTGAGAAAACTTGTGTTCACCACCACCCTTCTAGAGCACTCGGAGACCTGACAGGAATAAAGAAACACTTCTGCAGAAAGCATGGAGAGAAGAAGTGGAAGTGTGAAAAATGCTCAAAGAGATACGCTGTGCAGTCTGATTGGAAAGCTCACTCAAAGACATGCGGCACTAGGGAGTACAAGTGTGACTGTGGGACTCTGTTTTCAAGGTAAATTATCGAGTCATCCTTAAATTCGATGCTGATAAACTGAACAACGGCTTATGATGTCTATTATTAGATTGGTGTTAATAAAAGCATGGATGTGATGTTTTGGTCGGAAAACGTTTGTCAGTGTCCTAAAGGATGAATTCGCGCTTTCTTCGTGTCAAAGGAGATAATCAAGCATCTCTTAAGAAAATTACAAAACGAACCACGAAAGTGATTTTTTTTCTTTTTTTCTTATTTTTTCTTATTTTTCTGTATCTGTAACGAAAAGATGGATAGTAGACGTAAATAGGGGAAAGAGAGAGAGAGTGAGTGAGTGAAAGACTATCTTTCAATTTCGTTGCCATTATCTGTGTTGTGTCCCAAATATTTCTGAAAAAATCTTTTTGTGTGTGCAGACGAGATAGTTTCATTACTCATCGGGCATTCTGTGATGCATTAGCCGAAGAAACAGCTAGAGTAAACGCAGCATCGAAGATAAACACACTCGCCGCAACCAACTATCATTTTATGGGAACCCCACCAGGTTCGAACATGGCACATCATTTGCCTTCTATATTGAAGCCATTCTCCGGCAACGATGAATCGAGATGGGGACTCTCCTTGTGGATGAATCGAGGACTCCAAAGCCATGAACAAGTTGGCAGTAACAATATGCAAGAGATTCAACAACAAGGATCGCTGAGTCTGGGAGCAATACTAGGTCACCCAATTGTTTCGTGCTCATATCCTCCTCAAGCTGATTATCATATAGACTCGACTGGTCTGGGTAATAAACCATGGCCAAGCAATGGGGAAGAGTTAACGAGCATTTCATTGCCATCAATTACTGTCAAGGAAGCGGCAGCCCCGCCTGTGAGCGTTCGGTCCATGTATAGCACCGAGCAACAGTCCCATCAAGTATCTTCAGTAAGCATGTCAGCAACAGCTTTGCTTCAGAAAGCTGCTCTATTGGGTGCTACTTCTTCTGAATCATCAATGGTGGGGAGTATTGGTTTTAAGGGCAACAACATTGGGGTTCAGGATTTGAACAAACTCTGTGGATTGTATGGTCCAAACCCGATAAGTACCACGTATGTTATCGGTGATTACTTCGAGAATTCCGAAAGTGATGTTTGTGATTTGAATCAGATGCATATGCACCCAGCAAAACGCCAGAAACTACACAGTCTTGATGAAAGTTCAGGGGGGCAAACCAGAGATTTTCTTGGTGTTGTCCGGCACCATTAAATGGATGGATATGATACAAAGCATACTTAGCATGATTGAAAATTTGAAATTCTTCAGTTTCAATCTTCAGATACCATAGTGGAGTTGTTGAGGTCACTCACGAGAGAGACAAAGAAAAAGAGAAAAGAGGACATAGTATAGTGTAACTTTGCAGGATGGGAAAAGGTAGTCATTGAGTGCTCACATGATGAGGTCTAAAAGTTGGATTAAAGATGAAGATAGAATGAGGAGATCCATGCATATTCTCTTCAGGTTCAGTCCTCTGAGATGGATCTTATTTTAAATTAGTGGGATAAAGGCGTACCTGGTAGTGGCGGGCCAATGCAAAAGATACGTCTTCTACCTCCATTATTGCTTTTCTCCGTCTCAGTTATCTTGAGTTCAAAGGCTATTTAGACTAGGAAGATAAGACTTTCTCTTCGTATCGACAAGCTCAACCCATATTTTCAAGCTTAATAACAGAGTAAATTGAGAAATGCTCATGCACTATCATTCTTAACCTACGGTACTAGTCTGCTCTCGTTCCCTAATTAAATAACGCCGATGCCCTTCAAGCTGTATTTACAATTTTGCAGTATGGAGCTGTACTTGATGTCGACCTTGTTACTGTCGGTTTGATTCCAAAATAGTTAAAACTTATTCTCGTTATTATTAAAATCAATTTTAATTAAATTATCTTTACACGTTTAGCCAGCTCGAGTGAACATATCCGGCTCACAAAGTTCCTTATTTTGTTGGATTTAGACTGTGTTTGAATGTACAATGTGGTAGGATAAATACTTAACTATCACAGTTTTTAAATATATTTATATATTTGGATCTGCGATCAAACAATCGAAAGTTGAAAAAAATTATAGTGTTATTATAGAAATCGATAAGTAGAAAGAAGATTGCAATAGAAAAGTACTTATGCGGCAGAAATTTTACTTTCTATTAATAACCTTCTGATAATTATTTTCTATCATAACCTCAATTAATATAAAGCAAGTCTATTATTAAAATATTTTTCTTATTTTAATTTAATATTTTTTTATTTATAATTTACATTTATATAACTAATAATATTTTTAATTATTTATACAATAATTAATAATTTATTAAATCAATGAGCTTTTTAGTCATTTTATCTTTTTTCAGCAACCGCAACCGCACTTGCCAAACACCTATTTTCACGTTTCAGTAGTTACTAAAACAGCAATCTCAAACACATCATTTCAACATGTTGATTTTAGCAGATTATCAACTACCACCGCTCCTTCGGACCAAACCTTAGGGAGGGTCATAATGTATGTATCTTCTTCTTTGTATTTTTATAAAAAAGAACTACTTTCATGACTTGAACTGATGACTTTAGAATCACAAAGGAGTAACTTTAATCATAAAAATTAGTAAAACAATTAAATCAATTTTTATTTTACAGTAATAAGTGAGGGCGTAGAATATATCTTAATAATAGACCCTACTGATCAATATTTGAATGTATATTATATATTATGTAGAGTATTAGGAGTTTGACCCAAAATTATAATCCGTTAAAAATTTTATGAAAATAAAATAAAGTGAAGAATAAAACTACGATAAAATAATTAAAAATTATATTATTCTAATTAAATTAATTATTAATTAAATAATATGTTCAATTAATAAATTTTATATAATCCTACCAGAACTTATTTATAGAGAGTTATCCTCTGTAAGACCTGAAAAGTCCGGGGAAGAAATCTTGTTCAGGCATACATATAAACAAAAAGATATATTTGAAGAAAAGATCTGCAGAACTTATGAAGTAATCTTGCAGAATCATTCGGCTTGTAATTGATATTCTCATCATGTACAGTACTTGTATTTACTTTTTTGTTTCTATAAGCTTGATTAAGACAATTGGACCTTTATCTATTTCTTAAGAAGTATATACATATTTCTGATTAGGTTTGGGCCTTTAGGCTCTAGAATAAACGTAATCCAATATAAGCCCATACGACACTAGAATTTCACGTACAAACGAATATGCCATTATTTATAAACAATTAAATTGATTCATTATTAAATTGTATGCACTTAAATTGAACTTGGCATTTTAGTGTTCAATTTTTTTTATTTTTATGCAATTAATTATAAATAAATAAATGGGAGCAAATGGTTTATTTACATTGTTTATGTTTTTGAGATTATAATGATAAATATAGAATTTCATCATGATTATCAATATTCATTCAGTTAAATCGTGAGATTTGACAGCATGCAATTTTAGTCTTATTTAGTAAAGAGACTGTTTTTAATAAATCCACGTATAATGTGTTATAAAAATACTACAAAATTTTAAATAGATATGTAGAAAAATAAAAATAAAATAAAGAAATTAATCAATTATCAAATGCAAGTACAAAAGGTAATAAAATAACTAAATATATGGTAAATACAAAAATACAAATAAATAATAAAGATGTTGAGATATTACTAAAAAAGTAGGTATGGCAATATAAAATAATGAACATATAGGACATGTCTAAGCTTAACAATAAATGATTCGATGAGAACACATAACAGAAGTAACTCTAATTAGGTCAAAGGATAAAATTAAAATATCAACCAGACATATCCAGTAATAACTCCGACTAGACTTGTCAATACATTAGTTACAGTAAATAGGAATCTAACTAAGCCAAACACTTTAAGAGGTAAATACTATGCAGCAAATGTAAATGACACAATTTATTCTACAAGAATATAAATATCTTCTACACGTAAAATTGTTTTTATTACAAATCAAAGTCATCAGTAAGTTCCAATAAGTCATATTGTACTTCTTAATCACTTTTTCCTTCTGCCTACACTCCTTAAGTACAAATATAGAATTTATCAATTTAAAAATGTTACGATTACTCTAAGTAAGAATTAAAAATGTTTATTTTCAAGTGAATTGTTTAATTTAAAAAAAAAACTTTAATGACACTCTATGTTGACGTCGGAGATGAGAACTCACCATCGCGAAAGCGGTGAAATAGCTCAAAAAAACTCAGATTGCCCTGTCTCCACTCAATACTTATTAAATCTTGATAGTTTCTTTCACGTTTGTCCACCGTCTA
Organism: Erythroxylum baracoense; assembly: GCA_025629805.1. Classification (NCBI taxonomy): domain Eukaryota; kingdom Viridiplantae; phylum Streptophyta; class Magnoliopsida; order Malpighiales; family Erythroxylaceae; genus Erythroxylum; species Erythroxylum baracoense. The sequence continues at coordinate 47,009,535 of JAOTAY010000191.1, forward strand.
AACTGATTTGCAGAAAACAACTGCATGCCATGGCTGCCTTACAAACACGGTAAAAAAAGACACCACATCTACATTTTTTCTAAAGCAAGTTTTCGTGACCTATTGAAATGCTTCTTTTCCAAGCAATCTTGCCTTTCATTAATACATTCATTTCAGATAGTAAATTAGCAATATTGAATTTTTAGGTAGCAGTCTCTCTCTGTGGGAAGCGTGTTTTCAGTCATGCAATACACGAACATTTAAAAAAGAAAAAAAAAGTGAAGAAGAATTCAATTCCTTTCCTACCATCAAGAGGAACATGCTTTAGAAGAGACAACAATTGCTTTGTTCTTACTTTACTCATCGTAGGAATCATCTTTTCCTTCTCATAGTCTTTGTTTGTTTTAGGTTAATAGCACAGGAGTGTAAGGAAAAGTGGAAGATCTCGTGTGGCGTCATTATATGGGCGCAAGAAACCACAAAAAATGACTTGGTGTAATGACTGCAATGACATTCAAACAATTCAAAGAAGCTCTACATCCACCACCCTTATTGCTCAAAGACACAAAGCCACTTCTTTGATTAGAAGTTGTCCTTCGTGCGGCCACCGGATCAAATGCCAGGAACAAGTTAATTATTTATCTATTTTTCATGCTCCTTTTGATACATTATTTTGGCTTTAAACTAATATGTAGTAGTCTATCTTCATTAATCTGTAGGCGAGAATTAATGATTTGCCAGGATTACCAGCAGGAGTCAAGTTTGATCCAACTGATCAAGAGCTCCTTGAGCATTTGGAAGGCAAGGTGAAGTTTGAAACTCACAACCTTCACCCTCTAATCGATGAGTTTATCCCTACCATTGAAGGAGAGAAAGGAATATGCTACACCCATCCCGAAAATTTGCCAGGTGACGCCGTTGTTTTTGCTGTTAATATTCGTAATACGAATCAAAATTAATGCACTAATCAGATTTTGCACACTTATGGTTTTCAAAGTTACGTGCATATGACATTGTTGAAATATAAAGTTATGCTGTGTCTGGGATTATTTTCATGCAGGAGTTAGCAATGATGGCCTGGTTCGTCATTTCTTCCATCGACCTTCGAAAGCATACACCACTGGAACAAGAAAAAGGAGGAAAGTACACACTGACACAGAAGGAGGTGAGACCCGATGGCACAAAACTGGGAAGACAAGACCCGTTTTTGTTTGTGGGAAGGCAAAAGGTTATAAGAAGATACTTGTACTTTACACAAACTACGGAAAACAAAGGAAGCCTGAGAAAACAAATTGGGTTATGCATCAGTACCATCTTGGGAATAATGAAGAAGAAAGAGATGGGGAGATCGTGGTTTCAAAAGTTTTCTACCAAACACAACCAAGACAATGTGGTTCAGTGATTAAGGACTCTCTTCAACCAAAGTTCAAGGGACAAGTTAGTAACGAGGGTGTCGCCAATCATAGAAACGCCACTCTTGTTGAGTACTACAATTCTTCTTCCATATCATTTGACCAAAGTGGTCAAAATAGAGGAAACCCTACCAAACTTCTTCCCCATTTCTTCGCAGTCCATGATGGGTCTTCTTTTGTCCCATGAAAAAATTAATGGATGCGTATTGGTGATAAGGAGAAACTAAAACAGGTTCAAATCCTTCTACTTTGGTAAATAAGCTAGGAATAAGTACAGTGTTAGGACCTACAAATGGCTTCTACTTTACATATTATAGCAATGCCCAGGACAGCACGTGGACTTTTATCTGAGAACTAGGAGCCAGATTCTTCACGTAAAAGAATTGAAGTTTGGCTTTCAAGTTTCATGTTTTCCTACACATCTTCTTTTTGTATATTGTGAGAATGGTGAAAATTTTCACATTATGAAGCAAACATGGTATGCATTTAAAACCCTTTCCATTTCTTAATCTTTCTCCATTGGACCGTGGTTAGCTTTATTGTGTCATGAGAAAGCTTTTGTGTATCATATTTTACCATTTACTGGGCTATGCAAGCAAAAACCGGTGATTGAAATCGAGTAAACTGAAAAAGAAAACGAAAGTAAAGAAAGCTTCAAGTTGTCCTGAGAAGCATTTAGAGGATCATTAGATATGTGTAGGCAAATTGAGATCTAAGGATATTGCCAAATTTAGTAACCAAATATTGAGAGGAAACGAATCCTAGAGGCATATATAGATCTCTTATGAAGAACTGATCGACAGCGTATTCAAAAGTAGTATACAAGGAAATTAGACTATATGCTCTCTTATCTAACATAACATCCTTTGCTCCGTGAACTTAACATACAAGTGCACTTCTTTCGCTTAGCACTGTGATCCACACGTCGTATCCTATATCCATCTAGACTACAGGCTTGGAGCCCACGATTCGTGGCCCAAGAAAGGACCCAGATTTGAGGCAACATCAACCTTGCCATCCATAAGTTTTTGGGAGCAACGTGGTGCTTGGATTGGGTATCAGGATATGGTTATTGATCAATCATAAACCACCTAAGATTTATGTATCATATCACCGTCAAGCAGTCACATAAACATAACAGTACTGCTTCCTTAGTCAAAACTGAGGACTGAGGAGGCTGTTTTGTCTTCTTGTTTAGCACCACTTAGATAAAGCGGGAACAGTACATGGAGCAGGACAAGCATAACTATCCAACTATGTCCCGTCAAATCTGAAAACTTTTGTCTCACCGTCGGACCATTCACATATCGTAGTTCTAACTTCTAGTCGATGAATTGAGGTAGCTTTCAGACAGACAGACGCCAACGTTGAATAATGATTCATAATTGGGAAAGAGATATACTAGATGTAGATGTACCTAGATGTAGATGTACCTTTATACCAAACAAAAAGAAGGTTATAAAATTCCCATTAAATTTAAATTTATGTTTAATTTCATAATTATTTATAAGATTTTTATACTTATAAAAACCAATCATCACTCTTGCCTCTTGAACAATGCCGCAATCATAGTAGCTGTGTTTAGCTTTTCAAAACAACGGCAAATTTCAATGATATGACAAGCTAATCAGTGAACCGAGACTCAAAGATGTTTGAATGTTGAAAAGTCTCATGAGTTGCATGTTAGGTGTTTGGCAAATTACCTAACTAAAGCTGAGGAGCACCGACTAATTTAATACAAGATACAATCATTAATGCCTCAATTGTCGTCCACATTTAATGCAAAAACTATACTTTTGAAGAAACTAAATCTACTTCACATCAATCATTCCCTTTACCCCGTGGAAATGGAATCAACCATCTTTGAAATGATCGACTAGAACTAAAGGAAACCACTAATTAACTTCATCTACTACAGAATTTTAAAAGAAGTTACACTTCCACCTGATCATAGCCCTCCTCCGGGTAATAGGGACACAACTTGTTAGAAGAAGACTTGGGTTTGGTCTCCGAACCAGCCTCCTGCAACATCTTAACCACCCTCCTCATTGATGGTCGGCTAACAGGAAGTGAGACTGTGCACTGAAGGCCAACATTCAGAACCCGGCAAATTTCATCTTTGTGTACACCGTCAAGTTTGGGGTCTATTACACTGTCCGCTCCTTTCTGGTCCACTGTGGTGCAAACCCATTTGACCAAGTCTTTTTCTCCAAATTCTGGATCTACTGGTTGTCTGCCTGTAACCAACTCCAATATCACCACTCCGAAACTGTAAATGTCACTCTTCTCGTTCACTCGAAGGGTATAAGCATACTCTGCAACAAGAAAAAGACCAGATAAAACTTAATCCATACCAAGTATGTAATGTGGACAAATTTAGTGAAAAGTAACATAAGTACGTGATTTACCAGGTGCAATATATCCACAGGAACCTGCGACCACAGACATGGACTCTGTACCCTTGTCCACTCGCTGAACAACTTTAGCAACACCAAAATCTGAAACTTTAGCACAAAACTCTGCATCTAACAAAATGTTGTTGGATTTCACATCTCGATGTACGATGGGAGGATTGCAGTCATGGTGCAAATAAGAGAGACCCTCTGCGGCATCTAATGCAATCGTGTACCTGATCGGCCAATCCAACAAACCTCTCTTCCTACTGTGCAACAAGTCCCCCAAGCTCCCATTGGGCATGTATTCATAAACTAGAAGCTTGCAATCACCAGTGCTGCAACAACACCATAATTTTACTATGTTTTTGTGCCTGATTTTTCCCAAAGTCTCAACTTCCACTTCAAATTCATCCTTTTCAGAGTGAACTCTACTATTATCTTTCCTTGTACCCCTAAGTTTCTTAACTGCCACTATCCCACCACCACTGAGCAAAACCTTATAGACTTTACCAGAAGATCCACTTCCAATCACATTTTCTTCTATGAGGCAATCCCCTATCTCGAACTCACTAAACCCCAGCTTGTGGAATGATCTCCACTTACACATAGCAGTCTTTTTTGTATTGTTTCTCTTCAAAGCCCTGTACTTGAAGCAGAACCAAGCTAACCCAACGATAAGAACTAAGCCGGCTAGTAAAAAAATTGTTACGAGAATCCAAGAATGCCGCAGCATCTTAGAATCACCTATGTTCGGACACAGACCCTTCAGATCACCACACAGACCAGGATTTCCCATGAAACTACTAGTGTAAATATCATTTGCGTATAGAGGAGGGAGCTCCCCAGAAAGCCTATTGTTGGACAAGTTCAACACGTTGAGCTTCAATTGCTGCATTTCTAATGGAATTTTCCCAGAGAAGAAATTCCTTGATAGATCCAGATAGTTTAGCACTGGCAATCTACCAATCTCACTCGGGATCGAACCAGATAGATTATTACTTGACAAATCAAGCTCATTTAGACTCTGCCAACTTTGAATTCCTTCAGGAAACCCACCAGATAATTCGTTGTCGCTAAGAACAAGTTTAGTCAGCAAATCTAATTTCACCAAAGTCCTAGGTATTTCCCCTGTGAACAGATTACCGCTCGCCGAAAATTCATTTAAGTTGCCTAAAAACCCAATCTCCATTGGTATATATCCAGAAAACAGATTCTTTGAAATCTTCAGAACTGAGAGATTATAAGCAGAAGATATTCTATCAGAAACTTTCCCAGAAAAGGAGTTCTCGTCAAGTTCAAGCAAGTATACTCTTGGAAGCCCCCACAATTCATCAGGAACAGTCCCATTAAGCTTGTTGTTCCTCAATCGAATCCGTCCTAAACTGTTGCACTTCACCAGAGTTTCTGGGATTTTCCCGGAAAATGAATTGTAAATCAAAATAAGGTCTTCTAATTTCCCTTTCGCACATAAATTCTGTGGCATCTCGCCGGAGAACCCATTGTACGAAACGTCTAGCCTCGTCAACGACGAGTTCATGCCGAGTTGACTTGGCAGCAAACCTCTAAGTTTGTTATTAAACAACATAAGCTCGTACAAGTTGGGAGATTTCGCTATAATCTCCGGTAAAGTGCCTTCAAATCTGTTCTCATACAGGTTCAGCGACTCTAATGGCAACGCGCACAACTCGTCAGGAATCGTTCCGGTTAACTCGTTCGTGGACACGTCGAATCTTCTCAGCGCCGTCATGTTTGAGAAACCCACACTCGGTAACTCTCCAGACAAGTTGTTATCGTAAAGTTCAATCTGAATTACACTCTTGAGCTCGGTGAGCGAACGAGGGATTGACCCATTGAGACTGTTGTGCGACAAATCCAAATTCTGCAGCCGACTCAATCCGCTTAGAACGTTCCCTGGAATTGATCCCACAAGATTACATGAAGCGAGCCAAAGTTTCTCAAGGTTTGTCAAGTTGGCAAATTGGGTCGGAATAATACTCGGAGAGAACGGATTATACGCCAAAAACAGCTCCTTCAGACTCGATACATTTCCCAGTTGACTCGGTATCGTCCCATTGAGTAAGTTACCAGCAAGTGAAAGCGACTGGAGTCGTCGGAATTTTCCAAACTCCGAAGGAATATCACCACTGAAATTGTTTCCCGCCAAGTCTAGGCTCCGGAGATTCGGCAACTCAACGAGTGAACCCGGAATGGGACCAAGCAAGAGATTCGACGTCAAGTTCAAATCTTCAAGCGCCCGACACTTGGAAATATCGAAAGGAAGAGACGAGTTGATGAAGTTGTTGGAGAAGGAGATGGAAGAGAGGGAAGAGAGACGGCAGAGGTATGTAGGGAAAGGTCCGGCGAGCTGAGAGTTAGAGAGGTCGATGGAGATGACACGGCGAGTGACGGGGTCGCAGCGGACGCCGTACCAACCGGCGCAAGGGGTGTCGTCGCGGACGTTCCAGGAGGAGAGGACGCGACTTGGGTCGGAGAGACCGAGTTTGACTTGCTGGAGGTAGAGACCTTCTTGGTTTAGAGGAGTGGTGGAGAGTGGAAGAGAGAGAAAGAAGAGGGAAATAAAAACAAACATTTTTGCTTTCCTTGTTCTCTCTTGCGCACTGCACCAGACACCAGTTATTAGTTAAGGAAGAAAGATTCTTCCAATTTGGAATTGTGAAATGTGAAAAGAAACATGGGACCCATGTAAGTGACACGTGCGACCATGCATTTAGTCAACCAGAGTCAGTAAGAATAGTTAGCATGACAAGACAGGCTTTGGTTATGTTCCAAAGTTCTAACGCTCTTGCTATTTGGACAGGACACGAGCGTTCTTCTTTTCTTTGAATGTGAAATACGCACATGATGAAGAAAAGGAATGTGTAGGTTTTATAAAATTAATGGGCTGCTTTCTTTTGCCCTACTATTTTTACCTGTTACTTATTAGTTAATACCTTAGTTTGGTTTATTTTATGACTTAAAGAATAACATTGTTAAAGATTACTTATTTTTTACATTAAGGAATAGTCAAAGACAACCCTCCCCCTCTTTACCTATTTCATGTAACCAGGAACATCTCAATCTCAAACACAACTCTCTTTTTTTTTTGACAACTTATACCTCTCAATAATAATAATAATAATAATATATAATAATAATAATAATTATTATTATTATTATTTATTATAAATATAAATATAAATTAATTAAATTAAATTAAATAATAATAAGAAAATAATAATAATAAAATTAATAATAATAATAGTTGTTAGTGGAAAATTAATAATAATAATAATAAATTTAATAATATTAAGAATAAATTTCATAATAATAAGAAGAAAATTAATAATAATAAGG
>JAOTAY010000191.1:47026359-47050991 GCA_025629805.1 Erythroxylum baracoense
AAAATCTGCAGAATTAGGATTATGACCTTAGGCGTGCCCACGCCTAATCTTTGAATTTCGACCAATCTGGAATTTTCAAACTTCTTGCCATATTTTTCCTCTTTTTGATCCTTTTTTCGTCTTTACGGCATTGAAAACTATCTGTGAATATTTAACAAACAATTCCGTCAATATTTGAGTACCAATTTCACAAATCAATCAAAATTAAGTCCAAAACATATGTATTTAAAATGACCTATCATGAAGATAGGTACGAGAACGGAACGGTTCTTGAAGGTGGCGGCAGAGAAGGAAGATTAGGTAGGTGGGTAGTGGTGGTTGATGGCTGCTGTGGTGTCGTGTTGGTTCATTATCGTTTTCTTTCTGTTCAATGATGGCACAACCAACCAAAATGTTAGTTTCCTTTTGTAGTGGATGTTGTTAGCTAAATAAATGAATGTGTAATGAAAAGTATGCCTGATGTATACTCTTTGTTGTACCTTCTTTCATGAATTGTAGCTTGTTAATTTGCACTTAAAGGCAGAAAGTATGTAGCCTATACACTTTTTATGTATGCCTTTTGGACACACGAAGATGAGAAATGATTGAATCTTTGTAAATACATGGTTGCAATGTGGTGTATTTGAATTGCATATATGCAATTTTACATTGTATTTAGAACTAGTGTAGAACATATTTCACAAGGGTGACACCTCTGTATATAACATTGCACGTTCACCCTTTGCCTTATGTTCATCTTATTGTGAAGGGATATTGAACTGTAAATTGAAAATGTTGATTGAACCATGCATAACTATTCTGAAATCTGAAAAGTGTTTTATGAATCCATGTTTACACCTTATTCACTGCCGGAAAATTTATCTTCAAAACTTTATAATACAATTTTTCTCATTATTTTTTACTTTATTTCCTTCTTTTAGTCTGGTTTATACTTAATATGTTTTCCAAAGCTATTTTGCTGGATCTCTTTCAAAATCATCTACCCGTGATTCTCTTGTGAAAAACTATGCGAGGAAAACTCTCTTAGGGTCCTCAGAACCTATGGTAATTGTGTATACATTTTCTCGTTGGTGTTGTTGTCTTGCAACAGTTAGGAACTATTTTTCAATTTGTTAGTGGCATCTTCTAGTAAAGGTAGTTTTCATTTGAGGTTATGCTATTGTGTATGTCTATAATGCTATATATATCTCATCTAATTTTCTAAAATATGAAAACATGCAATTGCAAGGACGCATCCGAACAGAAAAACAACATGCTTCCGATGGTAATATCTTTAGTCAACTAAAAATTTATCTCATTATTTTGAAGCTATATTAACTCTCTTTCATGAAAGCCTAATCCTTGGAGAAAGAAGAAGAAGAAGAAGGAGGGAGGAGAGTGAAAATTATAAATAAATTAAATAAAAAAGTGGGTCCTATATTTATAAAAAAATTGATTTTTAATGTTTTTCAAAAAAGTGTGTCCCACCATGACATGTCACTAATGACGTGGTACATGAACCCACAAAATGATAAAAAATAGTTTTAAAATTGTCAAGTCAGTATTGACCTGACACTTAACAGAGAGATTTAAATTTTCTATTAGAGTAAAGTTACATTTTAACGTTTTTCAAATGTCAGGGTTAGAATTGTTCACTCCAAAATATTTGGGTCAAGCTTATCGATTAATGCAAAACTTAAGGTCAAAAATGACCCTTTTGCCTTATTATTGAAATGTAAATAAAAAAAATCTTGTATTGTAAATTTAAAATACCTACTTAAAAAAGGTCAATATAATTATGATATTAAAAATAATTATAATAACTTTTAATTTAAAAAATATATAAAGACTATATTTAAAGTTAATTCAATCATAAACACATCAATTACAACAAAATTAGCTTATACGTTTGGTTCAGCTTTCTAATCTCATTTTCGTCTCGTATTTACCTTTTTAAGGCAGCCTCAAGAGTTAAAATATGCTGTACCAAAGGAACGACATATACAATACCTTATGTTGATAGAGAAGAACAGAGAGCACTCTCATTAATACGGTTAGATGTGAAGAATTTGTGTTTCCAAAACTTGTACGATACGGCCCATGCGGGACTTTCACCACACATTGTAAGAAAATAATTGGACAATACGATTAGGTAACTACACGTTTCTTCAAATGTTAATAATGGTAAATTAAAGAAAAATAAAATTCTAATATTATTATAGGGATAAAAATGGGTCAACCCATAAGTTAATTTTGTCAATATTTTTAAAATTAAAAGCATAAAATAAAATTTTTTAATCGAATCATGAGACTCAACTCTTCTAAATGCTTAGAATAATTAACCCTTAGGCCGGTCTGAGCCTAAGCTTAACTTATAGACTAATTCATTGAATACACCTTAATTTTAGACTTATACGCCGTCCATTGTTATTCCTTATTCTTCACAATAAATAATATTTTTTAAATTGATCAGTCCTATAAGTAACACGGTTAGAACAATAATATAAGAGCTTATGGCAATAGTCGATTGAGATTATGTCGACGATAGTATGGCTATTAGAGAGTAAGTACAAAGAACAAGAGATCGAAAACAGTATCACTAAAGTATCACAACAAAACAAGGAGTAGACGACTTAAGCCCAACATAGATAGGCCGCGGAAGAAGATTGATGGTATGGGGTCTTCGGTACAATCTGCTTCGTAAAGGTGCAGTTGGCTCCTTGTAATTCCTTTCATGGTAGTCCCAGTATAGCTAGGCTCAACAAGTTACGCAGGCTTAAAATTTCAAGTCCTTCCACGCTCTGGTGTGGAGTATGCTATAACAGCTACGAATGAATGCTTGGAAGAGCGTAGGCAACTATTGCAACTATTACAGTTAAATGATAGCAGAGCCAATCGAGTGCTCATGAGCATCTATAGTTTGGCTTAAATACAAATAGCTCTTGAACTAGACTGAAACCATAAGAAATGTCTGACCATATAGTTCGGCGATGGGAGTATCTGGTCGTGGTTATACTGAAGCATATTATAATGAAAAAACATAAAGAATTTTCTTAGTTGCGATGCCTGAGTAACATGAACATTTCATACAAAATTGTAAGGAATATGCAAATCAACTTCTAATCTAGAATGCCAAGTGAATTGGCTAAGTAGAAATATTAGTTATCGAATCACTACATAACAATTCTAGAATTTGATACATTGCAGCTGCTATTCCTATATACACTTGCTATTCGCAACTATAACTGGTCAAGTATATTAACTTAATATCAATCAGGATCCTCAACATTAAAGAATATAATCTAACAGAACAAGTCATAATCCTCTATGCCTATTCTTCATTGAAAATCGTCTAAAGTTGGCTCGAATTCCCCCAGTCGCTGAAATCTGACGAAGTTGATCCAGTTCCTTCATCTGGATCTTCATTTCGTTCTCCACTGGCTTCCCTGACTCCACCTTCATCCATATCCCCATTTATATATTCCCCAACATCAATATCACCTTGGTCACCATCATCTTCATCTAGGTAATTCCCGTTTTCATTTTCCTCATTGACATCAATGTTAGTGCAACTTCCATCCATCAAACCACCACCGAAGCCACCATATTCATGAACTGCGAGATCATATTCATTTCTAGGCGTATGGTTGTTATAATCAGATCCTTCCGAGCTGCCAGCAATTTCAGTGTCCTCCACCTGATGCCTTCTTTCTTTAGCAGTCCACTCATCCCCAATCAAGCCTTTTGGTGAATTTTCATTGTTAACTTGCTTAGAAATGTCTCCTTTGGAAGCTATATCGATTGCTTTCTTAACTGATTTTTTCCGACTTCTAGTGCTTCGACGTCCACGCTTACGCCCTCTTGCGCGCGGTTGTAACTTCCATACCAGTTCTTGCCTTAACCTACCACTTTTCGTGTTGCTAGTTCTTTTGCTAGATTCATATCTGGAACCAGTGGCCCCCTTTTGAAGTCTTCCAGCATTTGTAAAGGCGTGCCTCCTACCCTGCTTCCCTCGTCCGTGGCACAACCCCCCAAAACCAATCCAACTCTGTTCTTCTGAAAATCCACCTTGACGAGAAGTTTCAGCGGTTTTATCATCCTGCATGCTGTTGGCAACAGTCTGCTTGGTTGAAAGCTTCTAAAAGACAGGAAAATTTCAAGTCAGGAAATATTCCTCAACCAATTATTACGTGATTAAAAAAAAAATTGTGTTCATAGTGGCCCTTATGTTTGGGAGGGTAGGGCAAGGAAGTATAACATGACATGTGGAAGTAGATAATAAATATGAGTCATATACAATACATGCCGGGGATCCTAAAATGTTTCACTCAGCACACAAATGTAGAAAAAGATAGGAAGTAGACATGAGTCATATAATACAAATCAGTGACCCTAAATTGTTTCACTCTATACACACGGAAGAAAAGAGGTGATGCCAATAACTGGAGGATTGAGTTACATTTTGGCCAGCTGTGAAGTATAAATTAAGAACTTTTGACACATCATAGGTATGGTTTCCGAAGGTGAATTATTCCCAGTAACCTATCAAACATTTCCAGAATCAATGGAGGTTTGAAAGTTCGGGGTGAAAACAGAAGAAAGTCTTTCAAATAAAACTGAAAGTAAAGGAACCCACTGTTCTTTGTTACCACTTCTTCCTTTGATTGGTGGAAGTGTAATTGAGATACACGACATGGTAATCTTTCAGAACCCCTTCCCATCCACTCATAATCAGGACCCATGTTGACTACTCTACAAATTCCAAAAGAAGGATATAATTCACTGGAGTACCCTGTCAGGTTAGTTTTAAAGCCAAAAAACATGGGGACGTTTCAACAAAGTATTTCTTATGCATTTATATGCAGTTAAGTGATGACATACTGCTAGGGTTTGGCCTAACTTATAATGTGGTAGAAGTACCTGTCCTCTATTAAGGTCCAAACTTGGTGGGAACATAAGGAAAGGAGCGAGAGAATACTTGGCTCAAATTAAGTCTTATGTACACCCCCAAAGAATTTGACGATCTCACCAATTCATTGTCCATTAAATTCCTAGTTTTATCATGTAACAAATAGTTTTGCAGCTTTAAAGAGGACATATAATGGTTTGCATACAAAGATACATTTTACATCTGTAATCATTTCATGTATTTTACTGCCTTTTGAGATCGTTTACTATCCTGTGTCAAGAAAGACTCGATAGCTTCAATAGCTTGTGCCTTCTCCACTGAGGCATATTGCAACAATATTGCTTTCCAAAGGTGAAATAACAGACAAAAACTTACAAAAGAACCCCATAAGAAGTCCTGTCTGCTGCAGAAAACATAAAATTTAAAACATATCATTCAAAATTTCAAAGAAATTACTCACAATAACTATGCCATTGCTCCTGTCCTTTTGAATCGCCACTTTCTCATGTACCATGCAGGATATGGATGAATCCAACTGCAGAACTCTCAAGGCTACAGCTGCAGTTGTCTGTGGTAACCATGGCAGCACAGGAATTCTTTCGCTACTGGAAGAACCAGTACCTTCAGATCCAGGTGAGACAGTTGAACCAAGAAGCTCACTTGTTGTTTCGAAATTTGGAGACAAGTAATCTCTCTTTATTGCAATCTCCAACAGTGTAAGAATCTAAAAATAAATTACAAACTTCAGCAGCTTCTCCAATAGAAGATTCGAAATGGAAACCGTAAAGAAAAGCCAGTATTGCATATACACATACACAAGAATCAAACAAGAAGGTATCGAAGATACTAATAAGACATCACAGAGCAAAAGTATTTTAGGATCCTTCTGAGTAGGTTCTAAATGCAATGGAGATGGTTACACCTAAATTCTTGGAACAACAGTCAGAATCTATGTATATATATTAAAGACAATACAAAGAGAAAGATATTCTCTTATTTTCCACATAAGACAAAATTTTAACATCGTATAACAACTAGGATTGTAACTTATGTTATATAAATTCTTAAATTCGATTAAATTTTAAAAACTTATTGAATTGATATTTTTAACTAACATTAAGAATTCATCTCTTCCAACTTTTTTTTAACATTCAACTCATTAATTTAATTAATTGACCTATTATTCAGTCAGTGGTTATATAAAAACATTAAATATTAATTAGTAAGAATTAACTATTAATCAATTAATTATTAAATAAGATTCTTTTTTGGCTTTGTAATCTTTTAACGTTACACTAACTCTTAAATATGAAATTAATTATAATAAAATTTTCACTATGGCAATCTTACCATGTATAAAAAGACTTAACTCAATTAAATACCATGTGGAATAATAGATGAAAATTCAAACAAAATACTTTATTTATGTTACTTAATGAATTCTCTCAAAGCACATCATCCTCTTAATTATATCTACATTAACCTTTTCAGATACAAAAGCTTAACAAAAAAGGACCAATTAAAAAGATGGAAGGATCAATTTTTTCTAGAAATAGATTTATAGTATTATACTGTTATATATTACAAAAGTGATGAAAGAAACATAACAAGAAATAACTTCTATTAGTTTCTTATTTATAATATTGATTATAGAAGTTATAGAAGTAGCTACGATTTTTCAGCTTCATTTTTAATTTAGCTAATGTAATTATGTTTTTGTTATAAATAGAAATAAAAAGGGTGTATCTTTATATTTTATTTGTCATCTAATATTTAATTTAAACATAGAAGTGCATTTGATAGATAGAATAAATAAGTAAACATAAAAATAAAATAATTTTTAAATAACCCCAGAAAGTGCTGGTTTGCAGTTAGCTTTATTATAAAGTCAAATACCTCATGCTGATGTTTGATAAATGATTTCTATAGTGTCAAAAAAATCTTCACTAGATCATATCTGGATGTCTAGAGGACTGCTTTAGCCAGGATAAGATATATAATATTATCATACATAACATTATGTGAAAAATCAACTACTTTCCAATCTAATTAAGAAGACAAACTTTCTGAAAGGTAACAGCAAACTAAGAGAGTTTCTAATTAAGAACTTGTCTGCTTCTCAAGCCCCGCCATAATTACCAGGAGCATTGTGGAGGCCTTGCACCTTTGTTTATGTTTTGCCAACTCATCATTATAGTGATAGAACATTGTTTATATATGTATTATGTCATAAAAATATTAAAAGGAAATACAACAATAAAGCCAACATAAACCTGAAGAAGGTCTTTAGCTGATGCTGAGTACCACAGCTTTAAACCCCATGATTTTCTATAGTCATTGGTCCAAACAGGTAAAAGAGCTTCTGATGGAATTGACACCTGCAAGCACACAGAAAATGTAACAACAAACTGCTTCAAAACAAGGAGGACGGAAGCAAAGAACAGATCATTAAAATCATCAAGCTATAATTTACAACTCAATGTTTTTAGCTGTCTAAAATCGTCACTTACCTCGATTAAGGCTAAAAGCAATTTTAGTAATCTGACTCCGAGTGGGGAGGCTGAAGCATACAAAGAGCTATCCTTGTCCATAATATGTTTATCTTCATGATTACAAAAGTTCAAGTTGCTTCCAGATGCTTCATCTGTCTTATGGCAAGAAGGATATTGGTTGTCCTCGTAGAAAACAATATCATGACAGTAATCACAAACACTTAGGATCTGTTCACATCTTTTATTCCCACACTTCATGGAACGTAAAACCAAATGATTAGCACATTCTTTCCACACCCACTTCTCAAAATCTTGATACCTCTTGAAGATATGATTTTTCTCAGCCTCAGTCCTTCCTATCTCAATTCTGAAAGATGGCGATGGCTCATTCATATCCAAATCTGCAACACTTGTAGAGTTACTTGGGATGTCAATATTAGCACTGATATCAGCATCAGAAGTAATTCCAACTGCTTCTGCTTGCACCGGGTCTCCACTTTGCTTCTCCATGTAAGTTTGTTGTGTGTTCCTCCTGACCACCTTTTTAAAAGGAACCTCAATCTTCTGTAACATCATATGCAAATAGGATTCCCTAATACCCCGTGTATCCAAAGATGCCAGCAGAGAATCAAAACCCTGAATGCAAATGTTGAACAAACAATCAAAATCAAGCACCATATAGCCGACAAGATGGATACAAATATTAGGCATTCCAAGAAACAGACACAAAAAATAAACAGTGTAAATGATCCATTTGACCTACTCATATACCAATTGGCAAACAAAGCTCCCTAAAAAAGACAAAAGAAAAAGAATTTGCAGATAGCATATGATTCTCGCCTTTTCTTCCAGTACAAATGTTGTGCCAACTAGAGGATATGCCAGCTACACAACATATCGGAAGCATAAAACTTTGATTAAGATAATATACTATCAACACACATTCAAAGACAAGCAGTTATGTAACAAAAGAAAATATGTATTAATCATATTAAAAAAAAAAAACCTCTTCTGTTTCAACAAGCCTCCAACGACCATCATGTAACTCAACAAATATCCTGCCACATCCCGGATCATTGTGAGAAGAAGACGTGGTAAACTGCCAGTACCGATTACGCCTGCGATCCAGGCCAAGAGGCAATGATCTATAGGCATACATCTCTTCTGCTTTTTGAGCAATGAAGGATTTCAGTTGAGAGCGCGACCTTTCAGCCACCTGTCCTAATTGTTGGTTGGAGAGATTATCTGGACATGCAGAGGAATCTTGAATTTCCACATTCCTCTCAGAAGGTATATTATTGAGATGATTGTTGATACCCTGCAAAACACTTAACTGTTCTTGCTGAACTATATTAAGTGGCAACTCACTAGATTTCTCATCGTCATTAATGAATGAGCTTTCCTTACACTCTGAAGTGGACATTGTAAAATTAGGCTCTATCTTGTTCCCCATAAATGGTGGATAATGCATTTTTACAATGTATTCCTCCTTCATTCGACGCTTATCAAGCTGTGCCTCTGCCCACATTTGTTTTTTAAGAGCATTTGCAGCTTCTAATCGTTCCTGAAAATTTTCATGTCAGTAGGCCAAGAAGCAAAAAACATGACTCTAAACTTGCACTAATAGAGAAAAGGTCATACCTCAAGGACAATGCGTATGGAATTACCTTCAATTGCCACACCTATCAATGCCACAAGAGCCTTAAGGCGCTCTTCAACACTCAGATCAGAATAATTTGCTTCAATAAGTACCTGAACCCAAGGTTCCCCAAGATTACTTTCATCAACATCATCCCCTTGATCAAGATTAGTGCAGACTTCAGCAACCCCAACAGATTGATCACTAAAAGTATCAACATCCTTTTTGAAATTAGTATCAACATCCTTAGCACCATTTAAGCCTTCAGCATGCACTTTTTCATTATCATCGACACCATTGGGAGTTCTTAAAACATCATTAATCTGTTTTCGGTTTCCGAAGGCAGTTTCAGAATTAAATTCATTCCCCTCCGGATAAGCCTCTTCCTTGGGTTTTAATTCAGTAACCAACTCATCAACTTCAGGGTCGTCTGGCCCATCACTTTCAGAATCTTCATCTCTTTCAGCATCTTCAGCATCTTCTCCTTCTGCAAAACCACTAAATACTCTGATTCTTTCTCTGGCAGCAGCAAGAATTGCTTCAGCATCAGTAGGGTCCTTCCTATAGGCAGGACGTACACAATATGTTGACGGCGCTGTTCTCTCAAAAAGTTTTGTATCCCTAGACAACGCAGCAGCAACTGAAGCTTCTGGTGTCTTGCTTGTTGTAAGATCCCTCAGTCCAGATCTCTGAATCTTGTCCACAACTTCCAGTATTGTCAGACCATTGCTTCCCTCAAGAGAGAGAACATGAAACGCTGCAAACTTAACAGTTCCAGGAGTCAAACGATGCCTAGATCTGCGTGTATTAGAAAACCCTCTTTCTTGCATTTTAGCAACAGCGTTTTCAACTGCAGCTCCATTGCGTAAATTATTGATCACATCTTCACCATCATTACCCTGAATTTTTAACAGACCAATGTACAAAAAGACCATCAAATTGATTACAACAGTAATGCAAATTTACGAAAAAGTAACTTCATACATGTCTGTGCATATCTTATATGGTAAAAGATTATACTACCTATACTAATTTGTGGTTCTTGGATAACAGTATGAAAACGGAGAGGAGATTAATAATCATAACAGCTTTCCAAACGACATAATCAGTCAAATTAGCTCCAAATTTCTGTCCAATAATTTTTTACTCCAATCTTTCAATGGAAGACCACCCAACAGGCACTTCTATTGACATCAATCATCAAAAATTATTTCAATCAAACTGAATTTGTAAGATACAGTGGGGTGCCTTCTTAACTGTCACTCAAAAGAAGATAGTCAACCAAATTGATAAATAAAAATAGTTCTGCTCTATTAAACACAATATACACACTTAGGCTTATAGCATATTTGATGCATGAGTAATCATAGTAATCTTAGCTTGGTCATTTTCAAAACGATGAAATCCAAAAGCTTAAGCTGTTAGATGAGGTCCAAAAGAAATTCATACTTGAGCCCCCTTTCACAAAATACGGGTGTTAAGTTCAAGTATGTTCCAAATAAGCAACCAATTACTAGTAGTAGTTACAATTTGCTATTTGAAGGACACCTTGCCTTGTCAACAAAGCAAAAAAAGAAAGACACCTAACAACCTACTTAGCGGAGAAAGACTCTTCTAATTCGGGAAAAGTTCTGTTGAGACATGTTCAAACTACAGGACTTCTTGAACCTCAACAAAGATGATTTGTAAGTTGACATCTTAACTTCATCAATCTACAAACCAGCAACATAAGACTCTTCTAGCTTGGAAAAAGTTTTGTGATACATGCCCTAAGAAAAAATATTAACAAATCCCAAAACCACCATCATGAAGGATGATGTTAGACCATTCAATTAGAATTCCTACTAAATATGACTTGAAAGTATGCTTAGTTTCTTTTAGCTAAAATCTAATTAGAACTTACAGATTTAAGGTCGTAGTAAATATTATCTATATAAAGATCCGTCTTTATAGATGCCTTCGTTATTGTTATAGAAAGTTTTCGGAATAATTCATTCATTATTGAAATTCAGGTATTCACTTGCTCTTCCAAACCTACTTTATGTTTCTTCTCCACCATTCTCGTAAGTCTTCCTCTGCAATTCTGCTGCCCATCTTTACTTTCCCCTTCTCTAGTTTCTGCTCCCCAATCTACAATTATATTTCCTTGATATTCTTGAGTGTTGTTCTTATGATTCTTCTAATCCCTCTATTTCCCTCTTATTCTTCCTTGGTTGCCCTAGATCTCTATATCAGTTCCTCTGTTTTTACCTCAATTGGATATTTTCCTACCCCTGATTCTAACACCTCCCAATCATGAAGGTGGTAATAACATGTCAAGAACTTAATTAGTCGGATAAGCTACACATGAACTGATCATATTCATCTAGTCTAATTGCAAAAACATAAAATATTTAACACATTAAGATGAGGTCCATATTAATAACAACAACAACAACATCCACTAGAAATCCTACTGATATGCGAGGTCTGGGGAACTACAGTAATACGCAAACTTACCTCTCACTAGTAGAGAAGTTGTTTCCAAATGACCCACATGAAGGGGGAAAAAATAATCAATAAATAATAAATAAATAAATATAAAGGTCTATATTAATAACACATAAAAATCAAGTTGACATAATTTTTGCTACGTGTATAAAATAAGTCTAATATCCAACAATGTATTGGTTTAAATGAACATGTTTTAAAAAATATGAAAATAATAATATAACCAGTGCAACTACCCCAATACCCTTGAGCACAGCAATTGCACCGTGATTTGGCATATAAAACGTACGTCATAAAAGAAAAAGAGGACAAGAATGTGGTGCATAGCATCATTTGCGTTGTGTTGTTTGACAAGGTTAGTCAAAATATTCAAAAGCTAGAGGGTCATGAAAAAGAGATCATACTCACTCCAGGACTTTTGGAAATGCATCTCACTAAGGTAGCATACAACATGGACATGCCTGTTTATTGCATATGAAGGATTAAACATTATGTTTTTCCCTCCTAATCCTATAGTAGCTCTAATTTTTTCCCATCGAAGCATAAAAGACATTCTTTTCTCACTAATCTGTGTACTAATTTTAGTTTGACCACACTGGAAAGATTATTTTTTCCATTTACTAAATACTTAGCCACCACCAAACAAAAATTCTAGATCCAATACAGTGTAGAGAAATAGTGTAAATAATCTGAAATTGGTATGCTTTGTCAATAATAATATACTAATTTAAACAAAAATAAGTGGAAGTAATCACTCTCAGAGCATGAAATTATCGCTGATTTTTAGACACCAACTACATTCCTTAATAAAATATTTCTATAGATCATAACAACGGAAACAAAATAAGGCATTCCATGTTTGAAACATGAAAAACCGCTCACAGAAGGGACAACCTCATTATCATGATGCGCCTGCTCAATATTCCTCTTCTTCAATTGTGGCCCCAATCCTGCAGATAAAGCAAATTGCCGCAGTATTTCTGGCCATGTTAATGGATTCAAGTGCTGCTGCCAATTACGAATATCAAAACCCCATGCATATGCCTGAATGAAAATGAATCAGTAATGAGAGACTATGAAGTTGCCTTAGTGAAAACCAATAACTTGGGAATTACCCCTGCAACAATATGTGGATGTCCGCCTCCAGGATTAACAGCAGTGTTCTGGTTTGTTCCCAATCCGGAGGCAGGTGTTCTCGCTACATCTTCAATATCTTTAATGATGGACCTTAAAAGAGCAATATGTAGTTCACCTAGTAGCCTTGTATCCTGAAGGTAAAGAAGTATTCAGACACCGGTAGGAGTCAACCTAGCCCCTATACAATTTCAGAAGAAAATCAATGAATTTACATAATCATGAAAAGCTTGAACAAACTCATCCAATGTGAATGGCCATATCCCAAGAACATCTGCAAATGTCATCAAGAACCTCCAAACCTGTAGTTTCACAGCTCACATCAAACACATGAAAGAAGATGTCCATTTATCAATTGCAATTCATATGTAAGAGCACATGTGTGTGTGTTAAACAGGTGATAGAACATACCGACCAACAAAAATATTAGTTGGAGTCATCTACATACAACAAAAGCTGAAAGTATAGGCAGGTACCAGGGAATTTGTTATAATGATATTTGAAGGATTTAGACCTCACCCGATGACAAGCATTTAAGTTAAATGGTTATTTGATACAACATTGGAGCTTTGTATCATCAGAAGTGTCATGTTCAAGTAGCAATTCCCTCATTTAGTGAATTTGTGATTGTTGTATTTGTCCATTTCATGTTGGGGCATATTAAAATGGTATTTGAATCATTTCCCAGACCTTGTTAAACACCTCAAGTTTTTGGGCTTAATAATCGATTAACAGATTTTAACTCTAGATCAGCATAGATTCCAACCCAAGGGTCGTAAATCAAGCTTCGGCAATAGACCATCATATGTTAGCTTACTGTGCACTAACCAAACTCCTGATAATGGCTTACAAATACTATCACAATCTCACATATTAGCTCTATACTCTTCTTATGTTATAGACAGTTATCAATCGAACTCATTTTCGTGCAAATTTAACGAATAAATTACCAGTCTCAACTTAGTTCTAGGATCTCCCATGTTATTGAGAATTACCAATCAACCTCATTAAGATCGATAAGTGTTAGATTTTCAAGATAAACATTAAATAATTAATTTTTTACTGAATTGAATAAGAATTATCAATCAATGGATAGTATTCTTGTCAAAAAGTAGAAGTAAATGGTCATAAGTTATTACAGAAAACTAATGAATTATTAGAGGAAGTCAATATGGAAACCGAAACAAAAATACAAGTTTGTTTTCCCATTTTCAGTTAAAAGTTGTTATTAGAGTCCATTTTGATGGTAGAGTAATTAAATCTTTTGTCCAATATAGGAAAGCATATCAAATGAAAATCTGATAGAACTCTTTCAACTAACCATTAGAAGATTTGCCACATTTTCCTCGGAGTCACTCCAAGGTTGAATTAATAAAGGCCTCCTTAACAGCACAGATTTGGGAGGGAACATACTCAGCTTATCTGTAGAACAAAAAGGCATAAAAATTAAAAGGTTAAATCGCCATTCAAATTTAAGCAAGATCAGTAATATATGGACTAATTCTAAAAATCCACCAAAAATCACAATCATGTACATCCACATGATGACTGTTAAGACATCGATGATTTTTTACTCAAGTAGTGTATCATATATACCATGACAAAATTGGTCCTTATAAGATAACAGTCTTCAAATAGTTTTTCTTTTTCAACATGTATATAAAGTTCAAATTT
Source organism: Erythroxylum baracoense (assembly GCA_025629805.1). Taxonomy (NCBI): domain Eukaryota; kingdom Viridiplantae; phylum Streptophyta; class Magnoliopsida; order Malpighiales; family Erythroxylaceae; genus Erythroxylum; species Erythroxylum baracoense. The sequence goes on from JAOTAY010000191.1 coordinate 47,040,677, forward strand.
ATATTTATTTTATTTATATTACACCTTCATACAAATGCAGTAAATTCAAATTGAAGATCAAGGAGAAAACATATTTCTAAAATATGACACCTAGAAAATTTTTTCTAAAATATAGCTCTCACAAACAAGTCATTTAAAATTAACAAAGTACTTAGAAAACAAAAAATGGGTTAGACATAATTAACCTCGATATAAATCAAGATTCTGTAAAGTTTCAAAGTCAAGAGAAAGAACTGAAGGCAATCCCTTGCTCAAGGTAGCTAATTCCATGAGTTCCAATCGTTCATCCTCAACAAGCTCCGTGGATTCTTTTGCAATTTTCCGTGCAATAGCTCTCTCATTGGCAGCTTTTTGTCTCGCTGCCTCTTTTTCTCTACGTTGTTCTTCTTTTTGTTTCAACTTCTCAGCCTGATTAATTGATAAAATTTTATCACTTACCAAATGAACAAATCATTAAACCAAAACATTTAAACTAATGAATAAGGACCAATAATAGAGCTTGTACAAACTCCAACATCACCCCACATAACCCAGTGGGATTGCAACCAAGTACAGAGCACACATGTACTATACACATTACAATTTACGAATATAACTAAATTTTACCTTTTTTAATACAATAAGGAGGCACCCCGATTTGAACTTCATTAAATATGAAAGTTCAATATGTCAACAAAAAACTTTCAACCAGGCTGAATCGACTGACTAAGAGCTCACTTGTAAAAATATGACAGTTAAGCATTAGGATTGCCGAACCTACTCTTATAGATTCCTTCTGCAAGAACTTCTCCCTTCGCTCCAATTCACGCCTTTTCTCTCGTTGATATCTTTCCACCTCCCGTTGCTTTTCACGCAAAAATCTTTCTTCTTCCTTCCGCCTCTCACGGTCATGTCTCTCCATTTCTTTTCTTATTTGTTCTTCTCTCTGAAGACACAATACAAAGGGGAAAGCCAGCACCACTATCACTATAAACCTAACAGGTTTGCAGAAGTAGTTTGATTGGTAAGACCAAACCTTTCGCCTCAAGGTATCTTGCTTTTCAAGTTCCTTCCGAATCCTTTTCTCATGGGCCTCAACTTCACGCGCTATTCTTGCCTCCTCACCCTGAAGAGAATTGAACAAACATAAAACTGTGTATCAATAAACTTAAAAGGAAGAGATGAACCATAAATACCTTCCGCTTCCTCTCTATGTGCAGAACATCCTCATCATGGGTGACTTTCCTGTCAGTTGGAGTAAAAGGGTTGTCGATAATAGGGTGAGCGCCGAACTTAGCGTCTGCAGCAACATTTGTGAATGGGTTTTTTGGTAGTACATTTTCATAATCACCAACAGTTTTGTGCAAGAGATGACCCGGCCTCCCGTCTTGGGCCATAAGATTTAAAGTGGGAACCTGACTTTGTAAACATAATCCAGATGGCACGTGCTCATTTAAACGGACAAATGGACTTGCAGTACCTAATGGTACAGTTTTGATGTTTTGAGTCTCAGCACATGACCCATACTGGTAGGATGGGACAACTCTTTCATAAGCATCCCCTCTAACAGTTGGCTGCTGAGGAAGGAATTGGTACTCATGCAGAGCCCTAGTTGTACCCTAAGAAGTAACAGAACAATTTAAATATTTACAAGATGAAAAGATCACATTCTCTTGAGTAAGATAATCCACCAGGCAAAATTGAAAGGAAGTAGTAAGAGATTAAAACACACCAAAACAAATGGATTAAATCATGTCCACACAGTAATTTTAGCATGCCTAAATCGTCACTTAACAAATATGTTTGCTTTCAATCAAAACATGATTGCAAGGTTCTAAAAAGGATATGATGCATAGAAATAAGAACCTTTGCAAGCTGAACGAAAGGATTCCTTTAGCAGTTCTTGTACTTCTTATTTTTGTGATTCACCACAAAGGCATAGCTTACTATGGAAACATTTGAAAACCTTAACCTACTTCATGAAGAAATCATTTCAAAAAGAAGCTTGATAAACCAAAAAAGAAGAAAATGGGGTCAGCCGACAATAAATTGCATATAATACTTTAGGCATTTCTCAAAAGATCACCATCTAGCAACTGGAGACAACAATTGCATTAAGTGAAACAATTTGTTAAGCTCGAACTACAAATCAACAGAGAAATCCAGTTTACATCTAGGAAAGAATATATTGTGCTGATAATTGGTGGGAGGCAAAAGAAATCAAAGTATATAGAACATGGGATGAACAATGAATATCATTTTAAGTTGTAAAGGATATTTCGATATCAAAAACCTATGCGCCAAAATACTATAATCCAAAATATTAAGAGTAAATAAGTTTAATACTTTAATAGTGACATCCATATGGAACATGACATAGCACCAAGAGGATCAAACATTGTCCACAATGTAATGATAGAAACTTGCTATGGGTTCCACAACATCCAGAAAGAAGACTGTCAATCATTAACTAAATGAATAACATCAATATGTAGAATTCTCCATTCCTTATGCATGATAAAGAAAATTTAGATGGAGGGTGAAATTGAGAGGTAGATTAAAGCATTGAAGCATTTGTATGTATCCACAAAATATGTCGCATGCCTATCCAGGCTACTCAGCCTAAAGCATGAATAGACTCCATTATGAATAAAAACACCAACAATTCCAATGATATGAATATCATTCATGTGAGCAGCCTAACCTTGACAACTTGCACATCACATTGCTCATATAATTTATCTTCAAAAGGCCATTCAGGTTGCTTCCGTGGCCCTGGTTGCGCTGAAAATTGCAATAGAAGTAATGAGAGAGCTCAACTATAGCAAGTATCAGTGTGATGGAATACAGAACCAAAAATTGAAGGCAAGTTAAAACACATCAATGAATCTGTAGTTTCTAGGGTGAAATAAGAACTTGTGACTTTAAATAAATAAAGGAAAGGGATACATATAATATGCATGGCAATAAAATATAGAGTAAAATATAGGGTACTCCTTTGTGGTTTAAATAATTTAAAAAAATTTCTTATTTTTAAAATTCTCAAAAAAATCCTTGTAATTTTCAATTTTTCAGAAAACTCTTTCTCTTAAACTTTCGTTAAAGATAACGGCAAAAAACACATGGCATGAATAACGCACATCACCCAATCAAATGTTGCTGATATGGCGACCCAACTCGGCTCTTAACTCAACTTGAACTAATTAAATCCAACTCAAATCAATAATTTAAGCTTATTATAATAAATGGCTGATTTGGATTGTGTTTAATTAGTCGGATTAGGTTTAAAAGCTAAGTTGAGTCGTCATGTCAGCAATATTTGATTGGTCCACATGTAACGTTCATGTCATGTGCATTTTGTTATTACTTTTAATGAAAGTCTAAAAGAAAAGATTTTTATGAAAAATTAAAATTGCAAAAAGTTGTTCAATAACTTTAACTATTAGGAAGCTTTAATTTTATCCAAGGCCCCTCACCACAACTTTTGTACAGGACGATTGCTTTGTGCATAGGCATTGAACAAACCCATTAACCTAATAAGATTCAAGAAATAATCTTCCACGTTGAAAGAGACGAATACAACAAGGTCAAATATACCTACCAACATTGTTAGTTCAATAATCATGCATTTCTAATGTAATTCTACTATGAAAGGTTGAAGCTTCAAATGAAACTTCCTTACTCAATCTAACTAAAATTTGCATTCTCCCAACTAACTGAAATTTTGGGAATAAGCTGGTAGTTCAACTGCATTCAAGTAAAAGAATTTCTTGATATGTCATTTCATAATATGCCAACAGATTTTCAGATAAGAAATGCAACAGTACTAGACATTTAGATGTATGATTCGTCTAGCATAAAAATTGAAAATAAGGAGTCCAAAGAATCAACTTTACCTATTGGTGCACCAAAGGCATCCGGAGGTAAGGGGTCAAACTCCATCCCAAGGATTGGACCATCCTCTCTCAATGGCTCCCCCAACTGTGCCTGAACAAATGCTATTGCTCTAAGCTCAGCTATTGACTGCTGTGGATCATAATACCTCATTGTTGCTGGGACATCATCAGCAATGCAAATTCTTGGAACAGCCACCCCAGAGGGTCTAGCAACTCGCAATGGATCTGTGTTATTGCCAAATGAACTTGACTCAGGAACAGGCTCCAATGCGTTGTCATTTTGCATCTCACTAGTGGTCACAAGTTCCTCTCCAGTGGATGGTTTAAAAGAAAGAGCCGGTGAACTTTTATGTTGGCGCTTAATTGGTGGGGGTTTCCTGTCCTTCAGACGCCGGTGGCAAAACCACATTTGCAGCTGCCGATCAGACAGACCCAATTGCACAGAAAGCTCAGCCCTTAGTGCCTCTGGTGGATACATATTCGCTGAAGAAACCATAAGTTCACAACAACACATCATTAAGAAAAGAAGAAGGAATTGCACAAGCAAACCATTAAGATCAAGTATAATGCATACGAAAAGAAGTAACAGTTAAGTTGAAACAGCTTGGCATCTCAAAATCCACCCAACATACTTGCAATCCATCACATGCAAAAATTAAAACTAAACCAATAAAATAAATTTTCAACTAAAAAAGAATTTTAAAGAAAAATAAAACATATATAAAATATTTTTTTTAAAAATGAGAGAGAGAGAGAGAGATAAAAGAAAACAAACCAGCATAAGTCTTCTCAAGTATCTCAAGCTGAGACGCAGTCTTCATTTTGCGTTTAGTCTTAAACTCTCCTCCAGATGGAGCCTTCCTCTTCTCTACCTCCTCCGCATCGCCGGCATCACCAGCAGCCTCCATTCGCAGCAAAAATCAAAATTAGTAGAGCTATAGAGTATGAAATGGGTCTAGCCTAGCCAAGCGAACCCATTAGGGTGTAGTATCAATCAAAAGGAAAAGAAGAGGATTAGATTGGAACTTTCTCTTTTATGTTAAGGGCTGTAGAAAGAATCGATGATAGGGTTGGTGTTAGTGATTTAGGTGCGTGTGATTGAGGTGTGGAGCGTTGGGATTTGGGGAATATAAACAACACATCTACTACTTGGTGTAGTAGTAATAATAATAATAATAACACGCATTCACTTTTCTTCTCGTCATAATAAAGAAAATCAAAGTCCTTATTCTTCTTGTTCTTATTATGACTCATCGTTGAATTTCGATTTTTGATTTCCCCCACCCACGCCACTCGAGGTTGCCGTCTCCTTTTCTTCACCGTCAATCCTTTTATTAATCGGAGAGAGAGAGAGAAGCAGTAGAACTGGGAGCTTTGCGCATGTTATCGTATCTCCAAATCCAATCCATCTCTCTCTTTTCTTTTCTTTTGCTTTTTCAATATTTATTTTCTTTTCTTTTTGTGACGTTGAATTGACGACAGATTGTTTTTACTTTTCATGTGTAATTCCCCGGTTTCTTGATCGTCTTGCACGACTAGAGTACACAACACCACTCGCGGTCAAAACGCGTGACTTGACGTGACTCTTGTCCAATTTTGTTTGTGTCCCTACAACTGCATTATTAGTTATAAATATTAACAGAAATAAAATACATTATTAGTTGATCTTTGCAATAAATTATATTACTTTTATGAAATAAAATAAATAATTAATAAACTAAAAATATTAATTTTAGAGATAAATTTAAATTTTTAAGTTGAAGAGCTTATTTAAACTTTTTTAAAAATATTAATAAAAGATATTAATGTAATTTAACTAACTATAAAAACTAAAACTTGTCATATATTTAAGAAAATCGGGATATGTTAGTGATGAAAATAAGATTTGAATAATATTTTATAAAAAAATTTAAGAGTGATTTATTAAAAATTTTAGTATCAGAACTTTAACTGCATCCGAATTTAACGTTTAATGACAAATTTTGATTTTTTTTAACGGAAGAACTCACAGCCATTATCTTTTTTATGCGCACTAAGTAAACTTTCGGATTGACGCAATAACCTGCAAATCAAGCCAACTGAGTGCTTTATACTAGGCAAGCCTGTGCGACAAGCTCAATCAAGAGAGTGTAAGTAAGAGGTTCGAACACAGAACTTTTTGACCTCATACCAAATATATTCAAGAAGAGGTATCTTGGTGTATATTATTTGCGGACGATATTGTTCTAGTGGATGAGACCAATGAGGGGGTCAATGCCAAGTTAGACTGCTGGAGAGATGCGTTAGAATCGAAAGGTTTTAAAATAAGCAGGTCGAAGACGGAGTATATAGCATGCAACTTTTCTGGAAACCAGATGGCGCATGAGATGGTGGTAGCAATTGATACCAACGTCATACCATAGAGGACGAGTTTTAAGTATCTTGGGTCTGTCATTCAAAGTGATGGTAATATCGATGCCGATATAATACATCGTATTAGATCAGGATGGGCCAAATTGAGGAGTGCATCAGAGGTTCTATGTGACAGGAAGATTCCTTTAAAACTCAAGGAGAAGTTTTATAAAACGGTGATTCGTCCAATCATGTTATATGGGGCAGAGTGTTGGCCTGCCAAACGTAGGCATATAAGACAGTTGTTAGTAGCAGAAATGCGTATGTTTCGGTGGATGTATGACATTACAAGGAGAGATAGGGTCCAAAACTGGGTAGTGAAAGATAGAGTACAAGTAGCCAGCTTTGCCGATAAGTTGAGAGAGACTAGACTTAGGTAGTATGGGCATGTGCGTAGGAGGCCCTCCGACGCTCCTGTACGAAGCTGTGAGGGAATAACACTTAGTGAATATAAGAGGAGAAGAGGGAGGCCTTACAAGAACTGGCAGGAAGTGATCAAAGAGAATATGTCAAAATTGGCACTTAATGAGGTAGTAGCTAGAAGTAGAAAAGTTTTAAGTGATCGAATAAGGATAAAGAATTAACCGTGTAAAGGATAAACCGTCCCAAATACTCAGAATCAGTACAGTAGTACTAGGAGATGCTGGGGCACAATGTGCTGTTTGCATGACGGATGCGAGGGGACAGTAGGGGGCCATCCCGGCAAAGTCTCTGAGGTAGGCCCCCTTACTGAGAGACATGAAGGGATTGGACTTGTAGCCTATTAAGTTCTCATAGATCTGGCCTCCTTCAGGTATTCCCCATTACTTGTATTTATTTTCTGTTGTTATTTCTGTAACCTACATCATTCGTATATTGTCTCATTTACATGTGGATCTACTGAAAACAACCTCTCTACTATATAAGGATAAGGCTGCGTACTATCAAACCTCTTCAGACTCAGCTGCATTGCAAGATTTCGAACTGGGTGATGGTGATGGTGATGGTGATGATGATAATGATGATGACTTCCCCACTCTACCAACTCGGGAAAAGTTCTAGAGTGATTTGTTAAAAATTTTAATGCCATAACTTTAACTGCATCCTATTTTAAAGTTTAATGACAAAATTTGACTTTTTTTCATTTATATAATAACATCAAATATAGGCTTGGACCTCTTCTTCGGATTTTCCTTCGACCCAAAACTTCTTTCATGTAACACTAGGATTTCAAGGGTGGCGGTAGCCTCCCTTGCCACCCCGGGCTACTACCACTGGCACTAGGCAAGTCCTGTACAATAGATTTGATCGAAAGAGTGTAAGTAAGAGGATTCGAATACAGGAGTTTTCAGCCCCATCTCTCCACTTTACCAACTCGAAAACCCATTGATCACAATTGAAGTTTGTTACACCTAATTGAATTTAATTGACCACGATTAAATATTAATTAACACTATATTATGTTATTGACTATAACTAAGGCTTAATCAACCCAGGTTGGAACAAACTTTCTTTAAATAAAACATAAATCGCTGAAGAACACGCATTGATGAAACTAACACTCAACAAAGCCTAATTGGACTTGAAAATTCCGATTAATATCATAAACTAACAGCAATACAAAATGAAACCAGAAAACCTATAATATGACAAAGATACATGACTTTATAAATAAAACAAATTAAGTTTAAAAGAAATATGTTTTCAAATTCAAAATAAGGACACATGAAATGGAAATTAACCATAAATGACCAAACAAAATTAAACTTCCACGTGACAATAGATCACAATCATAATGGCCCAATATGATTTTCAATATTATCAAAATTATAGACTTCATATATTTTTATCTTTTGAGAATTATTTTGTTTCATAAATATTTCTACATACTTTAAGATCTCTTGTTTTATATTTTATACTATATTTCTCCTTTTTTATTTTTAGAATTGCACTTTTATCTTATTCAGTAATAATCAATATTTTACAACTTATTATATTATTGTACCCACTTATATATATTTGTCCTTATATGTTTTATGTGTTTTATCCAATGTTTTCAAAATCGAATATGAGGTTAAACCAGTATGACAAGAAGGTATAGCTTTAAAAGATTCAGCTAGTATTAGATCATCATAAAATTGATTAAAGATTGAATAAAATTAAAGAATTTGAAAAAAAAATGAAGAAGACTATAATTCTCATAACAAAATTTAAAGTTGGACTAAAAAAAGACTCTGTTTTGATTAATTTATGAAAAATACATAATTAACTAATAAAATGATTAATTTTTAATAATAATTATTATAAAATTAAATTAGACCGTAAAGTTAAAAATTGTACTCAAAATTAACCGATATAAAGTTTTGATAAACCGGTCAAATAAGTTTAGTTTTTTACACATTGTTGTATCTAAGATTTCGTACAACATTTTTTTTCTTCTTGTTAAAGTTAAACAGAATTTTGACCTCCATTCAAATGATTAAATATTCAATATAGCTCTGTGGGGCTTTTTTCCACTCGTAAACTTTCATGTACGAGCTTGCACGACAACATCAATAACCTCCAATCGTATCAGATGCTGTTTTATAACAGAATCAAGGGAGGAGTACAGATCCACTAATTACGAGATAGAGGTGAGCCGATCCCATGACGTTTGGATGGGAAAATAAGGAACAGAATGCTGCACAACACCCCAATTCCAACCGGCACTAGAGCTAGGATGTCCTTCAGCTCCTCTGATGGTGTTGGCCAGAAGCATTTATTGACATTACTATCGAACAAAGCAACTGCACCAAAAACTAACAATGACATGAAAGCATGGAAAAAATCCATTAACTTTAGGCGATAATGAGCTGCTTCCTCGGCTGATAGATTCACGGTGTCAATCACCCACAGCCCCCTCACCGTTGCTATTCCGTATCGAACTTTCCCTCTATCGTCTCTAAAGCTATCTGTCAGACACAAAAGGAAGCAGGATAGCCCACCCAACAATATAAGGAGTGACGTCAAAGTCTTGCTTGTAACGGTTCGACATTGTCCCTGATGTGTCAAAATTGGAGAAAGAATCTGAAACGCTAGAACTGATCCTGTGGGGAGAAGTCTTGCCAGATTGGCCGTTCCTTTGAAGGTCTTTCTCACGGCTTTCTGAGCCGGCGTTTTTTGAGGTTTTGGGGCTGCATGTTCATTTTCCAGGAGAGGCTGCTGGAGTTCTTCGTCTGTTGCAATCGACACAACTTGTTCTAACACACTTTCCATAGTTCAATCTGTCTTTTCCTTTCGCCCTTCTGTAGCAATATACTCACGGCATGTGAATCTTGCAGAAGTATATAGGTATGGAGCGGCGGATCGAAGCTGTTGCACAGGTAATTGAGGAACCCAAATTAGGAGTTCTTGTTTGTTGTTGCCAAATCAGGTCCTGGACATGGAGAAAAATGAATGCCAACCCTAAATAGGAGTTCTTGTTCGTTGTTACCAAATCAGTTCCTAGACAACCCAAGTTGCTGGCAGTTTCACTTGTGTCGACGTAATTCCTCAACCGACTTGGTTGAAACCATTTAAGACAAAAGATTGAGCAGAGCTCCAAGTTTTATTGTTGGTGGTGGGAAGTTTCGTAACCTAAGAAGCGTTACTAATTTTATCCACTGATGCTTACTTGATTATTCAAAATATTCACTTACACAAATAAATAATGATATTTTTAATTAAAATAAATAAAAATAAACTAATCACGATTTATCACACTCAATACATAAAGCTCCCCATTTTGCAAAAGTTTGGAAAAGGTTATAATATATGAAATCTTCCTTCTGTATTTTTCAAATGTTTAACGACTGGAAATAGTCTAAACCGGCCATCTGTCTGGTTCGATTCTAAATTATAACCCCTTGGTTAGAGAACCGGTCGGTTTTCTAACAAATCGGTTAATCGATATACAGAGGTCATAAGTTGTTTCGAAATGTTTCAAAGTTGAGACTTTTTCACAAAACAAAACACTCGACACTCGTCGCCTCCGCCATATTCCCTCTTCTCATATGCCTCCACTGTCTTCTCTCTTATGAGATTTCTTCCCT
>JAOTAY010000191.1:47051091-47067814 GCA_025629805.1 Erythroxylum baracoense
CTTAGGTTCTTTTAACCTTAAGTGGTCTTCCAAAAATGCCCTTTATGAAATCTTACTACCTTAACACTTTAATTCAATTAACCTATGTCATAAAATCTTACTAACATTAACATAATAATTAACTGCACAAAATCACATTCACAATTTAATTATAAATCAATTATATCCAAAATGTCTATGAATGCATGTACAATTATTTTCATGTGCAAAAAGATTCACTATTCATGTGTATGTGTATGTTATTTTATGCATGAGCATGGAAATGCATTTCTAAGCTCTCATTGATCACTCATATTTAATATTCTATTCTCCCCATAGATAATGGGATGTTACAACTCTCCCCTCCTTAAATAAATTTCATCCTCGAAATTCTTTTATCTGATTGATCAGGAAGGCAGAGGTATTATTTCCTCATGGCTCCTCTGTTTCCTATTTAAATGTCATCACTCAAATACTTTCTTCCACTTGACTGTAGTTAATGGCATCACTCCGTATGTCAATCCCTTATTTAATCATTTTCTTTCTTAACTAGTTCCTCAATATATATATCTCAAATTACTCACCATTTTCACTTCATATACCTATAATACATCTTTGTTAGATTATATTACTATTTCTTAGCATACTCACATATCACACGTTGTGGATCTGAAACAGCCTTTTATCATTAACACTAACTCATAATAATTTCATACAGACCAATTCATATCGGACTTAGTCTATCCTTTTTCCTAATCTGAGCGCATCTTGTACTCAATGTGGGCACACCTTGACAAAGTGATACTCTCAGAGACAATTCATTTTTTTTCACTTCTCATCCATGTTAATACACTTAACTCTTATGTCTCTCTCGCTACATTTCATAACTTCAATGTTGTCCCACCAAATTCATTCGCCTTTTATGAGTCACTTTATTTCTGTTATCACCTTTTTCAATATCTCGAATCAATTCTGGTCTTCAATCATTTTTTAGGCCCTCTTCATTTCAATGTAGGGGCGATCGACTAATTTTTGTCGTATTGCGCCTCATAAAGTATTCTAATGATATCGCTATGATAATGATTGTTATGCTTAAAGCCACTTAGGACTATACTTTGATCTTATGTTCCTATGAACTCTAAATTATAAGCTTTAAGCATAACTCCAATAGCTAAGACTGTTACCAACTTATACATGTAATCACTTGGTTCCACATTCTCAGCCATCAAATACCCTTTTGATGTATTCCAAAGGATGCATATTATAGGTTGTCATGCGTTTCTCTAACAATCTCTTTACTCAATCATCTTTATCGGGTACACATACTTCTTATTTCAATCACAAAGCATCATTCTTCCTATTCAAACTTAAAAATTCATATTCATTTTCAATTTCCTTGATAAGATTCACAATTTCCAAATCCTCAATTTGGGCTCTATTGATTCTTTCATGCAAAACTGATCTTAAATTTCAATGCCACTAATAAGACTTCATTTTGCCCATATTCAACTCAACATTCTATACTCTTCATTGCACTAGATTTGGTAATCCTTAATATCTAAATTTGTGTTGCACCGTTACTGAATTTTCTATTCAATACATTATATTTCAACACTCGCCTTGCTGAGAAATGTTCATTTGTACAATTACAATCTTCAAGTAACATCTATTCATTGTCTCAGCCTTATATTCAGTTCTTTCAAACTCTATAATTACCTCAAACTTTAATGTTCTGAATAATTTCGAAATGTTTCACTGTACATATAATGTCTCAAAGCTTTCAAGGAAGTTACTATTATAGCAATTCTAAATCATATTCCGAATAATTCAACTCATGAGACTTTGATTGTCTCATGCATACAAACTCACTTTATTTTCTTGCATTAGATCACATCTTAATCTCTGGTGTGAAACATCATTGTATACTACATAATCTCCAATTCCTAATGATACTATTATCATTGGTGTTATAATTCCTTAAAATTCTCTTTACATTCAATAGCCCATACGATTTGCACGTTTTTCCTCAAACATTTCTGTCAGAGGCTAAGATCATTAAGAACTCCTCAACAACTTCTGGTAGTGCCCAATATATATATAGCTAGTTCTAAAGAACTCTAGATCTCTTATAATTTCCTTGGAGTTTCTCACTTCATTGTTAGCTCAACTTTCTTTGGATCTCCTTAATCTTCAATACCATAATACTGTCGGGGGCATTTGTTAATTTAACAATTATTTCCAAAACTCCATATGCCCTTGATTAGTTCTCGTAATTCCTTAAGTCACTGGTTCTCTAATGAGATAATATTATCTCATGTTATTTTTAATTTCCCAACTGACTTATCTCTCTCGAAAAATTTTCTCCATTCTTTAGTTTTCTCAGATTTCACATCGACTTATTAAAATGTCTGCTCACTCATACCAGTTTCTTCCCACATTTCAATTTATTTGCAAACTTTAATTCCTGTGTTGTAACACATTCATCAGGTATAATTTGTATCTCCCAAACAAATTTGCACAAAATATAATGTGAACCCTAGTTCTCCTTACCTTAACAATAGTGTTACCTCAAATTCCAAAAATCCAATCACATAATTGGATACTTTATCTCAAACAAAACGCATACACTCTCAGTAGCATTTTCTACCTCATGCTTGAGTCTTCGCTAGAGATATGACTCTAATATTCACTTTTGATTGATTCCTTATTCATTTCTGATTTGTTGTTTCATTGGTCATTCTTAAATTGAATCATCTGGTTTGTTGAACCTATCTCAGTGAAATTCTTCTTTGAAAGAAGATTTCTTGGTGCTATCTTCGAAATTGTTCATAAAATCCTTATCAATCAACTATTTTTCATGATTAATTATCAGTCATTCGTAGTACCTCAAGAAGATCATTTCAACTTTTCATAATATCTCAGTAAGATAAATTTATGCCATAACTCATATGATCAGAACATCCTTTATAATAAGGCGATAACCAATTTCATTTACTCTAATACCTTGGCATATACCATCAAAATCATTACATCTTATCTAGAGATGTATTTATGTCAATTAACCATTTAATAACATTTACAAATGATACTTGAATTCCAATTGATTCCAGATAACATTTCTATCTTTGTCCTTGCCCACCATTGGGGTATCTCAACACGATCATATTAGAAACCTATTTTTGTTAGGCCACTGTCATGCCCTGCACTTTCCTCCTCTTATTATCAAACATACTAACACCAATTTTCCAGAATTTACCTCGTCTGAGGCTACCTCATTTCGAAATGAGTCAACTACCATATCAAATGCATTAATTCTTCTCATTTGATTCGTCATCTTTTTCTTCATCTCATTCATACATAAAATCCTCTCTTATATGCATTTCTAACTTTCTCCTTTCTACACATCATTCATTTCTTATTAAGTCATTTATGACTATTTCATTCCCCTTTTACTCTTTCCTCATTTCCATCTCATTTTCTTATTGTCATTTATTCATCTTACATATAAATATTCACAATCCATTCAGAGTTATAGATGCATATTCATCCAAAAATTTCGATCTCAATTTCCACTAATATTTTCTCACGGAGGATCATAGCTCTTATCACATTAATCAACAACTAGCTCATCTTCTTAAGATTGTAATATATATATATATTATTTTCTCATTCTATTCTTCTTGTATACTTTAATCTCATCATTTCCGCTTATATCCCTATTTCCCTTAAACAATCCATGACTATGTATTCACATCTATATCACATTCGAGGACATACCACCAAAATACTATATTGACATCATATTTAATAATACATCCACCAATACCAAGTAGTGAACCTCTATCTATCATATCGAAGCATATACTATTTCCCCTTTCTATATATCCACAACTTTTTTTCTCACATTCTGACAGATCATCATTTTTCTCAATGCTGCTCATAGCTCAAACTCTTAAGGAATGCTCATGCATGTGACTCATATTAGGGATCAGTTGTCGTTGTCTGTTATAACATGACTAAAATGCATGTAACTTGACACATATTTCAAAAATGCCCATATAAGATAGTATTTCTAGGCTCTGATACCACATAAATGCAACACTCCACTCCCACAAGACATATACCCAACATCTGAGGGATATACGAGTCTGTGCCCAATGAGGGTGGCATGCTAGAGCACTCAATCATTCAAAATTCAGTATAATTTTGTTTGTTTTGAAACCACAACATAGTATGTGGAAATTAATAACCAAATCAAGCCCACTTTAATTTATAAACATTCAATCATAGCAATACAAACATTAGAATTTTAATAGCCATTTGGGCCCATGACAAATACAAAACATTTCAAATTTCAAAAGTTATTACATATCGCAATATTCAATTATAAATGATACAAAAATTAATAAAGAAATACAATGCAGACGCGAACTGATCTCAACCTCTATCCCTTACTTGCATGTCATAGGTATACTCTCGTTTGTCTAATAGGGTACTCTTCAAACCTAAAAAATAATTGCAAATTTTGGGTGAGTTTTGCGAACTTAATGAGGTAACCATCATTGATGGTTCACTCAATTCATGCAACACAACATTTCACATAACATGAAATTCAAAATTTTGCATAATATATCATGTATTACACTTTTACTCCAGCATAGGAAATTTAGACATTTCAATCAATCAAACGTACTTGATATAAATGCATATGAAATGCTCATGAGACACTTTTCATTTATTACGTTGTTGTGACCTTGTGCCTAAACTATCCCGTATCTATTTTGGATACCGGGCTCATTAATAATTGTCCCTTATTTGCTTGAGGGATATAGGGCTCATTACATATAGTGAGCCTTAGGGTCTTAATCACTGTTTGAGCTCGAGGCTCTTTTCGCTCGTTAAGCTTTAAACTCTGATCGGTGACTACTCTGGTCACAACTGCCTTTATCTGATTGTGCATTTATGAATGGAATGCATGTCCCACAATCACTCATATTACAAAACAGTTAGGTCTTTACATTCACATTCAAACAACACTTTAATATACATTTCTCATTCACAATCATCGGAACTTCTGTTTGGAATCAACAATTAAACACATTCATTTCACATTCAATTATCATTCAATGCATAACTTAAGCAAACAATAATTGAGAGAAACCATCTAGGTTACTCACTAGTTGCTCCCGAAGCTAATAATACTGGAAGTTCCGGTAATGTTTGGAGATTGACATTCCTGTTGCTCCTTTATATCAAACAACATACACATATATCACAATATGCACAATTATAATTGTTCAATAATTCACATGGATGAAATGAATTATATATAATACATTTTCATAATAATCCCAGGTATTTATCCATCAATTTCATCATAAAGTCAATCTCAAATCAAAACTTACCTAAGTATAATTTATACTTAGGTTTATGCCTCACTAATACCATTAAAATCTCTATTCCTTTCTCATTGACTCACTTCAGATTTTTCCAAGTCACACTTTTAGGCCTACTGTTCTCATTCAATTAGAAAGCGAAGCTGACGTAATTTTATCATACTCTCTTCTAGAAAAGTGTTCCTTATGTCCTACCTTTCCATTGACACCAAAATCACTCAATTTGGTTTAGTAATGTGGAAAATATACCTCCAACATTATCGAGTTGTTCACATTCAAAAATAGTGTACTATGGGCAAGTTCTGTCCAGAAATTCAATATCTTAAAGAAAGAATCAAAATTCGACTTCTTGAGACAATTTGTAGGCCTATATCTCTAGTTTACTCCAAATTAAAATTCATCTTATTTGGAATCCTACAAATCAAGATATCATCAAACTACTGGAACATGTTTAGTAAAATATCCAATTCATGCTCTTCCAACCAATGCCCTTACTTTGATTTGATCAATCTCTTTTGAGTAAAAACCAAAAGCTATAAATTTTTATGGAGAGATAGAGGAATGTGCTATGAATCCAATGTTTCAAAAATTTGGAGGTTGTATGACAAAATTATGGTCAAAATAGTGAAATATGTTCAACTTTGGGGGAGAAGGGACTTGCGGGTCGCATGTGCGCACGTGCCCGCTATGTCACGATCGCAACGATGCGTGATTCCTACTTGCGGAAAAAAATGGGCGGAGTGTCGCTATCGTGACTTCTCCCTTCCTCCATTTATTCTTCCGACCTAAAATTGTAAATAGGGCATAACGTTCACTAAAAAAATCTGATTAAGGTCATTCTTAGACTGTTTCGAAGAAAACTTCTAGATCTACAATTTCAATGAAGATCTCAAAAACAATTTTTGCCTCTACAAGGGTCAAAATTTTAGAATGAAGTAGTTGTCCTGACTGTCCCTCCTATGCAGCATTACAAAATTATAAAGGTCATATCTCCTAATTCAAATGTCTAAAAATTACATAATTTATACCGTTAGAGAGATAAGAGGACAAACTACACCTTTTCTAAAGACAACTTTGTCAAAATCTCTGTATAAAAGTATAGAAAATTCATGGAAATTTCAGATCAAAAAATTCAACTCTCTAACTATTCATTCCCAGAAATTTTCAGATTTCATGTCAATTTTTTAGACTCTTAACAACAAAATTAAAATTTGTTTCTTCATGAAAAATATAATCATATATCTCTAGTTTAATCTGGATTAAGAATCAGCTCAATTGAACAACTCTAGAAGAAGTTATGGCTACAACACTGAAGCATATGCAGTGAACATTTTCCAATCCATCATCTTCAAGTTTTTTCCAGATTTTTACACCTAACATATTCGTACAAAGATCATCCTTTTCTAATCCATCTACTCCTCATTCTCAACTCCATTTCAACTCATTTCTACACTCAACCATTAACACAAATAGGTGATAGACGCATTTCTATACTCATCAACTTCCAATTCTCATTAAAACATCCATTTCACAACCAATGCATCTTTAAAACAAAACATCCATTTCACAACCAATTCATCTTTAAAACATGTGTAGCATAGCTCATAATTTCTTACTCATCATATACATCATCAATCATCCATAAACAACTCCTATAACCCATTATTTAACATTTACATGAATCAAACATCAATATATACATACATATATATATATATGTTAAATTCTTCACTAACATTCTAGCATCTACAAACTTCTTATCATGATCATTCAAACTCCACAAGATTTATAGCTCATCAATAAAAATAAGAAAATTACACACTCTTTACCATTCACGACACCCACATACCCAAAACACTATTTTATGAGATTAACCTCTAAATATCATCACAAATGCTTCATTTAACCAAAACCCATGATATTTGGCAAGATACTTACTTGATTTAGCTTCAAATTTTGAAAAACAACACTTATCCATAGCTCCCTAGTTTCATACGATCTTTATAGAGGTTAGAAGGATTTAAGTGTTTCTTAGCTCTAATGAAAGCTCTTTTCTACCTCTACCTTTTTCTCTTCTTAAACCACCTCAAAATCTCTCTCAAAGGCTAATAAGAAATGATGAAGCCCTAGCTCAAACTCTTTTCTTTTCTCTCAAACCACAGAAAGTCTCTTCTCCTCTCTTCTATTTTCGTTTTTCTCTCTTCTCAATTCACATTTTTCTTCTTCCTAAAATACTACTTTTGTTCTTCCACTAATACCCTGAATGAATATAAAATACCCATTTTTTCCTTCCTTATATGCCTTGTATCTTTTATCTTTAAGTGATCTCCCAAAAATTCCCTTCATGAAATCTTACTACCTTAACACTTTAATTCAATTAACCAATGTCATAAAATCTTAGTAACATTAACATAATAATTAACTGTACAAAATCACATTCACAATTCAATTATAAATCAATTATACCCGGAATGTCTATGAATACTTGTACAATTATTTTCATGTGCAGAAAGATTGACTATTCATGTGTATGTGTATGTAATTTTATGCATAAGCATGGAAATGCATTTCTAAGCTCTCATTGATTACTCAGATTTACTATTCTAGCCTCCCCATTAGTAATGGGATGTTACACTTGAGGTGTAGATGGGCCAGCTAGCAATCGCAGTGTCAACCAGACCCCCAGGTAACCTTCCCAACACTTCAGAACCTTATTAGAAACAACATTTAAAGGCAACTCAGTTGAGAAGTGGAAAGGAGTTACCAGTTCCATTCTTGAAGGAAGTTGCTGATCCAGTGGAGACAGGAAAAAGGTAAGGAGAAAGTCACTGAGGAGGAGGAACTCCCATATGTTCCACCTTCACCATAGGTTCCAAAATTACCATTTCATGGGAGAGTGAGTCAGAATCTAGTGGAGACCCAATTCAACAAATTTTTAGAAAATTTGAGGAAGTTGTATATGATTTTTTCTTTGTTAAAAGTTTTAGAGTGTATGCCCAAGTATGCTAAGTTCTTAAAGTAATTACTTTCTTATAAGCAAACTTGGGATTCAAATCAAACAGTAGCATTGACAGCCAGTTGCAGCTCTGTGATCACGGACAATATGCCATCGAAACTAAAGGATCCAGGGATTTTCACTATTCTTTGTATAGTTAATGTTGTTGAATTTTCTAAATGTTTATATGATTTGGGAGCTAGTATTAATCTGATGCCATTGTCTATTTTCACGAAGCTGAACTTGGATGACATAATGCTAAGCCTTTTGGGGTTGACAAAAAAGTTTTGGTAAAAGTAGATAAGTTTGTGATTCTTGTTGATTTTGCCAATCTTGATGTTGCTAAAGATAGAAATTGTCCATTGATTTTGGGATGCCCATTTATGAATACTAGTTAGCCATTGATTGATGTGAATAATGATGTTTTGATTTTGCATATTGGTGACGAAAAAGTTGAGTTCAACATGAATAGGAGTTTGAAAAGCAATGAGGAGCCTAATTGTTGTATGAGAATGAATGTGATGGATGATTGTGTAGAGGAGATAACTAGTAGAATGATTAAAAAAATGAGTGAGAAGGAATTAGAATTGAATGAAGAAGATGAGAGTGGAAAGATAAAGAAGGATGGAGAGGAAGAAGAGAAAAGTGAGAAGGAACCTTTGGTAAGGACCAAGTCACTTATACCACTTCCAATGAGAGAGCACCCACCCTAGAGTTAAAACCTATACCTTCACACTTAAGGTATACATTTTTGGGTGAAAATCAAATATTACCTGTGATTATTTCAAACCAGTTAAGTGATGAACAGGAGAGGAAGGTAGTAGAAGTTTTAAGGAAGAGGATGAAAGCGATGGAGTGGCATACATTAGACATCCGAGGGATAAGTCCGAGTGTTGTGATGTATAGAATAAATCTCAATGATGGATGTAAACCAGTGAGGGATAATCAAAGGCGTTTGAATTGAAATATGTAAGAAGTTGTAAAATAAGAGGTGATTAAGTTATTGGATGCAGGAATTATATACCCAATCTAAGACAGTAAATGGGTAAGTCCAATTCAGCATGTACCAAAGAAAGCCAGAACAACAGTGGTGGAAAATGAAAAGGGGGAGCTATTTTCCACACGAACAGTCATTGGTTAGAGAGTTTGTATTGATTACAGGTAGCTCAACTCAGTGACAAAGAAAGACAACTTCCCATTGCCTTTTGTGGACCAGATGCTTGAGAGAGTTGTAGGAAATGCATTATACTATTTCTTGGATGGGTATTCCGGCTGCAATTAGATATTCATTTATCCAGAGGATCAACCCAAGACAACTTTTACATTTCCATATAGTACTTTGGCATACCGACAGATGTTGTTCGGACTTTGCAATGCACTAGCTACATTTCAGTGATGTATGATGGCCATTTTTACTAACATGATTAAGGATTTTTTATAGGTATCTATAGATGACTTTTCATTGTATGGAGATTCCTTTAAGCAGTCCTACAAATTTGGATAAGGTTCTCTAACACTGTAAAGAGGCCCATGTAGTATTAAAATGGGAAAAATTCCACTTAATGGTTCAGGAGGGAATAGTCTTGGGATAAAAGATATCTTGTAGAGGCATTGAAGTCGATAAGGCAAAAATTGAATTCATCAATAAACTTCCTACACCAAGTATTGTTTGAGAGGTCCAAGCATTTTTTAGGGCATGCTAGGTTCTACCGCCGATTCATAAGGATTTTTCTTTAATTGCTAAACCCCTTACTCATTTGTTAGTTAAAGATGTTCCTTTCATTTTTTATAAGGATTGTTAGTTTCTTTTGATAGGTTAAAGGAGGCGTTGACGTCAGCACTAGTGTTACAACCACCAGATTGGGGCATGCCATTTGAGTTGATGTGCGATGTTAGCGATTATGCAATTAGGTGCGTTCTAGGGTAACGTAAGGACAAGAAGTTGCATGTTATTCACTACGCTAGTAGGAATTTGACGGATTCTTAAATTAATTATACCACAATGGAAAAAGACCTCTTAGTTGTAGTTTTTTCTTGCAATAAATTTCTTTCTTGCTTACTTGGTTCAAAAGTAATTATGTATATAGATCATGCATCCCTAAAGTACCTTTTTGCCAAAAAGGATGCCAAGCCTCGATTGATTAGGTGGATCTTACTCCTATAGGAATTCGATATCGTAATTAAGGATAAAAAGGGAGAAGAAAATTTCATTGCTGATCACCTATCAAGATTGGAAGGAGGGGAATCAAGCTTACAAGAAGAATCAATAAGCAATTCCCTGATAAGATGCTACTCTTGGCACAAGAATCAGACCATCCCTGGTATTCCAACATTTCAAATTACATTATAAGTGGTATCTTTCCCTCTAATTTAACTTACCAGCAATAGAAAAAGTTTAAAAATGATTGTAAGCAATACATGTGGGAAGATCTACTTCTTTATAGAAATTATACAGATGGAGTGATTTAGAAATGTGTTCCTGATAACGAAATTAATGCTATTTTGACTCACTGTCATAATTTTTCTTATACAGGACATTACAGAGCCAATAGGATGGCCACAAGGGTGTTGGAGTGCAGATTTTATTAACCAACATTGTTTAAGGACGCAAAACATTAGGTAAAGAAGTGTGACAGGTGCCAAAGAAATGGGAACATATAAAAAAAGGGATGAGATGTCAATGTCTTTGATGCTAGAGGTTGAAGTCTTTGATGTTTGGGGTCTGAATTTCATAGGACCGTTTCCATCCTCTACGGAAACAAATATATTTTGGTCAACGTTGATTATGTATTGAAGTGGTTTGAGGTGATGGCGACACCAACAAATGATAGTAAAGTGGTGCAGAGGTTTCTAAAAAAGATTATCAATAGATTTCGTGTGCCGCAGGTGATTAACAGTGACGGAGGTACCCACTTTCGCAACAATCCAGTTGAAGCATTATTGAAAAGATATGGAGTACAACACATGATAGGTACACCTTACCACCCCCAGGCTAACGGTCAAGTAGAGGTTGTGAATAGAGAATTAAAGAAAATCTTACAAAAGATTATTAACAGTTCTAGGAAGGATTGGGCAATCAAATTAGATGATATAATATGGGCTTACAGGAAAGTTTTCAAGACCAGTAGTAGGACAACGCCTTACAGGCTGATTTATGGGAAATCTTGCCATTTACTTGTGGAACTTGAGCATAAAGCCTACTAGGCTATTAAGGCCAAAAATTGGGATCAGAAGGTAGCTAGGAAAAGAGGAAATTGCAGTTAAATAAGTTGGACGAATTAAGGCTGCAAGCTTATGATAATGCCAAGTTCTACAAGGAAAAGGTAAAAAGGTAGTATGCACACATTAGGAAAAAGGAGTTCCATACAGTTAATATGATTTTACTCTTCATCTTTAGACTCCAGTTGTTTCTAGGAAAGTTAAAATCTAGATGGAGCAGACCTTTCACAGTAATTAATGCATTCCCACCAAGAGTTGTGGAGTTTCAAAACGAGCATGGAAAACGTTTCAGGGTGATGTTCACCATTGCAAGCCCTATTATGGAGGACAAGTGCCCACCGAACGAGAAAGAATATTCCTCAGATCCCACCCATGACCAGAGAGTGATCAAAGTCTTGCCAGTGACATTAAAAACTAGCATGAGTTGTTTTTTTAATGTTTGTTGGATGTTGTGTTCATATTTTATTGATGTTAGTTTTTGTTTTCTTTGATAAAGGAAAAGAAGAAGTAAAGTGTGAGCTGTGGGGAATACATGAGCCACCACCAACACGATCCTCGATACTAATACCAACAAGCTTTCTCATGCCTCTTTATTATGTGTGGTTATTGTTTGTTGTATATCACTTTCACACATTAAGGATAATGTGATGTTCAAGTGTAGGGAAGTGGTATGTTTTTTTGTTTTACATGTTTTGCATGATTTTTCATGTTTTTGTTTTAATGTGACAATTTTTTTCAATTTTTGTTTGAAATTGTGTGACTGTGTGGATGTTTAGTGGCTAGAATTTTATGTGAAATAGCTTAATATTGAACAATGTTGTTGAACTGGTGATATGTGTTAACTTAGGAAGTTAGATTATAAGTAGCTTTAACATAAACATGTGTGTTGATTAGGATAAGAAACTTGGGTTTACAGTTAATGTTGCTAATTCATATGTAGTTACCTTTAGAAGCCATTAAATCGGTAGTCAATCTTAGTTTCCCTTTCATGAAAATAATAAGCTAAAAGAAATGAAGTAGTTCAAAAAAAAGAAAAGAAAATAGTGTGTTTTAATAAATATTCTGCTAACCCAAAAAGGGTTAAGAATAGAGCTAGTAGCCAGTTGTGAGCTGTGATCTAGTTGAGTAACCGAAGGCATTCATCATAAATGTCTTCGCATCAAAAGGCTAGAATGACACTCCAACTAAGCCAGCTTAATAAATAAAAAACGTGGCCTAATTGAGTAACTGAGGGCATTCTTCACCAATGTTTGTCATCTCATCAAAAGACTAAGTCAACTTTACGAAAATGAGAAAAAGTGTGTGTGTAATAAAAAACCCTACTGATATGATAAATTAGCTAAAAATTTTCATGAAAGGATAACTTGGATAATTATCTAATTAAATGATTGAAAATTGTAAATGCACGTCTATAAGTGACATAGGTTTAAAATTGAGTTGTTTATATCTTAATCGATGTGTATGTTTATATTAAAATGCTTAGGCATAACGGAATAAGTCAATACATTGAACTTGTAATATAACTATTGTTTACGATTAAGTTGATTGCATAACATTCCGAGTCAGTAGCCATCAATTTTGACAATATATACATGTATGTTTTTGTGTATTTATGTTTGATTTTGCTTGAGGACAAGTAAAAGTTTAAGTGTGGAGGAGTTGATAGGTGGCATTTTTACCTACTTTTCTTAGAATAATTTGTTAGTTAATTGCGATAAATTGATTTTTGTTAACTTTTTTAGCTTATTTTTTGTCTGAGTTTCATATAATTGCATGATTACGTATGAATGTATGTGAATAGGCATGAATGTGTGTGAATTAGGTCTTTAAGATTAGGTTTTGCATAAATTTTGCATGGCATTGTTGCACGTCTTTTTAATACATTATGTTGGTATGAATTGCATCTGTTTTGGGCATGATTAAGTGATTAACATTGTTGTTAATCAATAGGTTTGAAGGTGGTTTTAAGGGATGGAAGTATAGAAGAACCAAAGAGAAAGCAAGTCATGTGACCCAAAGGAAAGCTGGAATTTTCCTAGGCCGACCCACCACCAATATTAAGATTTCGTAAAATACAATTCTTATCGGATGTTTTTTGTTTTTGATCCAAATTAGGAGAAATTCAGTTTCAAATTGGTGAATTAACGGCTTAATTTGGATAAGAAATAAATAAGATATCAAGGATTGAATTCAAGACAGAAAACAGAGTTTTTTGGAAAATTCGAGCTGACAACTTCCTCCTTCCTACGTCGTTTAAAGCATCAATTGTGGTATAAAAACTCAATTTTAAACACTAGAAAAGGAGGAGGTCGTGTAAGACACCCACGGGAGAGAGAAGAATGCATTTTTGAGAGAAATACCAAGAGAATTCAAGGTAGAATCAAAGGATTTCAAGGAGACACAAAGCTGCCACCATAGAATTCCAACTTTGCTCTTCAACATATAAGCCTTACTTCTTCTCTTTTTATAGCACTCAACTCCTATCCAACAAATGTCTGTATGCCCTTCGGATGCACATGCACATACCTAATAGAAATGGTGTGCTAACTATTACACTTTCTTCTATATAGTGTGGCATCATAACTACTTCATAATTAACATAATGTTTAAAAACCCAAAAATTTCCTCATATAATTTCATAAACTAGATTTACAATGTAGTATTACAACCATCATCCATGTTTGTGCAATATCAGCCTATCAGAGTCATAGGTCTATCTACAAAGTATGCTACAAGCAAGAGGAATTAAACAAAAATTTAATTAATCCTTCAGTCCTAACTGACCGACCTTTGAGCCATGTCCTCTATCCAACAGCTGTATAAAATATCTTCTAAGCAATCTTAGAAGCTAGGTCGTCGCTCTTTTAAACCTGAAAATATCAATGTTGCAATTTGGTTGAGTTTTGCGAGCTCAATTGAGTAACCATCCTCAATGGTTCACTCTTGTTATGCAACACACAATTTATGTCATTATATAATTCACATCATCTCAATTTTCATTAGCTAATATTAGGAAACTCTTTGTTCACATAGAACACATTTCAAAATCCATATAATTCATCATTCCATTTCAATTATATAGATTATAATCATCGATAATCAATCACACATATCATATAATAAAAGTCCTCAAAATATTGCAATCATTCAATTTATTCATATCATATGTATATGCAATTCTTATAAGACTCAACTTCATTTAATTACGTTATTGTGATTGAGCACCTTTTTCACTATCCCGTATCCATTGTAGATACCAGTCTCTATCATACTAATTGAGTCATAAGCTCTTACCACAAATGTTTGAGCTTTAAGCTCTTTTTTACTAGCGACCCTGGTCACAGTTGCCTTTATATTTCATGCATTCATAAAATAAATGCATATCACATTTTCAAACATCATATTCAATCCATTGCTTTTGCATTTACTTTCTCATTCACATTGGTCATTGGACTTAGTCCGAAATTCAACGTAATAGTTGAGAATCATTTAGTCAATCACATTCACATTCAAGTAGCACTTCCAATGCTCTAATCATGCATCAAAACACCTCGTACATTGAATGTCCAGAATTCAGTACATACACATCACAGTAGATCAGTACACAATTTAACAAACAATCAAGGTGAGACCATCTTAGGTTACTCACTATTGCTCCTTTCAGCTTATTGTCTTGAAGTCCCGGCGATGTCTGGAAGTGGTCGCTCAATGTGTTCTTTTATAAAATGCAATCATATATAAAATTTACGCATTTAGATAAATATTTAATCATAAGCACATTCATGAATGCATCATGTATTATACATGTTTAATGACAACTTTTCAGGTATGTTGCCTTAATACACTTTATAAGCAATTACATCACCTTCCAAACATTCTTTAATCCCTAATACTCTTTACTCACTTTAATCCCCTCATTCAATATCAACTACATTCGTTTAAGTTATCATTTAAGCCTACATACCTCATATGGTAACATCCTTACTTGAATTAGGTTGAAAAACATCCAAATAAAAACCCTTGGATATACCCTGTACGATCTTGACTTTCCTCCTTTTTTAGTAGAGTTGCGATCGTGTAGGTGATGATTGTGACTTCCATCTTCTTCAACAAGGGTTGTGATCATGCTGATGCACGATCGTGCCCTGCTGCGTTTTTCTTCCTCCTTTCTTCTGTTTGTCCAAAACTCGCGTACATTTTAACACCAAGTTCACTCCAATTTTTTAGATTACTTTACCACAACACAACATCATTCCATAATCATTCACATACCAATTTTTTCATGAAATTATTAAAGTTTAATCAATTTATTAAACCTCTTTAACTACTTAATATCATTCATGAAACCTATCATTTTCCATAACATGATATCCATTTTATCAAACACTTCATTAACAAAATTCTATCATTTACAGTTGATGACCTCTTCATTTTTACTTTAGTTTCAGGTCAGTAACATCAATGCACATTTCAACAATTCATGATTGTTCATAAACCCCAAAACAATACCTA
Source organism: Erythroxylum baracoense (assembly GCA_025629805.1). Lineage (NCBI taxonomy): Eukaryota > Viridiplantae > Streptophyta > Magnoliopsida > Malpighiales > Erythroxylaceae > Erythroxylum > Erythroxylum baracoense. Next base: position 47,067,193 of record JAOTAY010000191.1, read on the forward strand.
ATCCATATTTTTCTATATCACATGTTCTGCATTTTTTTCCATATTTTCTTAAGTAGATTTCAGGTCAAATTTGTATGACCATTATGGCCTAGACAATGAGGTATTTAGACAACAACTTCTCTAATCAAATGTTCCACAATGTCTTAAGTGTCTAATGCATCAATTTCATGCATTTTGGTTCAGTATCATGCAAGTTATAGTCAAAAATCTACAGACTGTTTTCATACCTCAACAGAACACATTTCTTAACTTCAAGTCAAATTTCAAAACTTTTAAAGACAGATTTCAAATTTAATTCCTTTATAAAAAATGTATCCATATGTCTCTAATTTACTATAAATCAAAATCCATCCAGTTTGGATATTCACATATCACGTTATGTCCAAAATATAGATGCATGTTTAGTAAAAACACTGCATATAACATGTTCCAACTCACTTCATTGAAAAAATCCTTCATCTTGTTAATCATATCTCTGAATTTGCTTCTTCCATCACCACCCACATATGCATCCACACCATTCACGCATGCATCAATTCATAAATATGGAAACATACACCACTCACGCATGCATCCAATTTACAAACATTAAAACCTCATCTTAATATCATTTACACTACCC
>JAOTAY010000191.1:47067914-47119911 GCA_025629805.1 Erythroxylum baracoense
ACAACCTATCACAGCTTAATTCTTATTCCTACGGGTGTAGACCAACAAGGGCCTATGGGCTGAACTGTTCCCGCCAGCTATGCTATCAGATTCCATATATGTCATGCTGGAATTAGGACTTCTTCTCAAGAAAATCAACCAGTCACCAAGTTGCAACAACATAAATTCACTTGACAACTCCAGAAATCAAGGCCCAGCTCCAGCAAATTCTTGTATTTTAATCAAGACATGGTACCCTTTTCCTATTATTCTCAATGACAAAAAAAGGGACGTTATTAACCTATTATTATATTTAAAGGAGGTTATCTGACCTGAAGTTTGAGTGCATTTCCAACAGCAGACAATATTGGGCTCCATAAGCCAAGAACCTCTCGTGGTCTTTGGGCGGGTGCTGTCTCCAAAGACAATTTCAATCTTATTTCTGAAACATCTATTAACCTACAAAGATCAGGAAAAACCAATGCACATTAGTGTACCTAACCAAACACGAAGCTTTGGTTTACTTGATAGCATTAACTTATTTCTCCTTAATCAAATTACGCATTGCTCCAAATGCAAATTAACATACTTGGAAAAGGTGTATACAAATAACGAGTTTCCAAAGAACAAATAAGTAAAGCAAGTATGATTGTACTGAAACTCAACATGACGTCAAACCATTTGACAATCATATTAAGGAATACAGCTAATCTTATTCAAGTTCACCATAGAACCTTTATCAGAAAAAAAATTAGCACATTCCATGCATGAGATAAAGGAAGAAGCCCCAGTAACAAAATGACTCCACTTTTTCAGTAAGTTCTATCTACAATATTCACTCCCTCAAAACAAATTTTAAAAGGAAAAAGATTATAAACACAAATACAAGCATAAACTAGATTAAATTCAAGTTTTGTAAGGTGCAAGCATAAAGCAGATGTCAGTAATCCCAGAACGTGATGTGAAAGATTAATTCTTACTCGATATGTATCTCTGGGTCCACTTGTGTGACACTGGAGCTTTGAGAGAGACGAGCTAGCTGGAGATTATTATAAAAATCTACTACCGCCCAGATGATTGGTTCATGAATATTAAGCCTCCAAACCTTGTCAGTTACCTATCAGTATATTAAAATATTCATGAGACTTGCTTTATGCTCCCTTCAGCACATTTTAACACAAACTTCAAACAATAAAAAAGACTTAGAAGCAGTACCCGTATGTATATATATGGATACACCTGAATGCCATCAGTGTTCTCATTGCGCATTGTAATTGTCATCTTAAATACTGGATGATTCATGTCATTGATTTGATCAGGTGTCAAAAGCACTGGCATCAATGTTAAAGGAAGTTGATTGTCGAGCTGAAGGTGGCCCAGAATGATCTTTAGCCTAACACAAAAACACGCTTTAAATCTAAACAATCACTCATTTCCTCTCCATTATGCAATATCCTATAATACTTTCAACTAATAGCTAAAAGTTTTTGTTTACCAGAATCCTGTGTCATTATAAGAGAAATATTTTTCTCACTCTATCTGTTAATCACAGCAACAATCTATTATTAAGAAAAGAATCTCTTTGAGAATCACAAAGCAAACCTGCTAGTTGTCCCACCATCATAACCAGTTGAGTACGATAGGAAAACTCTCTCCAAGTATAGGTAGGACAGCTCTTTTGGCCGATGATCCACTACAGAAATCCCAACTACGGCCAATTCAACTATAAGCTCCATAGGTGTGGTGTTACTCATCATTTCCCTCGGTATCTGAGAATTTTGCAAATTTTGGGCAGGAATAAGATATTTAGTTTCTTCATTTGATGTTGGACTCCAGTAATTCATGAACCTTGCAACCTTGATATCTCTCAAATCCATAACATGGAACTGCAATCCTACTTCATCTTCTTCTGAAAAAGATCTGCCTATCTTTTCCAAATCAAGCTTCCAAAAACCAACTCTACTATTACTTTCAGTCTTGGCATCAATAACTTTATGTCCATATGGATCTTCCCAAGAAAAGTTTGTTGTTGAGAGAGGGTCCAACTTAATCCAAGCTTCTTCACCAAATCCTGACTGGCGAATGCTTATTGTCTTGTTAGTTGTCCTGTTCTCAATCCTGTCAGAATAAGGTCTAGAGATTAAAACCTACAACAGCAAAGTATGCAACTTTTTTGAGTCAAGTATTATGTGGTATGATACCTGATAGGACCATCAGGTGGCCCCAAGCGAAATACAACAATAAAACGTGATCCTTCTTCAAAGCCCCGTATTTCTGTTCTCAAAAGTTTCCGTTTCCCATTTTGTCTCAAAACTAGAAATATTGTGTCTTCTTTTGTAATCGAAACAGGATATGACCAATCTGTGTCTTCTAAGCGTACCTATAAAACTAGCACATGTTATTAGACAAAAAGGGTAAAAATGATTCAAGAATGCAACATGTGATGTGGGCTCAAGAAAAGAAGGCGGAAAGAGACCAAAAGATAACAAAAGGTATAAACCCCATTATAGTTCATTTTATTGAAACCTTTAGGTGTGACCAAACACTCATGAATTTTCTATTCCTGGAGAATGACATATATCTTGCAATGCATTTTAAAAAATTTACAACGACTCGCTGCTACAAGAAAATTAGTCTTCATGACATCAACTTGCAAAGTAAACATGTGAATTGCAACAGGAACCACAAATGCATCTCGCTCCCAGAAGGTACTAAAGAGATGATTCATATTTTTCATCCTATATGTTTAAGTACATCCAGTGACGCGTAAGAACATAAAAAGAATCTAATATTGATATAAACATGCTTCAGTCCTTTGAGATATGATAACATAAATCTCTTCAAAATCACTTCCATAGCCAAAATAATTTACTATAGAACTAAACCAAAGTAGGTTACAGTCCACCATAACGTAAACACAGTCTTAACACTATGTTTCACAACACAAAAAGATGATAGATCAGCTTCTGCTTTTGTGATGGTTGCTTTACCCCTTTTTACTGTTCACGATAGACTGGCAAACTAAGGAAAAAAAAAACAAATAGTATTGAAATATATTTTTATTGACCAATCAGAATTGACATAGTGCATAGCACTAAAATGCAAGATTAATATGATGAGACAAAATAATCAGGAATTTCTGAAATTCTTCACCGACAACAAACCTGCAGTTTATCAGTGCTGCCCATTTGCCGATATACAAAGGAAATTCTTGAATCTGATACCTGGAGAAGTTTTGGTTGATCCTCACTGTTGAACTTTATATACAAATTTTGACCAATTCTGTTTGTAAAGGTCATGAATGGTCGGATAGATATTACCTACAAAATAATAATGTGTTAAGAATATCAAGAAGTAGAAGGCTAGTAAATCCAGTGAATAGCCAAGGTACCTTTGTGGGAACAGATTGGTACGGGCATGGCTTTGTAGACACAAAAAGCCGCAAGCAGTTATCATCACCATCATAGGCATAGAGATCCAGTGATCCATCCTGACAACCAAAAGAGAAAAAGTATTCATAGAAGAATGTTTGTTAAAATTGATGATTTGATTACTACATTGCAGTGATAGTTACCATGTCACCCAATGGTGAAAGATCTTTAATGGGTCCAAAGCGCTGTTCCATGCCAGATTGATTGATTGATACAGCAAGTCCCAGCAAGTTAAAGTTCAGAGCAGAAGCAATTGTATGACCTTCATATATTTCCTCTTCAGTTATTTCGCCAAAAGTTACCTCACTGCTCTTTCTAGACCGAAATGGAAGAGCAATCTTCTGCGATGACTTGTTGCCGACCAAATTTACAAGCTTAAATGTAAGTGGCGGACATTTGGCAATTGAAAACCAAAATGGAGCATACACCCTAATAATCTTTGCTAGATGTGGTTGATCCTTATCACAGTTTTGCTCAATAATCAGCTGAACAATCCTGAAAAATTCATTAATTTTAGGACACTTTAGGCAAACCAAAACATATATTTCTATGCAAGAGCAATCCTGAGCATTTCATTAATTTTAGAACACTGCAGGCAAATCAAAATATATATTTCTACGCAAAGACAAATGTAATAAACAACAAAAGGGTTGCTATAACCTTCCGGAGATTGAACTTCTTAAGCATATTGTTTTAGACGGAATTCCACAAGGTTGAGATATGAGAACCGCTTCCTGCACAAGAGGAGGAACAAAATTTGAAAAGGAAAGCACGAAATAACTGAGAATGAATATATATGATTGTTAACCTTAAAACCTTACATGTATTGGCAACCATCCTTTTTGTGGAAGCAGTGATAAAAATAAAGGTCTTCTTATATCAGCATTATGGATCTCCATAGATTCCCCTGGATTAAATATACCCCTATGACATGCAACAAAATGGCCACTTTCTTGCATTTCAAGAATAGAGTACTCAGCTGTAAGGGGAAGATAATTGCTAATAGACACTGGGGATTTAACCACTAGATGCCAGTCCTGTATTGGGTTCAAATGAATGTCTTTTGCAATCTCTGAGGCTTGTATGCTTATACAAAACCAAAACTTAGGAGAACCATTTGAAGAGGAACCAGTTATCTGAGTGCAGTATAAAAGTTCCTCAGACTCTGTGAGAGACGCCACACAAATACCCGACAAGCCTTGTCCTTCTGTTTGACCAGGCCTATCAACAATGGTACTCCAAGAATACTCTTCAGGAGAATTAGTATCAAAAGGCCGCAATTTCAAAACATAAATCTCAGACTGTGCCAAGCAAGACAGGGGAAGAGGCACAGTGTCTCCAGGTTTGAGTTTTCCAAGAGAGATCTCCTGCTCTGCATTGCCTGCATGCTGCTTCCTACTCCTGATCCATCTCCTTTGCCTAGCATAGTTCACAAACTTCAAAGGATCATAGGACTGAGGCCATTTTAGGCTTTCCACATCAGGGGAGTAAACCCAACCATCAGCAGTACTCACAGATGATGTATCCACATGCCAATCATCAACCCATTCCCAACCTGATGGTAACTCGGCTTCATAGATATCCTGAATTATTAGGAGGTATAAGAAACCATATTTTCCATCAACCAGAGCTTTGAAAAATACGGTACACTAAAAGGTTTCAACCCTTCTAGAATTAATGGATTCTGTAATCTTTAATTAAAATCTTCAAATGATAATAGGACCTAAAAGACCTGAGGGCACTAAGGTGTACCTTTCATTAGGTTTAGCTCAGTCTATAATAGTGTGGTAGTATAATATTTCATATTAAGTATAATATCTATAGTACCTAAACTATTCCGTCATATAATGGACAAATATTTCTATTGGATAACAATTAATATTAATAAATCAATTATCTCTAATATATGCAACAAGCCACTACTCAAGACTAGACAAATAGAAACAAGATGTTTAAGGTGGCATCATAGCACAAAAGAGCACAAATGATACAAGGATTTGCTTCTAATGATTCTAAGTGATCGTGAAAACACCATCTATAAAACTGCACTATCTGAGACTAACAGACACGGTGCCAAAGAATCAACCAGCATCCCTGCAACTCTAAGATGTATGTAATCCAGCAATTAAAAGAAGAAAGGCTCTCTTCATATCATCGTCACATTACAACTACAGGCTTTTAGTATGAGAAACTTAGCAATTTATCTCATTTCATGCCTTGACCCATTTCAAAATGAAATAAATGCACTGATATCCAGTCGTATTCCACATAGCTGCAGAAAAGATAGATCATGCTGCCTGGCCAGACAATGGTAGAAGAAAAATTTGTATTGGTTACCTGATTGTACCCTCTTCCTGGATAACTTGAACAGCCAACCCAACCAGCAGTTGGATTGTATGTTTCTGTTTCGAAGAACTCATCCATATGAAGCTTACCACCATTGATCTGTAAAGCTTCAGGTTGATTTGCATAATCGAGTGACTTGATGTCTAAATTAGATGCTTTGGATACAAGGCACAAATCAAGGACAAAACCTGTATGATTCTGGACAGAGACCAGAGACCTTATATTTACATACCTGTTGCCATCCTTCACACTCACTTCACTAGCTACAACGTCATTCCCTAGCCGCCAACAAGCAGCAGATGCAGAATAGTTTAGTTTCACAGTGGTCCAAGGCCCTGTAACACAGGGACTAATTTGGATAAATCCCGACTTTTTTGTCCCAATATGGAATTCATTTCTGCCCTCATCTTCAGACCTAGATGACAAGATTACTAAGCATCTCAATCTCAAAGATGGCTTCTCATGCTTATCTCCATGGACAGTTATCTGCATGAAAATGAACAACGTTAGAATCATACGTCTTTGGGTGCCAGATTAAGTTTTCAGCAACTCAAAAAGAGCTTCTTATGAAACCTTAATACAAGTACAAGGAATAGGAGAATGGAAGAATCAAACACTATATTATTCACCTCAGATACGGCTGGGGATAAGTCTATCCATTTCAAGTGATTTTGATAATCACATGAACCAAGATTTTGAGCTATCTCAGTTAAAGGAGCTGAAAAGAATCCAATTGGGTCACCTGCAAACATAAACATTAAGTCAACTATGTGTAATCAGTAATATCAGAAACAGATAAAAAGCATGCATACCTTTCCCCGTATCAGTCACGACTAATTCCAACAAGTAGTTGATCTGCACAGTTTTTGAAAGTTAGAATATTCGACAAAGAATATAATATGTTGACACTATGAAAAAAATGAACACTGGGTAGACTTCGTAAATATCAAGAGAGCAACAAAAGTATGAATTAGGTGACAAAGGTAGTAAGGTGCATTATGAATAAAGATTCATATAAAATGATAGAGCATATATTTTCACAAATAGGAACAGAGAGAAAAAGGTAAGGCAGAAGAGTTATCAAATACTTGAAATGATATGGCAAGTTTTCACCTACCTGGGAATCGACTTTGAAGAAAAATGTCTCACTCCAATCGACCAAACGAAACTCAGAAGAAGAGGAATTAGAGATTGCTCCACTGGTACGTGCACTTTGTTCATGAGGCAGAGGATTACCACCAACACCTTGGTCAGCGGTAAGACGTATTGCCACAGTGTAAAGATTAGAAGTCAACCCGCCAACAGTAGGGAGCTACATAAAAGGTAAACAAGATAAGTGATTGATTCATAAACCCATAATCTGACAAGAGGGACATTCAAACAAAGAGTCATATAGCCATCTTGAAAAGGAGGTCAGTAGTGATAAAATTAGATAGTTAAAAAAGTATACATCATCAACAAAAACTTGTAGTAGTCAAATGCAAAATCATATTCGAAAGAAACAATAGAAGTATTGTCTCAAAATGTACGTTGTCAAATGACTGAATTTTTCATCGCCTGCTTTGGATTCCATGATCAAATTCAAGCGTAGCATATAAATCACCAATTAGAAAAAGAAAGCATATAACTTATTTTGAATCATACAACTCTAGCTAGATGCTCTACACGCCATCACAAGTGCAAGTACCTTAAGCCCCAAAGACACCTATGTGCTATGAAATATACCTGTGCATCCACCACAACAACTGTCACCAATGTTCTAACTTTTTTGCAAAGCTCTCCTTTTATGTGAGAGTCCAACATATTTTTTGAGACAGGAACCTTCACCAGTTTCGCATCCCCAGCTGGCATCTTTATCACATGTGCAAGGCCCCTGCTTTCAGTTGTTCGAATAAAAATGTCCCGACCAAGTTTGTTCTGTGGAACTATGTAATAATGTTTCTTATGATGAACATCAATGATTGACTTAGGACCACGAGTAAGAGAAAATTCTTCCTGTTAATAAGCACAAACTTTAGCAGATATAAGAATAAATCCAACACAGCTCATGAAAGCTAACATGAAATGAGAAAGTTAATTCCCAACAAAAAAAAAGCTCACGAAGGGACAGAAATAATCAGGACAAGAAATTACTCTATTTTTCCCATAGTCCTGTCTGTGGCTTAGATTATTCCAGCTTGCATAAGATTGAAGAACCATATTAGTATTAGTCACTGAAACATTGATATTAAGATCCCTTGTTGAGGTTAAGCGCAACTGAGAAGCTGCTCCAGGGGCATTGAGATCATATTGGTACCTGCAAAGTGTATACAGAGCACTAGAGTAAATTTTATGTAAGAATACATGAATCCAACAAATTCTTTGGCATTTTTCATGATGGTGTAGTTTGCAATCAAATTCATGATGGCACAGATTGAAAATATCATCATTATCAAATATATGTTCTGTATTTGGGACCTCATGTACTATGTGAGAACAAAAGGTCTAATAAACATGTAAATCTTGAGGTCTGTGCTAAAGAATATAGGTGTACTCCCAAACAACAAAAAACTATATCATGTACATTCCCTTTCTTTCTCCTTTACTTTTCCCTCTGTAAACATTTATAGAATGATAATATGACGTAAAAAGACATCACCTTAGGAATCCATCAACTGGCTCAATGAGAGGTTCCCATGTGTCATACTTGTCGTTATATGATCTCGCAGCCAGAGAGAAGCTGACCGTCGAATTCAAGTAGTCAGCTCTTCCGTGCGAACTGAACCCTAATCCAGCAAGTGATAGATTGAATAATGGAACCATCTGTGAAATACAGGAGTAAAACTTAGTGACAACAAACAAAATGACATCACACTTATCCCTGAATTCAAAAATCCATCTCCAAGTGTACAAGAAACAACCAGCTAATGATAGCATTACTACTTGTTTAAATAAATTCTCAACATTTTAGTTCTTTCATTTAATGGTGAAGCTCTCTTATACATACTCCAACAAGTACTCATTCTTTGAGATTCGGTGTTGATCGATACTGACAATAAAGTTGCTATAGTTCCAACTTGTCATCTGAAGTAATGATTGGAAATTCGTTTACATATATTATCTTATCAGTGCCAAATTAAAATGTCCATTTGAAAATATATGCCCAAAATTTGTAATAGAAGTCTATCAAAATATTTGATTGCACCTATGTGTTGCGAAGGTTTCAATCTATAATTGAGATCTCGGATTGAAAAAAGAAAGTGGTTATCTCAATATAAACAACTAACAAAATAGATTTGCACGCATCCAGTTAGTATGCTTCAGGGACAAGAACAACTAATTAATCATTTTGGTCCCTTTCCTTGTATTCTAAAAAACTATAGAAGATGAAAAGATACATAAAATCCTAAATAAGTAATTTTTAAGAAACATTAAAAGTTTTTAAATTATCATTATTAGATAATTGATATAGTCTGTCAGAATCGTATTAAGAAGCAAGGAGTAAGCAAACAGTTGAAAGCAAAAGCCCCACTAAGGACTCTGTACATTATGCAAAAAGATTGCTTTTCAAAATGATCCCATTATTAGAAATTAATTCCAAAAACAATCAATTGGTCCTTTTCCCCAACATTCCATGAACAGAATTTCTCAATAGCTAGAATTAACTTTGAGCTTTAATATTATAGTTGACAATTTTTGAGAAATTTATATATTGAGAGTAATCAAACTACGGTGAACATTTGGAGCTAAATTTAAAGCCCAGGGCAATTCGATTAAACCACAAACTGCCTCCATGATATCAACCCAAAAAGACTTATGTTGTGTATGAAAAGCAGCAAATTCTAATTTCTGATAGTGTCAAGCAAGACCATAGAATCACAGGTGTCCCATTACCTAAAAGTAACATGGATCAAAATATCAACATGCAATCTGGGGTCGCTAAATTATTGCAAAATATAACTGTGCTCTCTTTAGAACTTGACCAAGGGTAATATTGAAGGCATAAAAGCTTGATACTCTATCAAATACTTCCAAGTAATTGAAGTTCACAAGCATGATGAGCAATTAGATGAATCTGGAATGATTTCAATCAAATCACCATAAAGGGAAGCTACAAGGAACAGAGGTCCTCACCAAACCACCATAGTCATCAAACACAGCTGCAGAAAATGTTCTGATTTCTGCATCAACAACGGTATCATCAGCACCATTCGGCACATTAGGATCTGCCAACTTTAATGCAAACCTTCTTGGAGGTCTTTTGCAACCACTCCGAACAATAAAAGTCCCTAACTCATTTCCAACTGTCCAAATGCTAAATGATTCTGAAGTAAACTTGGTATCAGTTGTGTCCCATGCACTTTCCTCCAAGAACTGACCCCCAACTACCATATCAGTGCGCACGCATCTTAACCTACTGAAATCATATTGCTTTGGTGAACCCTTGCATGCCACACAACCCAATGAAACAAAGCCAGGAGGGGCTTGAGGCATCCAGAAGGAGATATTCTCCATTCCCCTTTGTCTCTTAATTTGTCCAACAAGATAGTAATCCAGAGGAGGTCTGAAGAGCTCCTCATCACCAGTATCATGAAGGACAACACAAGTATTTGGAGGTTCATACCTATATTTTAAAATGTTTGCAAAGGTTAGTTTTCTTTGCCTTCGAGATGAGGATATAACTACAATAGTTAAGCACCACGTACCCTCTAACAGCAATATCACCTAAAAACACCATTCCTTGAGGGACTACTGGACGCCATATCGATATTTTCTTCCTTGAATTTGAAGCCCGGTTCCACCAGATCAACTGAAAGCTAGCAACAACCTCAAAACGTCGACCAGAGCTCATAGCTGAAGATCTTTCTGATTGCACCGCATCAACACGACTAGAAGAAGAACCTACATCAATATCTCTGGATAATGCCGGAGGAGATTCCTGGAACCTAAATTTGACATGGCGCAATTCATACGCTTTAGCTGTTAAGCTTAGAGTCAGATGATCAGATGGCAAAAAGGTACCAACAGAATTGTCCACACGCCAAAAGGCCACCACCGAAGAGTGTCTGAAGAATAACAAGATGAGAAAAATGGTTATATGTAATTCTTTAGGTTTTATATCGTTCCACCAAAAAGTAAAAGGGCAGATATGTACATGACTAAACGAAACAAGATAATTGATAAGCAACACTCAACTGTTAAGGGCAGAAAGGAAGAAAAATGGTTTCAAAAGTAAGATCCACTATCATTCAATCATTCTGCAATTTACTGAGTAAATTTCTAGAAAGTTGCTTCCCAAGGATAATAAGATTGTTTTAACCAGTAAATATTCGAAAATAGTTCCAATTTTAGGCCTGTAAATGACTAGGAAAGACATGAATTTCAAATAAAATGCCTTAAAAAATGAGTTCAATAAATTGCCAACAGACTCTACATATGAACTGAGATATATTCATACAGCCACGTGAATTCAGGCATATTTCCACTTGTTGAGCGCATAATGTTTAATATGTTTATGGAAAAAGTAAATGATAGTCAGGAATCTCCACATACAGATTGTTAGAGGCAATGGTAATACAATCCCTCAAGGCAGATGGGGAAACTAAAGAAGCCAAAATGCAGAAGGTAGAAGATGGAGATGGTTGTGTTTTGCCCGGGGACACCACACAGCCCAATGCAACATATCCTCCGGGTGGCTCAGGGAACCAAACAGAACAATAGCTTTCTGCCTCATTATCAGAACTTTTCTCAGAAGATGAAGGTGGCCAGATTAGCTTAAAAGATTTGGGTCTTCTAACTCTAGCAAGATTGCTATTTACAGCAAGAACTCCTCGTGTGGGAGGCTTGTCCCTGCAGCATTGACGCAACAGTCAAGGGAAGTAACTAAAATGAGTATATCTTATTAAAAAAAACACGGTATAGTTTTTACTGACAATGGGGTCAAACAGTCACCAAGAACTGCAAAACCGGGAGGTGCACGAGGTCTCCAAAAGGCGTATACTTGGTCATTGTACATATCTGCAAAATGCCAGAAATGGAATATATTAATGGCTTAATATTTATGTATTTTGAATTTTTGATACAAAATTTGGAAAAGAATTGACTTTATAATGTACTTTTGATTGTGCCAACTTTGTCAAATTGAGAACAAGTAATTGTCATCTTCTTAGATGTCATCCTCAAAAATGCCAGTATATCTTCCTCAACTGCTATAAACAATCTCAAGATGTTGAATGTGAAATTAACGTATATGTCTGAAACAGACAAATGTATGTTGGTCTTCCCAGAAGCATTTGAATACTTCACAGAGGTATCAAAAGGCTCCAAAATCCTGATTCCATTACTCTCCATCATCAGACCAAGTGCATTTGCAGTCATTTCCATTGTATCACCTTTCAAAACAAGCCTGAAAGTGACAAAATACATCACATGCATCTTCATCATTTTTCTTTCCCAAGCTTCTCCAAAACTAACCATTTTATGTTGTAAAAATTTGACAAATCAAAGTCAAACTAATTTCCACAAGACACCATCTTGTCATGCCCATGGAATAGATGGATATATAAATTTGCAAATAACTGAACATATGGTTCAAACAAGCAATCCTCAAAGAATTTCCAATTCCTAATAATCAGTACAACAGTTTTTAGGTCAAATATTCAGCATACAATGTGTAAGAAGTTATTGATGCAATGTAAAAAGAAAGTGGGACTACAGCCTTCAAGGACAATTACTATGGGTGGCAATCGCAATGCTCTTTGTCAACTGAGGAGAAACAGCAATGAAAATAGGAATTTATGACTCACAAACAAAATGAAATAGAAGTTTGAAATATGCAGTAACAAATTATGATACTCATGATATTACACCTGTTAACAGATTATCTGAACATTCTTGGACCCTATTAACAACTTAAGCTTTAACAACTAGTAGCCAGAACCTACGAAACTTATAAAATCTGGCTGTTGGAATTTGAATTTTAGGATTGAGACTTTAACTTAGGTTGTTGGAATTTTCAAGTTTGATATAGCTTGATTTCAGGGTCTGGTTGCTGGATATGAGGCTAGAAGCTTAGGTCTTCGGTTGCTGGATATTCAGGTTTTAAGTGCTGGAATTTTGGTGAGGTATACAAATAAGAGGGTAGGGAACTAGGGAACCACTCCAAAAATCTAAGAATCACTCTTAGGAAAAAAACACCATACTTCTAATTGAAAACTGAAAATATAGAGAAAAATAATTTAAGTTTTTTTACAGTAAGAGTGTGCATATATACATATATATATAATGAGGAGAGAGAGAGAGAATGGAACTCTTATTCTAGCAGTAAAGGAATTCCCAACTAAACTATCAAAAATAGAACTGAATCCTTTCTAATAAGAATGGTTTATTCTTAAATCAGTTTAAGCATAACTACGACAATATATCTAGCTTATTATCACTTCCTATCTAATAAGGAAAACCTAATATGACTGTAAATGGATCTTCACACTGAAATATAAAGTTGATGGATCACTAGAGAGATATAACACATGGATAGTCGCTAAGCAGTACATATGGGGTCGGTTACCAAGAAACATTTGCTCCAATGACAAACATGAATACTATAAGGATTTGTCATCCTTGGCAGCTCACTTGGACTTGCAACTTTTGCATATGAAGTAAATGATGAAATTTACATGAATATCCCACCAGGCTTTTAAGAGTACACGGGTAATAAAGTTTGAAGGTTGAGAAAGGCTCTATATAGGTTGAAACAATCTCCCAAAGCGTGATTTGATAGATTAGCTAAAGTTATGAAAGGGTTGGGGTATAAACAAAGTCGAGGTGATCACACTCTCTTCATTAAGAGCACGGCTACAAGAACAGTGATTGTAATTCTAGTGTATGTTAATGATATATTGTGATTAGTGTTACAAATTATGTATCTATAGTTGTAGGTTGTATAGATTATAGGCATGATTTCAGGGATACCATTTAGTTTCTTGCCTAATTAGGTATTGAATTGTCAGTATATATATGTACATTCACTATATAAAACACAATTGAAACATTCTACACTTGGCATTTCACAACTAGAAATGATGAAAAAGAAAAAGGAGAATTGAAGCAATGACTCATCAAGAATTTGAGATAAAGGAGCTTGGGGAAATTGAACTACTTCTTTAGTATCGATCCGGCATATTCAACAAAAAGGATCTCATATCATAATAGTATATGGTTGTATCTCTTGACGGAGGCAGAAAGATTGGTTGCAAATTGGTCTCTACTCAACCCAATATAGCATACTCAGTGAATATAGTTAGCCAATTCATGCATGATCCAATAGAGTGACACCTACATGATGTGTATAGCATATGCATTACTTAAAGTCAATCCAGGGAAAGGAATTATGTTTAGGAGGAATGATCATCTTGCCTTAAAAGCCTATACTAATGCAAAGCATACAAGATCTATGGTGAACTGAAGATCAATTTTAAAAGCCTATGCTATGGCTAGATCATCAACATAATAAAATTTTAAAGCAATTGCTCAAGGCCTATGCAAGTTGTTGTAACTGAAAATTATTCAATATGACTCGAAAGTTAAGTAGGAAGGTCCTATGAATCTTTATTGTGAGAAAAAATCAACCATCCATATTGCCCATAATGCTATTCAACATGATAAGACGAAGCATAGTGAGAATGATAGACATTTCAAGTAAAAATCAGAAGAAGGGCTCATATTAATGTGATGTTCTAATGAAAGGGCTAAACAATTCAAGTTTTCATGATATTATTTCCAATTTAGAAATAGAAGACATCTATTCCTCAACTTGAGGGGGAGCAAAAGTTTTAGAAATAAATTTCTTGATATCCCAAATATTCTAACATCATAGGAGATTGTTTCCTATTCTAGGGATTGTGAGATCTTAGAAGATTAATTCCAATCCTAGTAAATGTTTCCTATTTTTCTCTTATAATAAGATGTATATAACCACGTACCTAAGAATCAATTGTAAGTTGACAAATTATTTTCCTATTCTAATTCGTGCCAAAGTGGAATGGCTAGAATCTAACAACTGATGTAATACCATAATATTCGTGACACAGAGTTAAGTATGCCACATTAAATGTACGACTAATTCACATATCACTTGGTAATTCCAAAAGATAAGCACTAGGACTTATCTTCTTGAGGGTCTCATAAGGTCCAGCATTTCTTGAATGAAGCTTCTTATATTTTCCCTTTTGGGAAACACTCTGGACAAATTCTTACCATACCCCCCTTCACTGAATTCCACCAATCAAAAATGTTGATCAACATGTTCTTTATAAGTCAAGTTGCCAGTTATTATATTTGACCATAACTCGTCAAAGATATCCCTCATGTGCTATGCAAAACCTTCAACTTTAGCACTAAATCTTGGTGTTTGTATTACAGGGAACCAATAAGTTTCCCTGATTGAATTCCCAAAACTATATCAAAAAGACTCTTACCGATTAACCTATTTATAGAACCATTGTACACAAATTCAGCAACAGAAAGAATTAAAATTATTCACATCATCCCCAACACTTCAGAAGTCCCCCAAGCTTCTATTCATCATCTCCATTTACCCTTCAGTTTGGGATTGGAAATAACTTGAAATTTTAAGCTTAATGTTCAATGTTTTCTTAGAGTTCCCAAAACTAACTAATAAAGTTCACATCGCAATCAGAGAAAATGAATGGAGCTTAATTGAAATGCATCTTTGAGGCTGTAAATCCTTTTCATTGTTAACTCCTTACAGATTTCTGCATTTAAGTCGTTTTTGTAATGAGATAAATTGTTGTCCAAATTCCATTCCTCATCTAATTGATGTGAGTTGATCTTGAAGATCATCTTGGTAATGAAATCGTTAGCATTTTTTTCGATAAATTCCGCTTAATCTCTTCCCAAGCAACAACTGGTAGTTGGCCTATTTTTTGAGGTCTATCCTCTATCAATCTCCACCAGATTTTAGAATGTCCAACTAGCTTCATCTTTGCAAATTAGACTTTTCAATTTGACATGCTGTACCGATCAAAGAAATCTTCAAATTGTTGTTATCCAATCCAAGAATAGGTGCAGATCCATCTTTCTACAAAATCAAATGCTTCAACACAAATTTTCTTAGCAATATCCAGTATTTTATGTGTTTCAGCTCTATCATGGCCAATGAAGTCTCACATATGCTCTCCAGCTGTTATTGGTCAGTTTATTTGTCTTGAATCTCTCAGTTGGCATTGATTAGGATAACCCCACTCGTTCTTGTATTTCACTTTCTCCACCCTTAATATCAAGTACAGTTTGCTGTCTTGTGTTATTTTTTAGACCACTTCTTGGAGCACCTTGTGTTGAGGGTCACCAAAATCCAACTTATTAATAATTATCAGAAGTATCTTAACTCACTCTTGGTCGCTAAGTAGTCTTCTATATACCCTTTTGCTACGTATTATCATTATGAACCAAAGCTCTTATACCAGACTGATGTAGGGAAGCTAAAGATACATCAAACTAGTACCTAGAACCTATAAGACTTATAAAATCTGGCTGCTGGAATATGAGTTTTAGATTTGGGACTTCAGCTTAGGAAGTTGGAAGTTCAGGTTTGAAATAGCTGGAATTTTAGCATCTACTAGCCAGAAATTTACGCTAGAAGTTTAGGGTTTTGATTGGTGGAAATTCAGGCTATAAGTGTTGAAATTTTAGTAAGGTAAACAAGTAAGAGAGGATAAGGAACTAAGAATCACTTCTAGAGTCAAAGAACCACTCTTGGAAGAAAACATCACAGTTTCTAATTGAGAACTCAAGTTTTTTATAAAAAAAGAAAAATCAGGTTTTATTATTGAAGAGCTAAGAATACATAAATATAGAAAGATGTTAGAACCCTTATTCTAGTAGTAAAGGGATTTCCAACTAAGCTATTCAAAATAAAATTGAATCTTAATTCTTTATTTTTAAAAAAGTTTTAAGTCATAAACAACCAGGACAATATATCTAACTTATTGTTACTTCCTATCCAATAACAAAAACCTCAGGTAAAGTAAACTTCAACCCTTGTTGCCACAGATCTTAACGCTTGTGGTTAAGTGATTTTCCTTCTTTTATTTCTTTTGTAAACTCTAAACTCTTTTGCATCAAGCAGTAAAGCCCTTATAACTTGGAGGTGGATCACTAGTGAATATTCACTTTGTAAGAAGTCATGGGCAAGAATACCGATTAAACCACTTTTGGACCTACAGGTTAAACTTTGAGACTCGATAGTTTCTCTTCATCAATAAAATCACATACATAACCGCTATTTCCATCCTCCAACAAACACACATAATAATCACATAAAACATCTATAGTGGACAGCAAGCTCTATGAAATTAAGTGCAGAACATCACAAACAAAGATGAAGAGACCTGGAAAAGGCATCCAGCTGTGCATGCAAAAGTTTATTAGAAAGAATAGGGGACACTCCCACATCCTTTGATGTACTGTAAAAGGTAAGCTCTGGACCAATAGCCTGCAAAGAAAAATACCAGTTACACAGTATGACAAGGTAGTCTATATAACACAAAAGCACTGAATTGGATAACATGGATATAGGGAAAAGAGAAATGACTCATATTACTCTACAAAACGAAATAAGGGGTTTGGATTGGACCTTCCGACAGTCATTTCTCTCAAATTACATTTGCCAATTAACTAAAATAATAAAAGATCACTGGCAACCCCACTGCCACAAATCAAAAGATAGGGTATATGAATTAATCACTAGGACCAAAAAGGCAATGTTTCGCCTTTTCCACGAGTATCAATTTTTCAAGCATCATCATATATGCAAGTTCACATATGTATTAAAAATTATTGGTGGCCATACCCAATCTACAAGTTTCTGAGTTATTAAATCTCCTCTGATAAAGCCAGTCTTAGAAACATATCACGGAATACCTTAGATTTTGCAATCAAGGTGTTGCCAAAAAAAACATAAGGTTAGGATTGAATAATGTAGAAGAGAAAATCTGAAAGTAGAACGACTAGTTAATTTTAGCCCATTATAATAGAGAGATAATACAAGCTAATATTTATTTGACAACAATACTATTCTATATTGAAGATATTAGAGATTTAGTATTTATTATTGCAAAGATGAGCTTTAGTAGTATGTCAAAGTAAAAGAAAAAGAGATGATAGAATAATATATACAATCTTATGTGCTGTGACATTAAGGCTTATATTCACAAATAAAAAGATCAAAAGGGTACTGAGGCATATGCCATTCATTAAGTTTATCTTGTCTACATAATGTAATATGTTTGAACAATACCTAAACTACTTCAATATAAGATGAATAGAGTGCATAATCATAGTAATGCAATTGTAGAATATATAAAAGCATGATCATGAATCTTGCAAAATAAATGGAAACAAGTATTTTCAAATTGTTATGACAAAGTAGTTAGTAGGGGTCACAAGTCCCATATTAGTAAGGAACTTATTTATGATTTGATTAGAATGTATAAAAAGGTACTAAGAAACTAAATCAATAATATAAAGCTTTTGTACCAAGCATTTACATGGTGTAGAGCCATAACAATTAAAAGCTACTAAACATTTCAGGATAGGAGATAAATTAGTCGATATGCTCACTAAAGCTTTAGCCAAAATGAAGTATGGTACTTGTAATTAGCTAGACATAACTGATGTTTACGATCCAACTTAAAGTGTTAATGAGTTATTAATTGGACCATACTGTTTATACATCAGAAATACAACATATGACCTTTTGTAGTTGTTAATTGGACCATACTGTTTATACAAATACAACATGACTTTTTTCCCAAAACTAAATATTAAAAAGCACATCCCTTTTTTACATACTTTAACACATTTAGACATTAGTACACATATTTAGCACAGTAAAAGACACAAGAAGCACGACTAAAAGACTCTAAGTGATGTGGACATGCAACCCAATTAAAAGGATCATGCAATTTAATTCCTTTGTTTAACTTACATATTTTCTTTATTTAATGAAGAATCTTGTGTTTTAGATTTTCATTGTTTAATTAGGAATCCTATTATTTCAGTATTTTCCTTATTCAATTAGGAATCCTGCTAGGGTTTCTATTTATTGCCTGTAAATATGTAGTCTATATTTCTTTTGAAAGACAGCCTTAATAAATTGCAATCTTTTATCTCAATTTGAGTTTACATTTCAGCATTATGAAAATTGTTTATCAAACCCTAGAGGCATAGTTGATTGCTAGCTTCATTTCACGATAATATTAAAGTGAAACACTCGCCCAATCTAATGGTAGGTGCAATGATTCTTATGACAAAGATCCGAGAACTGAGAGCTTGCAATTTGTCATCCAAGAGTAATAGCATTAAAAGTTTTGGAGTAATGATTGGATCTCAAATCCCAGCATATAGAATGATCCTTTAAAGAAATTAAAGATGGATTTGACGCTAGCTTTAGGTTCCAACAGAACTAGAATAACGGAAGGCCATATATCAAAGAAGCTCTAAGTAACATAAGATCAGCTTGAACTGTGCTGAACCAGCTAGGTGCTCGACAAAAATGATTTGATGAGAGAACTCCGACAGAAGTATGGAAAACCTTAAAAGAACAATAGCATAGTACAAGCTTTACATTAGGCTGCAAATAGGAAGACCATCCAGTCTAACCCTAGTAGAAGGTGACTGGCATGACCCTAACTGATGGGATTTGAACACAACTTGCAAGTCAGCTAATAATTAATTCCTTGCACCAAAGCTAACGAAATATCCTTAAAGTATTCTTCTGGTAAAATGACAACATAATAATTATAGAATCAAGATCAATGTTTTAACAGAAAATTAGGCTTATCAAATTAAAAACTTGATAACAATTGACATATATAAAGGAGGCAAAAACACAAACTCATTTTTTATGTGCACACCGGACCACTCCTTTTCACTCAAAAAGGAAGATAGAGAAGTTTGATAAAACCTTGGAATGCTACTTGACAGCGCACTTTTAGTTAAGTAAACAAATAACGTAGACGAGAACAAGAATAATGACCTGTAACTCAAAGATTAACTCAGCAGATCTGTCAGTGGCAGCAGGATGAGATGGTAAGCGAACAGCGCTATTCCTTGGGAAGTCTCGATTATTAGTTTCATAATCTCCGTCCAAAACAACATTATCATCCCTTGAAGCTGAATACCCACTATTGCTTCCCAAAAGAACACAAGAATCCAGATATTGTCCATTCTGCATCAACAAAATTCAAGAAGTAGACGGTTAATAGGAGCCACAACTCTTTGTAACCTAGATCTTTTAATTCTAGATCTTTTGTACTCTAGACTGTATATATATTTATATAATGAAATCTCTTAATTTTTTGAAAAAAATTCAAGAAAATGTTTATCATAGCTACATTAACCAAAAGAGTGAATAAATATGAATTTAAAAAAAATACCTTGATAACAACATTTCTGAACTGCAATCTTTTTCCACTTCCCACATATATGATAGCCTCCTTGCTCGGTGCAGAGAGACCAAATCCCTGCCTATCCTTCAGATGCAGTATTCCACCGTTCCCATCATAGATGTAATGATCAAATCTTTCACTATCAGCAATAAGATATCTCAAAGGAGAAAGCGAGAATTCAGCAGAAGTTTGCATGTAGACTGACTCATCCAGAACAACTGCATCAAACTCATAAGACGATTTATTACTCTCTTCATCTGAGAGCAGATTACCAACTGTTGGAACAAAAAATTCGACCACTGCCAGAAGAAAGTCTAGTGCAACAAGCAGTTGCGGTCTCTGGACGCACAGACAAACGACTGTTGAGCGTTGAAGAAACTTTGCATCAAGTATAAGCATGGTAGGAACTGGTCCACTCTCACTTTCTTTGTTGATTTTTGCAACACTTCCCTCATGGGTTTCCTCATCATTCGAAGCATAAGATGGACTACAACCAATTGCTTCAGGCCTTCTTATAGCCAATCTATATTCTTCATCGATTCCAACACGATCATCAATTAGAGTAAAGCCCTTAAGTGTTGCCGAGAGAAAACCATCACCACGGTTATTGGATTTATACAGGAGCCATGCACCACTGACCTGCACCACATCAGGTTTAAAACTACAAAGAAAAAACTGATGCAATCAACAGCAAATACTGAATCAACAACTAAACAATATTTTCAAGAAAACTCAATCAGAGCCCAGATAAAGTAACTTTTGAAGAAAAATGATCCATGAGGGTAGTTTATGAGAGAAAAACATAAATAGCTATTTTGCCAAGACAATATGGTAAACAGCACAGAAGAAGATATTTAAGTTACATAGGAAAAGGAAATATGAGCACTACATATGATTCCAATCAATCAAACCAATGACTGATTGGTAGTACAAAGAAGGAAAAAGGACGTTTCTGACCACATATTTGAATGAAAAAACTAATATGAACAGATTAAACTTACCTGTATGGTAGCCAAAGATGCATCTTTTGTCAAGCCAGGATGTAAACACAACTGAACTAGATTGACTACAACTGAAACCTTCAGCGATATCCAGGCATCCACACTTTGGCTTTCAGATTCAAAACCAACAGGATGCTGTGGATCAATAGATTCCACTGCACCACCATTAGAAGTCACAGAGTCATGGTTCAAAGGAGGTATCAGACGTGGAGTCTCAGAAATATTAGACAGTGCACATTCAGTGATAATTTGGTATTCACTGTTTGAGAGTGCTGCTTTTAGTTCCTCTATCTGAAATAATCACAATGGATACAATTGTAAAATCTAATGTCTTCACAAAATTGCATTTTTAGAATATTACATGATAGACATGCAATACAGAATGAATAACAAATAATCTTTCGCAAAAGCACAAGCCTAAATGAACATAATGTCGTACCTTAATTGTAGCTTCTGTGTTTGGCACTTGACGCAAGAGATCTCGAAGTGACCTTTGCATGACAATAGAAATGCCCTTGACATCTTGAATTATGCTTTCACCCAATTCAGTCCCAGTACCAACATTCAAATTTATGTCCTCCACCTAAAAGTCATGTGAAAGATTTGCAAAGTAAATTCCTAAAATCCTAAACATTTATAATAAGTGAGATCTTGCCATTAATATATGCAGAAAATACTTGATTAATCAAGCCGCCCACTCTTGGATATAGTAATTAAAATGGACTTGCAAACCATGTGTATCATTATTCTTACCTGAATTGTCAGTATTTCAAGATGAACAGCACCCATATCACTCTTACTTCCCTGAAGCCACTGAAAGGTGTTCCGCACAGTTATATGGACCACATCAAGCTTCAAGTAGCTGTCAAACAAATTTTAAAGTAGATTCATTAGACAAATTAAGACCACTACTAGTATGCATCTCAGTACACTGAAGTAACTGCACATGATTACTGCCCACTCACTCAGGGCTGTCCGTTCTACGAGGCATTAATATAATAGGTTTTGTAAGTGAAAGATCCAACTTAAAAGCAGGTGATCCTTCAATTTCGCTGGTGGTGAACCATTTCTCAGAATTTGTCACTTGATCTTCCAATTTGACAACACTCTTTGAGCTTTCTGGCACGAGACTCGTAAAGTAACTCACAACCTGAGCATTAAGCTTCAGACATGAAATAACAAGTAAAGTGAAACAAAAATAGTAAATATTATTCGTCATACCTCTTGAACAAAGCGATTTAAATATACTAGACGAACTTCTGAAAGCTGACCAAAAAGACTGTAGTCATATCCTTTATAGTCTTCATCATCAACATTAAATGAACTGAAGACCAGCTGGATAGTACAATTAGCATGTTAGTAAAATACCCAGTTTAAGAGAACAAACTAGAATACCCAGTTTAAGAGAATGACTTAAAGAGCACATAAAAGTATACCAAACTGTTAAAAGACACTTAAAATGCAGTCGATAAAGAATGCTATAAATAGCTCAAGAGGATATCCTTATTCATTACATTGAAGCTCATTACAATGATCGAACCAATGTTAAATATGGATAGAAGACCACTATAAAGGAAAGAAGTGGTGAAAAAATAACTAAGGAAAAAAGAAGCTCACATATTACCTCAACAAAAGACTTGCCCCCTGGATTTCTCATGTCACAGATCCAAAAATATGAATGACTGCTAGAAAGACTATCATCACTAATTTTAAGATTTCCAAGGGAAGCTTTTATGCTAAAAGAGCTTGGGAACACCTTGGCAGATGAGAAAAAGTTTGTTTGTTAATACAGAGAATTCACATTGCAGGGAAAGAGAAAATGAACTGTAAAGTTGAAGGATAATAGAAAGAAACCCTTGAACCTTGATGTCCGCATAAAGATCATCCTGTGAAAGAGTAGCCAGTTTAGTTTCATTTTCATTCATGACCATAATCTGAGCTCGGGCCATGTTTAGCATCAGATTGAAAACAATTCTGGATTTTCCCTTCCCTAGCAACCCCTTAGCAACAGGTTCATCCTTAGTTGTTAAATATTGTTCATCAACAATATCTTCTGAAGTAATATCATTCTCAATTGGTGGTACAGAATCACTGGTGGGAGATTTCTCATTTTCATCCTCAACAATGACGGCATTTATGAAATCCATGATGGCAAAAATTGTTGGTCTACGACAGAAGAAGGATAATGTAGCCAAGGTAATAGTGACCTAGAAGCAACATTAGATAAAATCACCGGTCAATCAAACACTACTTGAGATCAGGAAAAAATTCCAAGGAAGGAAACACTGTACCTGCATATCAACATTGTTGTACAGAGAAGAGCTCTGGTCATAAATCACTATTTGGGCTTTCACGAAACTTTCCAATTCTTCAGTTAGATTGTACTCCATCCTCGGGTGGGCAGTACCACCAGGCAACAAGCCAGCAATGCGACTAAAACTTGGAAGTTTGTACCATGAGTTTTCAAATGAGAGGGATTTTTGGGAACTCAGATTATCAAGGTCAACCAAATTTTCCGGTGCCTCATAAAATTTGTCATCTCCTTCACTTGGAGTTGAATCACCATCGCCCAGACTCTCCTTCCCGTAATCATCAAAGGATGAATATGTATCTCCGCCGTGAATAAATGACCTTGCCAAGAAACATGGCCGCGAGATACTTCTACGACAAACTAAATCTTCAATCTCAAGAGATTTCAAAACGGTGCCAATGAACATATCATTTGCTCTCATTGACAGTTCAACCTAAATCAATAAATGTAGATTCTCTAAGAAGCAAACATCTATTCAAGAAATCAGATTCTCTATAGTTTAGAAATCAGCAAACCAAGTTCAAAAAGTCAAGGTGTTCTGTTCTTTTTCCATTTTGGTTAACCTGCTGCTTGAACATGATTCATTTGAATGGAAGGGTTATTACATGTCATTTGCTCCAAGGCTCAAAGTGTCTTTCGTTTCTTTCCTGCCTAATATGTAATTACCATATTACAGAAATCCAGACATCACGTGATGAATATACTAGTCATAAAGAGAGCCCTAATGTTGGCAGTTATTCCATTCCAACTTTCATGATATGTCAACAACATACTCAAAATCTGAAAGGGACAGCTACTCAGCTAGTATTTTAAGTATGTAGGTTTTTGGGTGTATATTTTAACTTTTCATAACACAAACATTTAAAAAAGACACTGCCTAAAGAAAGAAGCATAAGCGCATGTATAAGCATAACTAGAGTGACCATTATACCTGGCCACCAATTGCTCGAAACTCAAATAAACGACTCTCTTCAGCAAGAAGTACCTTCGCAAACCTCTGATCACCCTAAGAAAAATAGCCAATAACTCAGACTCGAGAAAACATATGTTAAAAGAAATTCTATGTATCAGATTTACCTTAGGATTGTAATTGATGCAGATTCTTAATTCATCAAGTGCACCTGTCATAAAAACATGCTCTATTGTCAACGAATCCTGGGATTTAAGGTTGCTGTCGAGTTCAGCTTCTGGGTCCTCCGATTCAGATGAAGTTTCAGAAAGACTAGTGATTATAGTAGAACCCTGTGGAGAAGTCAATGTACAAGTTATTTTGCAAAATCAGCAAACATATTATTAGAAGATGTAGCTATTGTAGATCCTCTCGTATGAAAATGTTCACATTTAAGAAATTTAGTTCTCTTAGGATAAAAAGAATAGCTAAGAAGTTGCTGAAATGACAATCTAAGAGCAACTTATACAAAACTGATGCTACAACTTTCAAGCATCTATACCTCATGCATAAATGGAAGAGGTGAAGATTGAATTATCATCTGTTTGCAGTCTTAGGAGATCTAGTTTGATTATTTGCAACCTTTGTTGTTGGAAAGTACGAGTCAGATCATATGCTTCCGCAGGCATATAGGTAAAAACATTAGCCTCAGGTTAAGAGGAAGAAAGTTGCAATCCAGTCTCCTGATACTGAATAGCTTAAGATCTAGGATCCCAGTTTCCATCCAGAAGTTAAGATGGTTAAACATCAGAAGCTATTTTTCACACGAAGCCGACACCAAAAGTTAAAAGACAATTTCAATAGACTTGCAGACCCTTATAACAAAAAGACCAGGACAAATGCTTTAAAAAGTGGAAAGTAGACCTTGTAGCTTAAACCATTAATCAGCTGATCACAATTGAAAAAAAAAAAGGAGTGAAAAAAGCTACTCCTTTTTTTTTAAAATGGGAAGCGGATGGTAACTTAAGCTCTTTTAGGTACTGCTCAATGGTAAGAAAGCTATTATCTATTAGGTGCCTGATGGGGAACACCTACCTTCCATACACTTGCCCCGAGGACATCACAAACAGACCAATCCAACAATTATGCTAGTCTTCACTTTGCAATGTTTTGGTGATTTGTAAGACATTATTCTCCTAGATTCATACCGTGAAATCATTCAGGATTTATTAAAAGAAAATATTACAAATAAACATCACTTCCCATGTACTATATTCAATATCTTGCATATCAAAAGTTTTCTAGACATAGGGCAATCAAAATAATGATGTCAAGACAATAGCTTAACAACTCCTTTTAATATTCTTAAAGGCATCACTATTTGTGAA
Organism: Erythroxylum baracoense; assembly: GCA_025629805.1. Lineage (NCBI taxonomy): Eukaryota > Viridiplantae > Streptophyta > Magnoliopsida > Malpighiales > Erythroxylaceae > Erythroxylum > Erythroxylum baracoense. Next base: position 47,093,707 of record JAOTAY010000191.1, read on the forward strand.
TAATGTTCCACTTGTTATCCTTTTCAACTAATTAGGACATATACTAAGTTGATCACTTAAAAACCAATACAAAGAGCAAGACAGATTCCAACTGTTACAGAAATTAAATAATCCAAAACATACAAACAATGCCACCCAATGGAAAAATCCAAAAGAAAAGGATAAACTGACAATCATAAAGCAATTGAATCCAAGTTTGCATCCTCCTGAATTAATTGATTAAGACATAAACTAGGTTGATCAAAAGGATACTAATCTAAAGAATAAAATAGACTAGATCACTTAACAATTAAAACATCCACATAATACAAACGAGAGGAGTGCTTGATTCAAAGCAAAAGATGGAAGTACAAGAATTGATAACCTTAAAGAATGCAAATAAAGTTGCAGGATTTTCACCACAAATTAAGAATCCGTGATCAACCAAGAATGAGATATAATCTAAAAACAGTAATTATTCCTCTTGAAGATTAAACATTTTGACATGTAACAAATAAAACAAAGTTCATAATGAGCTCAATAAAGGATTAACAGAACAACAATATATTTGCACATCTTTGAGTAATTCAATGATTAAATACTGATTATCATTATATGAGATCAGTGAAGGGTTTACAGAAGCACGATATATGGCCCCCTGCAAACGGCTTTGCCAATTTCTCTGTGAATCATTAGAATCACAACGTAGTATTAGAGCACTGACATCTTCCACAACCTGCAAAAGAATGTCCTATATAATTCAAATACAATATGGGAATTGCTGCTAAGATGTGCAGTTAAAACAGAGGCATAACCATAACCTTTTGCATGGGGCGTGCAGCATCACAAATAGCCAATACACATTCAACGTCACCAACAAATTCTGGTGAGAGCAGATATATTTGCTTTTCACGTAAACTACAAAACAAGCATTAAAAAAAGTTTTTAATGTAATTAATATTAAAACTAAAGTATGCAATCCAACATTATAGGTGAACAACGTCCCAGCATCTAAGGGCTGTGATCCTCTCCTATTCTGTAAACGTTTTGCATTGTATACATTTACTAATGATAGATCGAAATTTTGAAGAAGCTAAGTGATCAAATATTTGCAGCTAAGTTTACCTTCATTTCAACTTTACACGAATCCGAAAGAAGAAGGGATATACACTAAGCGATGTTTGGTAAAAGGTAATGTAAAAATTTTAATTGAATTTATAAATAAAACATTACATAAAATGACCCATGCAATGATATTCACAGTGCTGAATGCGTACTTCCTGACAATGCAATGCAAACTAAAATTACATGATAACTTTCATCTACAACTGAACAAAACGAATCATCTGATGGCTCCTCATTCATTTGTTATCACTCATAAATTCAGAATTCTTTCTAGGTACTTCTACCTAGCATGAAGCAGCATATAAAAGAAATGAACTTGGCATATCCATTAGTTAAGAAGAGTTGCATTTTCATCAAGAGAATAAAGCTGGTTTACATATCTGCTGCAGCTTCATAGTGACAAGCTTATGCTGTTAGGAATTTCTCATGTTTGATTAGAAATGTCTTTTGGTTTCTTAAACACCAATTTGAAACATCAATCCAACAGATCAGTCATCAAAAGCAAAACAAAAAGAGTTGGATCTCCACCTGAGATATTGCTTATAAGATTTAGAACCAGGGCTTTCTAGTATGTAAAGATAAGGCCCAACCAAGCATATGTATCGCCTCTGCCAAAAAGCTTCTCTATTTCCCATGCCCTGTTGGAAAAAAAAGCAAACAAGAAAAGGAAAATAAAATTAGTCAATACTGGTCTCAGACTTATATTTAAACTCAATGCATAATAGGAAGGCAGAGACCTTGCGAGTAAGAACAGATAACCATCCCTCGAAGTCTGCTCGATTCCAAGGGTGAAGAAGATCCAAATTGTCTTTGTTATCCTCCTGAAATAGCTTTGCCACTTGCATCAGCCGATGATACCGAGCTGGAGAGAAATGAAACCCTAATGACGGAAGCCGCACAGCAATCCTTGTGGAAGGATATGATGGGTTCTCCACTCGAATCTAAAACAACATTGCTGACTTTAAGTCTGAAATGTTACATGTGCAAGAAAAAACACAAATCGAGTTCTGCTCATCCACATGCAAAAGTAGAAGTGTCTAGATTTTTACCTGTTGGAGCCTCACAATTACCCCACACTTATCAACAACAGGCAAGAAACTAACACCATTCAGTAAAGTGGAATTGGCAGAACGATTCAAGGAGGATTGGCTCCAATGGTAATCACCATCAATCAAAAAGGCAGTAACATCACTCAAAATCAAATCAAATTGCAGATACATGTCGAGCTCTTCAAAAGACTTCCTATCATAATCATCCTGTAAATATTTGAGTCCAGTGAGGAATATTATTATTAAAATCACAGAGTCTTTTATTCAGATGACAGAGGTACCTGTGAGCGAATCAGCAAATTTCCCAAATCTAGCATAAGTTTTGTTGAGTTCATGTTGTCTGGACAAAATGAGGTAGGAATAGTAATCTTTGGAGCCGCAATATCCAAGTCCAATATGAACCTATCAATATATTATTGCTCTGTGTCACTTGGTATTACTTAAATAGCACATTCAAATTTGATATCCTTTTGTGCTTCTACAGATAAAAGTGCTTAAAATATGAAGCCAAATTAGTATTCAATTAACTTCATCATGTAAAATCATAATCTTAAAGCAGGAACATCAATATTATGTTAGCTTCTCCTATAAAATCACAAAAATAGCTGAGGCCACCTAGTCTCAATTAGAAAATAAATGGCTATTGAGCATGCAACTTGGACAGTTTAACCTCGTGGGTAAGAGAGAAGAAGTGATGATAAATCTAGCATCCTAGAACTCCTAACAACTCAGGACGGCCCACTTGGTGTCCACAAAACCTGTAAATGGAACCTTAATATAATTTCTTCTAAGCATGAATCGTATTAAGCAATTAAAATGGGCATGCATTTAGAAATGGGAAATCTTTTAGTCATTCCTATGATAGTTGGTCTCCTGTGCACACAAAATGATTCCACGACATTAATAGCACAAATTATTGGTGACACTCAAAATGAATCATGTATATCGTTGACAACTCCAGAACATGAGAGAAAAAGGTAAAATGGCAAACCTAGCATGATCTTTTAAGGCTCTGTTAACTTGCTTCTGAGCAGTCCGCTTAACTTCATCAATTGTCATCTAGTCACCAAAAAACAATCAACAATAAATGAACTGTGTTTATAATGTTGTTCACCCAGAGTGGAACCTTCAGACAACTTTAGCATTGAGAACCAACAACTCAAGTAGGACAGTGAAAGCATCACTCAGTACAAAAAAGCACCTTAACAGATTCAGAAAAGTACAAGGCAAACAGTAGCTACATTAATCAGGGCTAAACAAATGAAAAAAATATATATTGAAGAACATGAAATTGCAAAATGGTGGCGTGCTACCCATTTCTTTCAGCTTTCTTCAAACAATACCCATGCAATGAATATTGCATACATGCACTGAATCCTTTTTCCAATACATTACATAGAATACTATAAAGAAATCTCTAAAATTTATGAAACAGAAAAAAAGGATGATGTATAACCATAAGTAGAGTATGCTACAATCATGATAGAAAAAGAATTCCAGCCTCCAAAAAGAATTTCTAACACCATTGACCAAACAGTAAAATTAATCATCACTTTCAGCATTAATTCATTTCAGACTGTTGACTTAGTTTTGGTACCTTGTGAGGTAGGAATAAATGACAGATAAGGAGAAAGAAAAAGAAGAACAAATATACAATGGTTTACCGTGATTCGATTGTGGAGCCTACTTCCACAAACACAAGGACCACTAGTGTAGTGTATTATTCACTAAGTTTAGCAAATCTATTGATAATAATAAAACAGTAAAATATTTTATAATTACAATATTATAAAATATTCCTAAAGAGTACCTAAACTACTCAATTACAGGACTACAAAATAATCCTATATTATAGCCTTTACTAAATACTATCTTCATCATCTTCAACATTCCCCTCAAATTTATGTTATTCATAATCAAATTAGATATGAATTTTGAACCTATAAACGAAATATTTTTCGAGGACAGATAAATCAAAAATACAAAATATAATATATATATAACCTTATTTTGTTTTTTCCCCTCTTTTTTCTGGGGGCACTATTTTTTGTTTTTATAAATATTACTTCTTTGCTAGCATAAACAAAATTAGACGTAATGAGCTATAGAAAGAAAGATATCATGAAGTATGGATGCCCCTAATGGGCTAAAAGATAATAGAGGTAACGGCACCCTTGATGGGCTACAAAAAGCAAAGACAAAATCTACCACAAGACAAGACAAAAGAAAATAGTAAAATCTAACCAAAAAATTGCTATTTCATCTGCCAATGATCTTAGAAAGAATATTCAAAAATGAAATGTCATTCATTCTAGCCATATTGGAGCTATTAGAGCAAGAGAAGTCTTACTCCAAAGAATGTAGAGCTATACCTGCACGGCAGCAGCTGTTTCCAATGCAACTGTCTGACTGAGAGCATCATTGTTTTGAAAAAACTTGATAATATCATCGACAGAATCCTTCAAATACTGGTCAATCAAAACAATCAATGAAAAAATACTATCTAAGACAATTGTTTTCTAAGGGTGTAGAGATCAGCAGCATACAGTCATGTAACAAGGAGAAGCTTTAGCAATCATGCGCCAGTCCACTTTAGCATCAAAAGGTTTGTATGAAAAAACACCAATAAGAGAATCATGAACAGTTGCACTCTGCATGCAAAGAAAAGACAAGATTTAGATCAACTACTAAATCTAGACTCAGAAGCAACCAGAAACCTCATAGGTCAAATATTTTCAAGGTGTAAGGTAAATAAACCTCAGCAAGAAGACCACTGGGTGATGACAACTGATAGGACCCTAGTTTCATGTCAAAAATTTTTGACTCTGGATAAAGTTTAATGTAACAATCAAAGCTATCACATGATAATTCAGCAAGGAGTTCCTGTTCCCCATCAACAAGCTTTGAAGCATTATGTTTCATGTGAACCTCCAAGTAAGTATGAAGGGTCTCAGCATTCTCACTGATAGTCATGGACTGCTCATCAACACCTTCTGTGTACCCTATAAGTCTGTTTAATTGTTCCCAATCTTCATTACTGAAATCAAATTGCTCACTTTCACTTCCATCCTTTCTAGTTTTATCATTCCTGGAAAAAGAAAAAACAATACTGACAGATAAAACTAAAAGAGTCTATAACAGGAACATTGACCTACAATTGCAGATAAGCGAAGACAATTCTTCTGAATGTAAGAGCTTATTACCAACCAAATGACCACCATGATTTCTTAGATTTTTGTCGCCTGGCATAAAGGTCCGACTCTACAGACTGCTCCACAAATTTGTGAGCCAACATCCTGTGTAACATCAGGACATAGAAAATGTACTCACTAGCAGACAAAATATTGCCACATCAAGATCCAAATGTCTATCTAAATTGTCCCACTACAAATTTCAGTAAATATATACGACTGCAAGCATAAAGCCTGCATATAGATAGACATCCAAGGGAAGAAATGGAAAAGGAGAAATCCTCTAGAACCATTTGCATGTATATGTTTGTTCTCTTATCCATTTATTTTACAGTTTCAATGTGCATCCATTTATCTAACCACTAACCCTCAAATCACAACTTATAAAGAACGTAACATTCTTCTATGGGCTAAGAGCAACTCTCGTACTTTATTAGCAATAGCACAACTGAAATATGTGCAGCCAACTCTAGGAAGATGAGTAGCTTGTACTTCGGCAAGGGATTCCATGTAAGGGATGACTAGAGCATATACCCATAATAAGGAGTAACTTAGGAGAAAACAAAGGGGATAATCAATTTTCAACAAATTAAAAGCTCAGATCATCCTAAACCTTATTGAATGTGAAAAAAAAAGAAAACAAACAAAAAATTAACACCAAAACAGTTGCCAATACCTCCATTGTACTATGAGTTCAACATCCAATTCACGATCCATTTCCTCAATTTCTTTGTTATCATCTGGTATTGCCTGACTGAGGTCAGACTTCAACAAGGAAGCATATACAGGAATATATCTCTTCCGCAAGCTTGCATATCGCAGTACCTGCTCCCAAGACAATTTCCCACTGCCATGACAATAAAATCAGCAGAAGCCGCAACAAAAGCAATTTTGTACCTAAACTAGAAAATGAAAAAATGGAAATTAATTTACTCCTCAAATACTCCTTCCCTATACCTGGCAACTCAAGGGAGAAAGATATCCTTGTAAGTTCACCCTTAAAGCAAGGGCATAGATAACTACTCTTTTCTCAAGTTTTATTGGCATAAATAACATGGCTTACTAGCTAACATAGATTTCTGACCTATGAGTGGAATTGAAACAAATATATGTGATAATCAATAAGGTTATGTCTATATTTTAGAGTGGCTACACTACGTTTACAGATCCATGTCTCAAATGTTAAACTAAGCTTCAGTAGGTTTGGCATAAGCTTAATCGTGTATATAAAAATTGCAGAAATTGTTGAGAGACTAGAGCAAGTACATTCAAAATTTTCATAGATAAATTTGGGCAGGCTCAAGATTTCGGTGAAGTTTTAGTTCATCATGAAAATACAGGTCCAAGATAATACAGAAGAAATATAGATTAGCCTTCAACTTTCTTTCACCAAGGGGGCATCTTAACTAAGATTATCTTAGTTTGATCATTATAATATACTGGGACAGAGGGGGAGTGAGAGGAGTTGTAATGGTTGAAGTACTACCTTGCTTTCTTTGTCTGGTCAGATACAGCTTTGAAAGCATATCTCCACCAAGCCCTTGGATTTGATTTCACAGAAACAAGTGGACGATAGTGAGCATATTTTAGCCGCTGCTTAAAGGCAGCAAAATTATCGACTAGCTTTAGCATATCTCTATATCCATCCTGCAAAGATAACGAGTTAAATTAGTAGAATACACTTTATACCTACCCCTCTTAGACTCTAATCAATAATCATTGAACTTTCGAAAAACCTTTGACAAACTGAGGGTCACATCATCCAAGTTTACTGATGCCTTCTGCAAAGGTTGATCACTATTGGACACTTCATCAGGACGGAACTTAGAGTATTTTGCATTCCCTGTTACTGGTTGCAGAAGGTATGAATGTTTCTTTACAACATTAGCTGCTGGTCTGCCATTCTCTGTGCCAAATCTGAAAACCTGATTTTCATCAACAACAAAACCTACGTCATTCAAGAAGCCAAAGCAAAAATGAAACAAAATAAAGCAATTCATATGGCCACTGTAACGAAAATAGCACCTGACTCCATTCTAAAGGAAATAAGTCCTCCCATGGCTTGTTGAGATGCCAGGGTGATATATCAGAATCTAGGTAAAGAGCAAGCTGATCTAGTTCAACGGACTGCAAGGCAATGGGTTAAAAAAGAAAGTATAAATAGCCTAAAAGCGGCTGGAACTAGAGAAATAGTACAAAAAACATCTCTTTCTAAGAAATTAAATAGATATATAGAGAGATGAGGAGGAGAACAAGAAGAAGAAGAAGGAAGCTTTTCTATTAGCTTTTCCCTTCTCCATGTTTTCGCTAAACTGGCCATAATTTATGATATCTTTAAAGAAGGCATAAGTTTCAACCGCACATAATTCTAAGTAACATTAACAGAGTTCAAACGCACCTGATACAAAGTAACATCGGCAGAAAAACTCGTTTAATACATAGCATTATGAATAAAATTATTACTTCATAATTTGCGAGAAATGACAAATGCTCCAAAATAAGAAGTTAAACAAGAGCTTCAGCATTAAGTGAGACATACGACACGAGTAGCACCTTCTGAATATGGTCCAATGACCCCCCAGTAACAAAAGTTTCCGTTCCACTATCATCAACTGTCACAGCTGAGAGTTTTTGCAAGGTTACAGCAGCTGCAAATGGGTGACCTGGGTTGCTACAATCGAGAGAAAAGCTTCACTCAAGAACCAAACCACCAAATATAGAACTGATAGAAGATGAATGAGCAAGAAGAACATTACCTTTCAAGATCTTCATATCTTATGTGAATATTTGAAATTGATAACTTCAAGTTCCCAATTATAGTGTTGATCAGGGATCCCAACCATGATTTATTCTTGAAAGCATGCAAAGGCAATTGCAGTACAAATTAAAAGATGATTCATGATAAAGATGTCCTTGAAAACGAAATAATTGTTACATTTAAGGGATCAAGGGTGAGTAAAACTGCCCAGGTTACACTGCAGAACCACAAACGTTCAAACCACAAAAAGAGGGAGAAATGATGATTTTGTTTTCAAAACCTGAAATAATGCTCTACTAAGGTTCACTAGGTATTTTTCTCCGTGCACTTGAGAAATATTTTTTTCTTTAATTTCCTTTTTCCATTTCACTTACTAGTTAACAAAAATGTGTTTCTCTTTCTAGTTTAATTCAATTGACTTGTATATAATCTCCATAAAATTTTTTATATGACTATTTGTGCATTTGTTGATATTGTCTTCAACAATGTTGTTGATCTAATTCAATCACGGCGACAAATGATCAAATCATATAAACAAACTTACGTTTAATAGTATGAATTTGAGTTGCTAAATATCATTCATGTATTGTTGCATGGATCTTAACTAGAATCTGTATCTATTTATATATGCATAAGAAAGATAGCAAAAAATACCAAATATAGATCATGAACTAAAAGCCGAATTTGAATATTAAAACCACATAAAATGCACCACAGTGCTGTATTAGCATTCTTTTGTTTGGTATGTAACCAAAAACATCCAGACCAAGTTTACTGGTCCGATTTTCTTTACAGACTCAAAATGCAAATGAAAACATCACACTGACCCAAGTCCTAGGTCCCATATCCAAGTGCTTTATTTTAAACTTGGCCAAATGTGGTGCTTTCTTAGTGTGGTGTTTTTGTTTTTACATACAACTTGGATATGGGATCCTGGGCTAGTTTAACAGGTTTGAAATACAGTCAGAAGTTTTTAAAATCAGTCACAAGTTTATACCACTTCTAACTTTGACTGCTCTGCCCTCTCCAGTAGCTTCATTTCCATTTCCTACATTCAAAAGAATACACAAATAAATTTATCATCCAAATCTTTCATATAAAAGGACATGTCCAGAAAAAAGTACACCTTACCCGTATTAGATTTCTTTTGGCCTCTTGGACTGCATCTTGACTATGTCCCTCCACTTGGGTTGCAGGTTCAGCCAACAAAAAAATTTGATCCAGGTAAACTACCACTGGATCTTGCCCGAGCCTACTCCATGGAACCTGGATTCAGAAGTGTTCTCAACCATCCATAAAACAATTAATATTCTAGCATCAAATCACTTCATGCCTACTAAACCAGGAAATCTGTCAAGATTAAGAAAGGAATACAAATCTGAGGTTAGCAGACTTGCTCTATTGTTATTGCATAAATATTACTGCATATTTGCATAAAAGTTTCCACTCAATTCATTGATGGCCCAAATCTTGAGTTTAAGAAGTTATTCAACACATAGTCGCTATGACTATAGCACTAACATCTTTCTATCATAAACTAATGCTGTGCACCTAAGGTAAAATGTGATAAATATGTCTGAGATTGTGAGTTTTTGAAAAAAGGAGAAGAAAAAGAAGAAGCTGCCAGTGTCTAGTGCAAACCTAAATCTTATTTTTTTGGAATTTAGACAGAAACTCAACGAAGGTGCAAATAACCAACAGAAATAATTAGTTAAAGTGAAAAGCACGAAACCGTGTGCCCGGTTGGATTAACAAGTAAAATGCGCAAACCTTAAGTTTGACCGATCCAAGAAATCCTGCTTTGACCTTCACCGGCAACTTCAATGCGTTAAGCGCCTCAGGCTTCAGCTGCATATTTGTTAGCTCTACATCCCCTGCTCATACAAACGCATTTTCTAAGTACTCACACAGACAAATCAAGTTCAGATGTCTATCAAATATCTAATCACCCTTCAATCTCCAGTAATCTTTTTAGAGATGAAGTTCAAGATATGTATGATAGTAAAATGATAGAACGAAACTTTTGCTTACTCTGCTCTTTTCAAAATTGCAAATGTAAGTTAGGAAATGCAAAGTCAATTCCACATGTTCGTATGTAAAAAACCAAAACATTAAAAAGGAAAAAAAAAAAGGAGAGAATAAAGAAGCAAACCATTCCAAACGCTAATCTTGAGGGCTTCTTTATTGAGACCTCTGACATAATTGCCCAGGTATTTCTGCAACAGAAACGCCACTTGATCTTCCAACATCTTTCTTCTTCTTACTTCATCAATCAATAACCCTTATTTCCATCAATAGTTTCCGCGATCATAATTCGAGAATATTTTTGAGAAAGAGAGAGAGAGAGAACCGACTCTTTACTTTGGAGGTCCTAGAATACACTAGGAAGGAAGAGGACTGGCGGGTGGTGTCATTTGTAAAGTGTAAACTGCAAAACGTAAAAAAGAAAAGATGCAAAATAGTTGTGATCCTGTATGTGCACCCCCACCGTCCCGCTAAGAAAGCTCCGTCTTCTCAGCTGATTTTACATATTAAACCAAACGCCGATCCGACGATGGATTTGTGGAATCTTTATAGGTTGTTTGAAAACTTTCCGATTCATTAATCAATTGAATTTAATTATATTAATAATATTGAATTGAATTCAATTTATATTATTTAGAATAAATTTAGTAATATTAAAAATGAATTCAATTGCACTATTTGAAATGAGAATGAATATAATGAATATTGAGAATAAATATTAACGTTATAATTATAATCATTAGTTAGGAGGAAAGAATGATTATCGTTATCATCAATAATAGTTAGTTTGTAAAAAATATTAAAAAATAAAAAATTATTATAATTTAATTAATTATGTTGTAATTATATATTTATTAATTAAAATATTATAAGTATATTATTTCGCAACTCATATTAATGCAATATTAAATATTTTTTATATAAGTATAGATAGGTTTTATTTTTCTCAATGTAAATAAAGTATATAATATCTTATATGTGTTGAATAATTTATTTTGATTTTAATAACTTATTTTAATTTCTTAAAATTAAAATTTCTAACAATATAGATTACTTTATAATCATTTATCAATGAAAATATTTATTCTTTATTATAATAAATTATTTTCCACTGATATATAACTTCTTAAATACTCGTATTTAATTAATTTTCAACGTCAATTCATATGATAAAACAGGATTAAAATAAATATAAACTATAAAGCTTCGATTAATATAATAATGCAATATATTAACTTTAATACACAATAAAATATAAGAATTTGTTATGTAATAAAATTTTAAAACGAAAGATATAAAATTTTTTAAAACTCATCTCACTTTAATAATTTTAATTTGATAAACAAAATTATTTTTAATTGATTTATAATTACATGCTTATACTTGTTAATCTTTTTAAAATATGTGGACTAAAACAATATAATACATTTAAAATAACTTTATAATTTTTTATTATATCTAAGGATTATACTAAAAGATAAGATGATAGAAAGAAATATTAGAAATATACAAAATGAAAATAATAATTGATTTATGCATATGAATATTATCAAATAATACTTATTTTCTTAATACCAAAATTTTTAAGTTTGTTTAGATTATTAACGTGGAAATTTTTATCACGCGATGAGCACGTGAACTAGCTGTGGGGAACAAGGCGGAACTGGCATTGGCTGGAGGGACGTAACAATAATGGTTGTGTTTGCAGAGAACGCTGGCCCGAGTAGCAAACCAGACTTGAAAAAGGCCACCAGCGCAACTCACATTCTCGAGATTGCCATATCCGAAGGCTGTGTCAGGACAAGTGGATGGATTGCCGTGACGTGGCTACGAAGAAAGTCGAAAAGCAGAAATAAAGAAAAGAACAAAAATCAATAGGGATCAAGCCTCAAAGTCAAAAATCACAAAGCATCCAAGCCACGTCATCCTCTCGAGGTTGCCAATTTTGCTGAATTACAGCATATGCCACGTTGTCACTTTCACCCGTCCTTTGCATTAAACTTCAGGCACGTGGCTCTCCGTTATCTCTGGCTCACTTGGCGCCCTCCCTCCCTCTTCTTTGCTCTTCAGAGTACAGCCGTTTGTTAATTCAGGTTGAGCCATGATTTTCAAATAAGCTGTTTGTTCCGTTTGAATTTCAAATTCGTTTGGAAATGATATTATTTTAGTTTATTTTTTAAAAAATAAAACTATGTAAATTTTAAATTTTTTAAACCTACAAATAAAATCATCATCATTTTAAGAATATAAAATTTGGCATTGAAATTGTTAAGCCTAGACATAAGCAGTCTAAGCATAATTGGCAAAATGGTAAATGGATCTGTCTTTAACAGAACGTAGAAGCTCTTAAGAGTGTATAAATGTGTTCAGTCTATCCTACATCCATGCTTTAAATTTCGAGTACATATATATATATCAAATAAAAGATTTTTATGTATATCAATAGAATTTGATAAAATCAACAAAACAGAATAGAAGAGATAAAAAATAAAGCACCACTGTCCATGTGGCCATTTACATATGTCCTATGCTAACTCGAAGTGGGGGACTCCGGACTCGGAACCAAAATCAGTAGAGAGAAATCACAATATTTCAGTCTTGAGCGGGTTAATATCTTACCCCAAAAAAGGAAATTTTAAATTTTAAATAACATTGTTTTTTTTATTTATACTCTGCAATTATTTTGAAAACTTCCTCAAATTTCTTTATTTTGATTTTTCTGTGTTTTTTGGTTTGCAAATATATATATGATATGTTACCGTTAGCTCTCAGGCTGGGCCTCAGAACAGGTAATATCGGGATTGGGCCGGAGTAGCGATGGGCCCACACACTAGTACAAGAAAACTTCAACACTGGAATTTCTGACTTGGAAGCACAGTGGGCAAGCGTCAACCACTTGGTCACATTCTGTACAGACACATAGATGCCGACACGACAACAGCACAACCGACGCCACCCGCTTCCGGCAAGCCTTGCACGTCGGCCCTACCGACACGGCGGTGACTCGATCCGGGTCGACATACGCCGACTCCGCATCCTCCGCCTGACCCTCCGTGCCCTCGCCGGACCCCCCTACCTCTTCCTCTCCTCCTCCACCTCCACCTCCACCTCCACCTCCACCTCCGTTCATTATAGCCCGTTGCAGTTGTGCTTGTAGGGAAGCTGCTGTTGCCTCCTGAGCTCTGGCCCTTGCTTTCCATACCTGAGTTTCCCCTTTCAGCTGTGCTTCTCTTGCCTGTAACTCTGCGTTTTGGCGACTGGCCTTTTCCACTTCTGCCTCTTTTTCTCTCAGTCGCCGGACCATGGTTTCCTCCGCCGCGCACAGCAGCGACCGGTAGTGTCTCTGCCTCTTCTCGTGTAATATGCGTCTCAGGTGCTCTCCCTATATCAAAGTGAACGTACCCATTTCAAGACCATACAAAATTATCTCAATAACAAACGGAGCCCAATTGCAGCAGAGAGTATACTAGGCACCTGGGCTTGAAGGAATTGGTCTAGCTCATCGCGCTGGCGTTTGATTTGGGTGGTGAAATCTTCGGACAACACGGACAAGAAAGCGGAGGATTGGCATGTAAGATTAGTTTGTGATTGCTGCTGTTGTTCTTGTTGTTGGTGGCGTTGATGATGAAAATGGGAATTTTGTTGGTGTAATTGGTGTTGTTGTTGTTGTTCACCGAAAGATAGGCGGAGTCCGGTGGAGATGGCATTGGGTGGAGTGTGGTGGTGAAGCTGAGAGAGGTCTATTAACTGTGGAGGCTGAGTTCCCATAGAGAATTGATGGATTGTTTGAGCTGTGATGCTTCCACTACCTATATCAGCTGCCGTTACTTCTCGTCCTCTCTTGCGCGGATTAATATTAGCTCCTACAGTAGACACGTTGATCATAAAATTATACACCAGGCTTCAATGATTTTTATGCATCGCTGGCAAATATTCCAAAACCGAAAATGAAAAGAGAAGAGGAATTGGTTTGCAAATGTTGGAGCTTTACCTCCGTTGTGGAACAACATATGGGGTTGCTCGAGAAATCCTCCAGGTTGTGGCTGCAAGGAATAATCATTACAACCCTCTTGCCCGTTTCTGCAGATACAGAATAAAACCAGAAAATAAGAGGGTCAGAAAGGATATGGAAAGTGGAGAAAAAAAGAAGAAACAACGGTACAAGTAATAATAATAAACCTATTGAGAAGGAGGACATTGGAAGGGTACTGAGCTTGAACGGCCATTATAGATTTGATTGAAGGAGATTCTAAGGTGTAGGTATGAAATAGAATTCAAAGTTTGAAAGGAAGTAGAGTGATGAAGGCAAAATAAAGGAGAGAGAGGTGAAGATAAAATGGGTTGGGTATGTTTATGGAGGAATGTAAAAGAAGGAAGAGAAAAGCAATAAACGCAAAGCACACAAGAGGCATGAAAAGATGCCCACCCCCACTCCCCAAGCTAAGGCGGACTCTTCAATGAGATTTTATAAAAAAGAAAGAAAGACATCACCAACTATTTACTCCTACAAACCAACTATTATTAATCTAAATGTAAGGAAACAGAATTGAGTTGAATTGTTTCTGTTGAGAGACCAACACCACCAAAGCAAACCCAACACTCATTATCCTCCTCTCTTCCTCAATTTTGTTTTGTTTTCACCTACTTTAATTCCTACTCAGCTCCCTCTCTCCTTTTGATGATTTGGTAGTAGTGTTACTTTGTACGTATAATCTTCTTTATTTTATTTGATAATTGAAAGGAGAGAGCAAGTCAGAGGCACAAGAGAAGAGATGCGATTGAAACGAAACGAATCAGTCCAATAAACAGAGAGAAAAGGACTCCCTTATTATTCTCCTCTCCTACTCTTTTCTTCCTTTTGTTTTATTGTTGTTGCCCCTTTCCTTTCTCTCCGCCTTGTGCTGTGGGGTTGCCTTTTATTATTCTCGTGTTTGTTATAACTTCACCTTCTTTACTTTTACTTCATCCATTATTATCATTCCCATATGTGATATATTTCCCCTTCTTTCCAAGTCTCTCGCCTATCAACAATAATAAGAACCTTGACTCCAATCTTCACTTTTGTTCTCCGAAACCAATCTACCTCGCCAAATATTTTTGACAAATGACGAAGAAGAAGAATCGGATTGGCTAAACAAAGGTATCATGATGATGTGAGGTTGTTATAAGGTGGGGAAAGCAGTATAGTAGTAGTAGGAAGAGCAGAGTTGGTCTTTTCCCACTCCAATTGTTTGTTTCTATTCATGGTCCCCATATGCAACAAGTCATCTATTCATTTTTCTATAAAATTTCTAATATTTTAAAAATAGTTCTTCCTTTTTCGTGAAAGTATTACTTTTATTTTTTATAATAACGTAATACATATAAACACATACTTTCAGGTTACAATTGGTAAATCATTTCCACATACTTAATTTCTTATTTGTAAGAAATGAATAACGAAGTCAAAGTATGTGACGTGTGTGTTGCTGAAGCTAATCCTACAGACTAGTTAAGAGGCGTCCGAAACTAAATGATCATCACTTGTATTTTTGTTAGGAAAAATATCTATGTATGGCTTGAATTAGAAAAGGTAGATTTTATGTTTTGTTATATATAGAATATAAGCTTGAATTAGAAGAATAGTTCAAAGCTCCAACTGCTACAGATATGATTACTTAAATTTGTTTTGTTCGTATATAATTGACATATATGGAGTGTTGGTTAAACATTTTATTCTCCGTGATGTTCATATTCAATGCCCGCCATATAACGTGGGGTATCCGTCTGAGCCGTTTACATTTGTTTATTTTCTTAAGAGGACAAAAGTGGAGGAGCATAGGCTGGTCGAGTCGCACGAGAAAAGTCGAGCTGGGAAATCAAAATGGAATAGCTGCATAGGTATGGTTCAACTTCATCCCAAAATCCAAGACGTATAAAGACTTTAGCTAATGGAATGCAGATGGCATCCCAATAGAGGGAAAACAAAGTTATCAAGTAAAGAAAGAGATACTTGGAACGACATGTCGCATCAAATATGAGATGTAAAACGTAATCATTTCATTGCTTGGATAGGTCCATAGCGTTGGCATTGGCCGGCTACCCAATGCTTAATATACTTTGCCTCCCGTTAATATAATCAATCATTATCACCTTCTCTGACTCGTATTTCCCTAGAAATTAAATCCCTCCACCAACGCCAGTGTATGTGCTTTATCATCCATCATTGTTTTCTTCAAAGATACCCTTTCCTTTTTTTTTTCTTGCCTTTTTTTCTTTTTCTTTATTTTTTAAGCACGTTTGACATTACTCTTATTCGGTCCAACCTTACTTGTATAGTTGTTCTTGGGATTAATAAGTTTTACATTCCAACAATTCGGAATTAATCTTTGCGCTGTCACGTATTACTAAGCTTATCTCCAAAGCCAAGGTGATGGTTCGAGATGTAAGGTCCTCGAAGACCTTACGTAAATATATAAGTCACTCTGTTAAAGAAATAAAATAAAAAATTCATATAACATGAGTGATTAAACCAAAGTGGTCCATCACGATTTACAAAAAGGTATTACTTAGTATAAACTTAGAACAGTGACTTATCGAGTCAATACACGTAAAGGCAAAGTCAATGAACCCGGTTCTGATGAAAGGGTACAGTAGAATCCTGAGCATTATTTATCGCCATAATGCATGATGTGAAATGAAACATGTCTTCTGGACTCTAATGAACTTGTGCTTTGTGTTCAAGGTACGGAACAGTGCATTAATTCGTGAACTTATGATTTTTTAATGAAAATAAACTGATGTGATTTGCCATCTTCTTGCCCTCATGACTATACATATGCCTTTTGTTTCTTGCAACCAGTTTCGTGAATTCCAAGCCTAAATACAGCATGATGGATCTAAGATAACAGCTCTTTTTCTTATTAATTATGCAACTCACAAAGTTCATGAATTAGCTTCCTTTCTTGTTTCCCTTTTTTCCTTAACAATTAACAATTCATATCCTCTTTAATCCTAATCCAACCCATTATTTTCCAATTATGTTTCTCTACACCTGGCCTTGACCCACAATTTCTTCCCTTCTCTTTCTTTCTTTTCCTTCAAGCTAAAGCAGTGGCGGAGCCACATTACGTTGATGGGTAAATTGCCGCCTCCTCATCTATACAAATCTTTATGTTATAGAGAGCTATCTTTTAATCAATAATTAAAAGTAAAGAAACCTATGAAAATGTGTTTATACATGATTTAACCTTAAGGTCTCGTTCAAATTTGTTTATCACCTCTCATTTCGAATGATTAGTCATTTTTTAAAGCTTTTCTTGACAAATTTTCGATTTGAGCATCTAATTCTCTTAAACGCTTAACCACCTTTTACCTAAAAATACTTTCAATGCATATGTTAATTTCTACAATGATTTGGAAGAATTAGATAAGCAATATGCAAATTTCATATTTTAAATCTTTCCTAATCCTAACGTGATATTAATACGACTAGTTAATTTGGAATCGACATTAATATTTTGCTAAAACTCTTAAAAGTATACTATGGACATAGTTCTAAACTTACCAAACAAAATCGAAAACTCCCTATGTTTCTAATGCTTTACATAACGTCCTAATTTTGATTTTTAGAAAGATTTAGTTTTGATGAGATCAATCCTACTTAAGTACATTACTTATGTACATTCATCCACCAGTAAAACACCTATGGGCTTTGTTGTACATGAAATTAAAGTTGCACCTTTCTTTTCCTTTTCGTTTTTGGTTTACCTTACCACACATTCCTTTATGGTTAACCCACTATCTAAGCTTTGTCCCACGCCAACAATAATTGGTATACGTATATCTGATCTCGTTTTTGTCCAAATCACCAATCTTTATTGAGCTTGATATAAATTAAAGAATTAAATATACGGAAATTATTCAATTTTTTAATTTTTAATTTTAAAAACTATTATTTGACTATAATACAATTTCTTCTATCATATTCAATCAAATTTTAATTTATTTTTTAGTTCAAAATATCATAACATTAAAATTACCAACAAGCGAATATGATTGAGAAGATTATATAAAAAGACATAATATAATTAACTCTAAATAGAATTCTTTGTAAAGAGGTAAACCACACTAATTGATTATATATAGTTTGATGATAGTGATTAATTAGGAGCATAATTATCAAATATAAGGAGCGTGACTGGACCACTATAGATATATGGCATGCTATATTCTTTATTCTTATCTCAACTTGGACGGATTAAATGTGAGCCAACAAATGGAGGAGAGGATGGAAATGGAGAATTAGTGGTGCATGGGACATGATATTTGTTTGTTGACAATGTACAAAGTGCTAATTACCTAATTCGACCAAACCCGAAGCACCTCTCCAAGGTTGCTATATACATATAGGTTTTTATTTGTTTGGTGGATGGATGACCACATTGAATTGTCGAATTAGCTCTTCCACTCTCTAACGTCTTATTTTTTTTATCTTTAAGAGGATGATCAGATATTTATGTACAAGGAACAAGCTGGGGTCACGGTTAAGTTCGAAGGTAAACGTACAAGGAAACGCTTAGAAGTTAGAATGAGCCTTGGGACCTAGCTAAGACAGTTGGCCCTGGTCTCTTCATAAGCGGTTCACCTATAACTATGGCCTCCACAAGTTGTACAGAAATTAAATATTGGAGTAAAAGATGTTTATTTTTATTAGGAAAAACTTTGGAAAATATTATATTAATAACTAACCATAATCATCATAATTAATTTTTATTAATAAGTTATAAGAATTATTTAGTTGAATCCAATTTTGTAACGCTAGGTCCAGGGCATACAAAACTACGAATCGGTAGATAGAGAGGAAACGAGGGTGGGGCTTATATTTATGATAAGTGTCAGGAGGAAGAGACGAATGGGTTGTGGTGACATAATGTTGAAGAGGTGGTTGTAGTGTTCTCACAACAAGAGAAGAGAGAGAGGGCAGAAAGCTGAAAGCTGTAGGTTGCAAGGTAAAGTGGGAAGCAACAAGAGATGAGAGTGTGGTGTGGAGGATGTGCTGTGGCTGTGGGTCATATATTTGATGCCAATCAACTCCCACCTCCTCCTTCCTATTATGGATTATGCTCTCTCAGATGGTGTCTGTATTTAGCATCTCCATGTAGAGATTTACCAAGTGCATTATCATGTGTTTTCATCACCTATACTACAACTTTAGGTCTTGGTGTGTTGCTCTCTATTTGATAGAAACATAGCTTGTTTAAGAACAAAAAGCCATCTAAAACGAGTGGTCCCCTAATTTGCGGGATTACATGTCACGTCAGCATAAATGTGTCGTATCTCTGTAAACTTACAATGTAATTTATGCCAACCTATAAATACATTTCGTTCAGCCTAACACCATGTCATGTAGTCCCAGCTTTCTGACAATACCTCACAATTGCAAGGTGCCAAAATGGGACCAGTTTGTCATGAATAATTCCCCTTTCTTGCTATTGCTGGCACCAAAAATTACGAAGAAAAATTAGAATATCACACGCCTAACCAAATTCTATGTATTGACAATGTCCTTTTTTCCCACAAACTACATTTTCTAGCAGGAGGTGGGCTAAATTCTTAAAAAGATAAAATTCTCTATAAGTGGGAGACATTTGCTACTTCGAGAAGATGAAGAACAAAGACCTGTTAGGTATCTGATACTCAAATTAATAGGATATCATCAATGCCTACTTTCTTTTTTTTCTTCTTTACTTTTTGGAATTTGAGGTGACCTTACTAAGGATCTTGTGGCATAATTTCACGTGTCATTCCTGTTCACTCTATATTTACTAATTTATGCCATCAAGGTAAAACACTCTTCGCTTGACATTTAGATACCTAAATATGCGTGCAAATTGGAAAATTTGGTGATCAGTATTTTCTTAAATTATAAGTCAAATATAAGCAATGATTAGAAAATTCAACTAATTCGACTGATTCAATCGTAAAAATTTTGAACCTTTCAAATTTTCGGTTAGATTTATTTTGATAACTCTTTTTGTTAAAAATTGATTAGTTTATTAATTAATTGGTTAATTTTTGTAAATTAATACGTTTTTATAAATTAAAATAAACCAATTAATTTTTATTTATAAATCGCTTATCTTATCAATTTAATTTCTAATATAATTTTTAAAATATCGAAACTAAGTGATCATATTAAATGCTACCAGTAATTAATAAATTATATAAACTCTTACATTTAAAATCAATCTCTTACGAGCTAAGAGAAGAGTAGCCAACACCCCCATAGGTATATTTAGCTTAATAAGTTGTAGCTGCGTTTTCATTTAGAGCAATTTTGGTTTCCACAAACACAAGAAATTTCTCCATTCTTATTGCTCTGTACATATGTTCGCTTGTCCGTCGTTGGGTTGCTTTCTGTTGACAAACTTCTCAATCATGGGACCGGCTAGGCTAGCAAGCGGAGTTAGCTATCAGGATTGACAAGGAAGGAAGGGAATCAAAGACCTGGGTTGGCATAATTCCTCTCTCTTCCTTTCCTTTACCTTATAAATTATATCTAATCTATTGACTTGGATTGCACCCAACAAGTCCAACTTCTTCCCTCTTAAAAAGGACACGGAATCTATCCCTGTGGATTTGCTTTCTTCCACCTTTTTTGTTGCCAAATCACTTTTTTCTAGGATTTTTTATTTTTTAAAATTGAATAAAAAGTTAAATTGATAAAATAAAAAGTTTAAAGTTTAAAAGGTTCAATCAAAATTAAATTATCATAAATAAGATTAAATTTTATTTGAAATAATTCATTTTAATTTATAATAATTAATGTCAACTCTTATATTTTATATTATTGAATTAATTTTTAAAAAATATGGACAAAAACTTTGGCAAACAATTTTTAATTTCTATATACTAATGATAGCGGTATGTTGAACAAAATTGCCAGGCGCGCAGTCCAGCAATTTTAAATTATATGATAAAGTTCACAAGTTCTTAGTCAGTGCCTTAAGGATGTCATGATTTCCCAACCGTCCATCCGTTGTGAATAGACAATTCCATAATGTACTTTTTTTTCAACGTATTTATAATTAAATTGATAGCAATGATCATGATAAGTGAAAACAGGAAAATAATAAATTAGAGAATGATCTAATTTGAAAATAATTTTTAGATCATATAAGTATTTTAATAGGAAATTCTTATTTTTTAATTTATTAAAAATACTTTGTGGTATTTTAACAAAACTGAAATGGCCTATAATTTAAATATTAATGATATATTTTACTTTTAGTAAAAAAAACAAAATTATCATTTTTGTTGTAATTGAAACAAGAAGAACATTCAATTGGCATCATTAACTTTATGTTCTATATTTGATTTCATTGTATTATAATATAGATTAAGAATAAACTAATTAAAGACTTGAGGTTAATTAAAAATGGTCATAATTAATAGTTATAATTTGAATTAATTATTAATATATTTAAAACTTTTTAAACCTTACATGTAAAGCAATTGAAGAGCAATTTTGAATTACATCAAACTATATCTAATTGAGAAATTTTTAATAATTAAATATGAAATGTGTTCATTTATTAAAATTGAAATATAACCATCAACGCTTATAGAAATCGAAAGTGACATTAAAGTCAAACCAATCAAAAGAGATAGTTTAGGCGTGAAGATTCAATCAGCAGATAAGAGTTAATAAAAGGAATAATAAATCTAAAATTATAATATTACAATATTATCTAAGTAAATATTATTAGATAATTTAATTTTTTTAAAAGGCACCATAACATTTAATTTTATTAATATTTTAAAAATTAATAAACTAATACTGATTCATAAAACTTTAGAATTTACAAAAAAACTTATTCTTTTGCACAAACGAAAACTAAAACTTAAGCTGTATTAGATTGCAAAAAGGGTTAATTAAAAAAAAAGCTTAAATTTTTCTCAATTTTTTAATTATAGCCCAAATTTTAAAAAGTAACAATAAAATGCTCCAATTTTTATTTTTTTTTAATTTTAACCTGACGTTAGTCTCACCATTATCTTGACTTACGATGACACTGCCTCGTGTCAAATGCCCCCCTACTAATCACACACGCCAGTGTCATTAGGGAAACTTTTCTCATTAGCGAAACGACGTCGTTTCTTAATAGGAGTAAAAGAACGTCGTTTCAAGAAAACTGAAAGAAGACTTCGCCTCCTTTATTTTCACTCAATCTGTAATCTAAAATCCCTGGGTTTTTCGACATTATTTCGTCCCTCCCTCCCAGATGCACGAAATCTGTAAGTTCTTCAACACTGTTTCATGCCTCCCTCCTAAATGCACGAAATCTGTTAGTTCTTTGACAAAGTTTTGTCCCTCCCTGACGAGAGTAAGAAATCCCAAAGTATTTGGACGTTCTCCTCGCAGACGCAAAAAAATGCTATACATTTCTAAATCTTCAACGTTTTTCGAGTGTCCCTTAAATTTTTTTATAATAAAGGTTTGTGAATTCTCTCTCCTAATGAAGTCTATGACTATCATTCTTATAGTTTTTCTGTTTTTCTCTCCATATATGTTTGATTCATGCAGCTTTCAATTGTTGATTGTGAATATCTTGAAACCATTATATCTTCTCTTGGAAATTGGCATGGAAGGAGAGAATGGGTGATGCGTTGATTGTACTCCAAAATGAAATTTTGACCTTTGATAACTAGAGCTACATTATATAAAGGAGCTTGTTGGTTTTTGCTTTTGAACTGGTCTAAGTGTTTTGTCCTGATTTGGTTTCTATTTTGACCACCTAAAGCTACATTGTATGTTGAAGCAAGACTTGCTGGTTGCTTGTTGTGTTTATTTTTCCTAAGATCCATTGTCTAGTTTGCAAAGAAGACCATAACATTGGATTTATTCATTGCTTGGTACACTATCAAGTAATTCTTTAATACTTCATGCTTTTAGTAATTAAGTCCCTGATGTTTGAAATAGTGTAAGGCCCGAGTAATGTAAATTTTGAACAATTCAATATAGTTAAGTACAAAAAAATGGAGAAAAACACCATCATGTATTAAGTTCAAAAACTGTTGATCCTAACTTAAATTCCAAAGAACTAAAAGGAACAAATTCAAAAGTTTCATATTTGAATCCCACACAGTTTTAGTTTTTTGTCTACAATATGTGTACATGTAAATGATAACATGTTTGGAGCACTGCTCTCATCCAAATAGCCTTATCCAGAATAAGACAGTCTTCCACCACTATAATGTTCGTACATGGAAATGGATAATAATCTTTTCAGCAGGAACAACAGCCATCACAGCTTCAAGCATTAGGAAGGACAGTACCTGTTCCAAAGAAATAGAAATGGAACAAACAATTAACATAACGAAATCATACTTGCAAAATTGTTTGGGGAAATGAATTTGAATTGGTTATTAGGATATGAGTTTACATCACAACAATCCAATATAAGACAGTAAAACGAACTCTATTAGCATCACTTCAAGTTAATCATAGTCCACAAGTGAATGGTATAAGAATTAATAGGCCATTAAATAAATGCAACTACTAGGATAGGGAATATATAGAGTGAAGAAACAAGTCATTAAACACACAACCTTTAGAAAGAATTAGATAGCTAAAAGTGTTAGATAACTTACGAAAAAATGTGAGAAAAAGGATTTATTAAATGAAAAAGTTCACGCTCAAGAAAACAAACTCCAAAATTGTGACCACAAAACTTTAAGAAACGTACGAAGGAGAAGCAACAATTTTGTGTAAAGAGAGGTAA
Organism: Erythroxylum baracoense; assembly: GCA_025629805.1. Taxonomy (NCBI): domain Eukaryota; kingdom Viridiplantae; phylum Streptophyta; class Magnoliopsida; order Malpighiales; family Erythroxylaceae; genus Erythroxylum; species Erythroxylum baracoense. Next base: position 47,117,600 of record JAOTAY010000191.1, read on the forward strand.
TCTAATGAGAAAACATTCAAACAAAAATAAGTAAGAATGCAAAGATGAACAAAAACGCAATCCCAGGTGTACCAACTCCAATTGTATCACCAAGGGAAATCTCGAAACAGCCTATGTCATAAAGTTCTTTTGCCACATACGCTAGCTTCGAGGGAGAAATCTCTCCTTCCATAGGACAACCGATATAACTCAACAAACAGGCTTAAAGAAATGTGAAGGTAGATAATCTACAGAAAATTCCAGCCCAGAACTAAGAGATGAAGAAAAAGAACAAAAGATATGCAACATATTTAAGGCTTTTAAATAATTGGGCATTAGGAGTGTTAATCTTGCACCATATGCAGATGACACAAAGGTATAATATCTCTCGATAAGAATTATATCAAAAGATAAATACAACATACCCACGAATAGGAATTGACACTTCTTTAGTAGCACTAGTGACAACTTAACGACGAACAAAACTCTCTTCAATGCTACAATTGATGTTTGACTTTGAGAATGACTCAAAAGCTGAGGCAAAAACTGTTATTTCCTTAGCACCTGTTAGATATGCCCTTGTTCACATTGGGTGTAAGACCAGGTAATGTAAGACATAAATGAGTAATGCCCACAGTCTCCTCTTGATTATAAAACACACAGGTGTTAATGGGCATTTATATTGATTTGAGATACATAATTTGCTAAAATTTCGTCCATTTAATATTTAAATTGCACTAATTATGAGTTATTTGTTTTAATTTTAGGAACATATTAGATTTGGGACGTTTAAAAGCATAAAGCAAGAAAAGCTTCTTAAAGCAAGCAACAACTAAACAAAGACACAATAGTATATCATAACTCCAAACGGCAACAACTTAGAAAAAAAACGACAACAACAGCTAGGCATAAGAAGAAACAGTAACCAGGAGAATAAAACATGCAACTCGGTGAAATGACAACGTAGAAGCAGCCTACGAATTAAAAATGTTTCAGCCAAGAAAAAGACAACAGCGTGAATACCCATATTCGTCACATCAATAAATAACACAGAGAAGAGAGCTAGCGGCGTTGAAAAATATAGAGGGACCAAAAAAAGAGGAGAAAAAAAAGATAGCTGGCGGCATTGGTTAGAAAGCAGCGTGATTGCAATGAAAAATAGATAGCTGGCTGCATAAAAAAACAAAAGCAGAGCAGCTTGATAGAAGGTTGGGGGCTACAGAAAAAGAAACAAAGAAGAATGGTGGCCGGTGAAGTGAGCAGGAGTAAGGATTACCATGGAGATGGCGTGAGTAACGGGGGCGAGTTTTTCATTCTAGTTGAACCTATGTCCAAAGTTAGGATCGAGAGACTCAAAGAAGCTCTCTATGCATATGTGGGCTAATTTGTGAAGAGGATAGAGTGCACCAAGCCTATTGGAGGAGAGCTATCTGAATCACAGTCCAAATTGATTCATTTATCTCAAATCTTTGGATTAGAATCACTTGGGACTTGAAGACTATTATATTGTGCTGTGCACTATCACTTAAGCCCAAGAGGAGAGGCACGCCTATGATCAGACTTGGGAACGCGTTGGACCAGGCCTAGGCGTGTTTTTCTTCTTATTTTAATTTGGACTTGTCTTAAGTTATTTATATTTGGGCTTCCATTTATTTTAAGCCCAAGTCTTTAGCATTAAGCCTAGATATAAATACTTATGTTTTAGAATTTTGGAAGAACTTTTGATGATATTATTTCTTGTATGCCGCAGGCCATCTTGAGAGGTGAAACCATTTTGTTCTTTTCAACTTAGGAATTAAACATCACTTATCAACTGAATCAGATTGCGGCGTGATTTTGATCCTAAACAACTTTTTTGGTTTGTTCTTTACCTGTTATCTAGGTTACTTAAGGTAAGTTTTTCGTGAGGTTTAGTAGGTAAATTTGAAACTCTGAGTATCAGATTTAATTTAGTTAATTCGAATATATCCTCTTCTTCTTTCTTTGGATCCGAACAATCTTTCAATTTCGTAGTGCGTGTTAATTGGTATCATATATGCTTCATTTAACAAAGCCATGAAGATTAATATGTTGCTTGATTTAAACTCTAATCTTCTTCAGAATTTCGTAACCCTAGCCTCCACACATATCATCTTACCAAGATAGAATATTATTTTTGGTTTAGATGAGGTTTTCATTTCAATATTGATTTTGCTTTCTCACTAATTGTTTTGCTTTTGAAAACGATAAAAAATAAATTTGGTTCACTATTTTTATTTTTTGTCATACTTTTATTTTAATATAATATTTATTATCAATTACTAATAATAATTATAAATAATAAATTTTAACTA
>JAOTAY010000191.1:47121492-47131604 GCA_025629805.1 Erythroxylum baracoense
GAGAGGATGGAGTGCACCAAGCCTATTGGAGGAGAGCTATCTGAATCACAGTCCAAATTGATTCATTTATCTCAAATCTATTGATTAGACTTACTTGGGACTTGAAGACCATTATATTGAGCTGTGCACTATCACTTAAGCCCAAGAGGAGAGGCATATCTATGATCAGACTTGGGAACGCGTTGAACCAGGCTTAGGTGTGTTTTTTTTCTTATTTTAATTTGGGCTTGTTTTAAGTTATTTATATTTGGGCTTCCATGTATTTTAAGCCCAAGTCTTTAGCATTAAGCCTATGTATAAATACTTATGTTTTAGGATTTTAGAAGAACTTTTGATCATATTATTTCTTGTATGCCGCAGGCCATCTTGAGAGGCGAAACCCTTTTGTTCTTTTCAACTTAGGAATTAAAGATCACTTATCAACTGAATCAGATTGCGGCGTGATTTTGATCCTAAACAACTTTTTTGATTTATTCTTTACCTATTATCTAGGTTACTTGAGATAAGTTTTTCGTGAGGTTTAGTAGGTAAATTTGAAACCCTGAGTATCAGATTTAATTTAGTTAATTCGAATCTATCATCTTCTTCTTTCTTTGGATCCGAACAATCTTTCAATTCCGTAGTGCGTGTTAATTGGTATCAAATATGCTTCATTTAACAAAGCCATGAAGATTAATATGTGACTTGATTTAAACTCTAATCTTCTTCAGAATTTCGTAACCCTAGCCTCCACACATATCATGTTACCAAGATAGAATATTATTTTTGGTTTAGATGAGGTTTTCATTTCAATATTCATTTTGCTTTCTTACTAATTGTTTAGCTTTTGAAAACGATAAAAAATAAATTTGGTTCACTATTTTTACTTTTTGTCATACTTTTATTTTAATATAATATTTATTATCAATTACTAATAATAATTATAAATAATAAATTTTAACTATTAAATATAATTATAATTTTTAAAGTTTAAAATAAATTATTTTAAATAAATTAAAATTATTTTTAAATTTTATAACTATTTAATATAATTTAAAAATATCTTAAATTTGTTCAAAAATTTTAAAATGTTTATCTATGGTACAAAATATTGTTAAAATATCAAATATTTCACCGCAATTAACAACTTTAGTTTTAAAAATAAAATATAACTTGATAAATAAATAAATTCTGCAAATAAATTTTAGGTTTTATTTATTTTAATAAAATATAAAGGGTTTATTTTAAATGATTTATTTGAATAAAATATACTGAGTTTATTTTTAATTATTTATTCTAATCAAATATAATGAGTTTATTGTCGACATTTACTAATAAATTTTTATAAAAGATTAAAATAAAATTAATTATTAAATTTAATTTATCTCTAACTTTTATTTATTATCAATAATCATAATATAACATCATTGATATTATCAAGGAAATATATTTAAAAATAAATGAAAATTATAAAAATTTTAAAACCATAATGAAAAAAGGAAACAAATGACTCCTTAGTATAATTTGAAGTTACTAAATCTCAAAATTATGGAACCCAAATCGTTTTTGGGATAACAATTGGGTTTTTTCTCTTTGTTTTGTTTGGGTTTTCATTATACTTATCTGTACTACAATAACAACAATATATCCAAGTCACTTTTCGAAAAACACTAATATTCGGTAAAAGTCTCACTAAAACACCAAATTTAAAAAAATTTACTAATATATAACCTTACTTTTATTAAGAAGGAGTGCATTTATGATATTTTTAAGGGTTAATTATTAAAAAAGTTCAAACTTTTATCAAAATTTTAATTATAGTCTGAATTTTAAAAAGTAACAATAAAATATTCAAACTTTTAATTTTTTCAATTCTGACCTAAAATTTCAAAAAGTGATAATAAATGCTCAAACTTTAAATTTTCTTCAATTCTAGCCTCACGTTATCGGTTGTTCTCCCGATGCCCTCAATTATTTGTTTTTTATTTGTTTTTCTGACGTCTCAAACTACTTTCATATTATAACGTACTGTATCAGTAAGCTCTTCGCTTTTAATTTGTTCTCCTAATGCCCTTAGTATGAAACTTCGGAACTACGTAATCTAAAAATCGAAAGGTGGGGGTGTCGAGAGAATAAACTGAAAACGAAGAAAAAAACTAAAATCAAAGCTTAAGGTCGTCGGAGTTGCGTAATCTGATTTAGGTCATCTGTAAACAATGATATCATTTTAATTAATTATGTGATTAAAGGAACGTCGTTTCATTAATCTTCATTTGTTGTATTAATTTTGATTGACGTGTATCAATAATTAAAGTTTCTGAAACGCGCGACAAGTCACGTCAGCAAATTTAAGAGAAATACTAACGTTGGGTTAGAATTGAAAAAATTTAAAAGTTTGAGTATTTTATTTTTACTTTTTAAAATTCGGGCTAAAATTGAAAAAAAAATTGAAAGTTTAAATATTTTACTGCTATATTTTAAAATTCGAATTATAATTAAAAAATTGACAAAAATTTAAACTTTTTTTTAAATAATTAATCCTATTTTTAATCAACAGGGCTGATCCAATAAAGGATGCCCCTCAAAAATTAGAATTATGCCGCTAAAAGTGAGCAACACACGGTATTCCTTGGTAAAAGGTGAAAGTATAGTTCGTTACGTGTTCATCACACCACTGCTTATTTTTTCTCATCAACTTACAATTATTGTGGGACGTTTCAAATGTTGCATAACGTAATCTTCGTCACTGTAACAATTTCAACTTTCTAAAACTATCAGGAAAGGAAAGTTAACTTGTATCAGATCATAATTTAATTTATATTTTGCTATCAATACTAAATGATAGTCTCATACATATTAAATGAACAATCGTTTTATATCATACGTTTACTTTAATATAATTGTTTAAAGATCCTAATATGCCCTTCTCTTGTTAGTTGAAATATGCCTTTTGTTTGCTTCAATTCTAAATGTAATAAGCCATTTTGTTTTTTGGACCATAGGCCTAAGTCTTGGGATTAATATCTCCAATTTTTTAACAATAATTCTTAAATCTTAAAAGTATAAAACAACGCTTTTTTTTAATTAGGTTTAGGCCTAAGTTGTCTAAACTCTGACCTACCCGAAGTCTCACTTTTTTAAGCAATTTTTGAGTCTCGGGTTAATTTGAACTTGAGTTTGACTCGTAAATCGGCCAGATATAATGGGTATGTTTCTAATGGAAACTGAATTGGGCCACTTTCAAAATCTAGGTTTGTTTTTTCTGTACCTTCTTTACGCAAATGACCATAATGACGTATGCCGCAAACTTTATACCTGCATATATTTGGGTTTTGAGTATTAATCTTCCGCACGCTTAGTTGGAGGAGTTGTTCCATCACTTGGAAAGAAACAGCACTATGAGACTGTCTCAAGTATTCTCTGAATTGGAAGTTGATCAAATTAACCAAGTGCATGACGTGACAACGGTGCAGAGTCTTAAGGTTTGTTTTGGGGGTTATGGGCTTCGATTACTTGATGGCTGAATTTTACCATTTGCTGATGCTCTTTGGCTGAAATGAGCGTGATTGCTTGCGAAGGCAGGGGTGTGAATGGGAGTGGTTTAAACATTAAATCATAATGGAGTGGTTCTTTATATTTTCTTAACGTACAAGATAAAGTCAATTGTTGAATTCTATGTCTCATGGATCTTCATTTCTTTAGGACTTGGCTTGGACCAAGTGAAATGTTTTGAAGGTTGGAATTACGAAACTTTACTGCTTTAGTAGTTGTCTATCTTTCCGCAACGCTTTCCCTCATTATAAGCTTCAAGTCAAAGATATGATGATAATGCATGAAGTTTTCTAACCACTTGTGCAGAATTCCAGACCCTTTTGAAAAGCAACCAGTCTTCATTAAGTTTTTTGGTTGGCAAAACGTTCTCAACTAACTGTTTGTTATTGTATCCCTACTTCAATGTTCATCACTAGCACATATTGGGGATTTTGTAAAGGCTTTGACTATTTTGATATGATTGTATGATATTGCAGCAGGATTGTTTCTGGTTTGAGGTTGTATTGGAATTCCGTTTAGGCTGCTGAAGGCCCTACACTTGACTTTGAATTGGTGCTGTAGCACGCCATTTTTGTGCCAAAGACCACTGCATGATATGAGTTGACTTGACCTCGTAATGTGCCTGGCTAACATCTAATACTCCTATCTTCAAACTTATGGTATTTTAAAATTTTTTTCAGGCTCCGCTGGCTTATATATTGGAGTTTTCTGACAAATACCAAACGCCTGTCATGACTTCTGCATTCTTATTTGACTTCTGAGCCACATAGACTATTATAATTGTCAACATTAATGTAGGATGTACAAAAGAATAACAAATCCCTTCATATTGACATGGTTTTTGTTCCAGCAACAACTGGAGTTTTACCTGGGCATGTACCTGCAACTACAGAGCTTAAACATGGGATCCTGTCAATCCATGAGGGCAATGATGCAATAAAATACTTCCTCGATAGCGGATTTGCTTTTATTCGTGCAAACTCAGTTGCTGATATAGCTGCGCCAGTTGAACTCATTGAATAGAGCTTTGTCCAGAAGGGACTTGCAGAGTTCAGTCAGAAACTCAGCTCAGCTGTAACTGACTTGGAAAAGGCGGAGGCCCAAATTGGTATCGATGTACAGAGTGTCCTGACTGCTGCCCTTGCAGGCTAATGCTCGTCTTCCTCCTGTAACAATTTCCAATTGTGCTTTACTCTCCGCGTCTTCTTCTCTTGTGTTCATGGTATAATAATTTGGTCCGATTAACATTTTTCCGGCCTGTAAGAAGTGTAGGTTGAATACAGTCAGACACAAGAATTACACCGACTATTTTGTCACAAATACCTCTTTCATGATTATTTTTAGCATGAGGCAAGCTCAACCAGATGATAGTTTTTGATGCCTGCTATGATTGCTTTGGAAGTTTGAATCAAATAAACAAATGCTTGCTATATAAGGGCATATGTTGTGAACTATTCATTATGATTTTCTAAAAATTATTGTTTATTAGAATTAGATGAAATTATTATTGTAGTATTTTACTTATAAATGTCTGTTATTTTTAAATTATTCCTAATTATAATTTCATAAGACAAGAAAGTGATAGAAAGATAAAATAAAATACGTTACATTTCTTATATAAATAAATAATTAATTGATTGATTGATTTCACAATTTGTGAATATACTCGTTAAGATAATTTTATAATTGATCTTTAACTTTGAAATTACAAATATCTCACATGTGAACTTACGTGCTTTAATGTTATTTATTATAATCAATTCTATTTAGAGTAAATAAATCAATAATAATTAGATATGGTATGAATTATAAGAAAATAGTTGAATAAGTGAATACTTTTTTTTACCTAAACTAATCAGAAAAAATACTTAAATGTTCTTGATTAATAATGATTTAAAAATTTTATGACTATAGTGAATTAAGATTTGAAAATATTATTTTCAAATATTAATTATAAATCAAATACTAATTTGCAATAACGAACATGGTTGAAATTTAGTAGAGTATATTAATTTCATATTTTACGTTCAATTAAAACATTTAATGAAGAAATGATTAAAATTCTAAGTCTTAATTATGGATGAATATATTAAATCAAATCACTTATATTCCTAATATTTAGGTAGTCATGATATGTTGCTAAATCTCAATCTTGATCTATAATTATAAATTGTCTAATTATAAAATTAAACATAAATTAAAAAGTTCTAATTTGTTAAATTACAATTATAAATTATGAATTAGAATTAAAATTAAAATTAAAATAACTATTACCAACATAGCAATTAAAAAGAAAATATATTTTAAAATTTAATAGACTTAATTGAAAACTTAAAAAAACTTCAAAAATTAAATATGATATATTTAATTTTATTAAGATTATATAGTAATTATATAATTTTAGTTATACTTTAATTATAGAGTTTGATGTTAATTAGACTTTAAAAAATTTTAGTCTTTCTCCATAAAAGAGAGAGACATTAAAGAAGGTAACATTTATGTCAAACATACTAAAAATTATAATTTTGCATAATACTCAAATCAGTTTATCTTTATAGTTTTTATTTTTTTATTATTATTTCAAGTTATTATATTAAATTAATTCATTAGAATTTGTGAAAATCATTCCGTTATGCCTATGATTTGATCCATGTTAATTGTTTTTTTGGAGAAGTTCACTGATTTTGCTCTCTTGAAAATTGCCATGAGATAAGTTACTTTTCTCATGCATGGAGTTTTCAATGGGCCACAGTTGGGATGGTGGTCACCGCTAACAACAACAATGAGGGAGAAGCTCCATCTCGAGAGAGGTGCAATACCAAAACTCTAATTGCAGTCAAAAGGCAAAATGCAAGGCGAGATGAGCGTGATAGTTCTAAGTTCCCATTAATTTTAAGGCCTTTTTTAACTAACTTTTTAATTAAATTTAGTAACTAATAAAGCCTAATTTCTTATATTGGTATCAGAATTTGAGAATTATGCAGAAAAAGAAATTGTACAATAATACCTAAACTATGAAGTCCTAAAGAGATATCAATGTTATACAGGTAACGACGAAGAATTTATATGTGTGATGTTAGGTATGCTTTGAGTTTTAGAGATAATATGAGAGCATTCATAATATAATTATATATTTCAAGAAGTTATTAGATGCACAAAGTAAGGTTGAGAGGTATGAGACTTTTAGTGGATCGTGTCAATATAAATAGTAAAAATATCTTTAGAAGAGTTACATGTGTTAGACATAATTGGCGATATTGATAAATTAAGCCAATTGAGTTTTGTAATGAACCATAAGTTAAGCATTGATATGATATTTCAGTCTCTAAACCTTGAGCTTTTTCAAAGTTTATTCCTATTTATCATACTAACCAAAAGATTACATCATTACTTAAACTATTGAATATACTAAAGCCTAAAGGATTCCTTAAGAATCTAAGCTTAAAAATAATATGAATAAGAATGAAATGCTTCTAGTAAAGCAGTAAGCCATCTAGTGGTAACAAGAAGAAGAACAATAACAAAGGCATATGTTTTCATTATAGAGCTAATGGAAATTGAAGGAGAATTGAGAAATTTATCTTGCTAGATTGACTGATAAGCAGCGTAAAATAACTCCGTCTTAAGGTATGTTTATGATTAAAATTAATCCTTCTACTTTCATTTTGTAATCATGGGTATTAAAGATTGAATGTAGTTCATAGTGGATTAAAAGTTGTTATATTAGATATATGAACTTATAGTTTAACTAGTATTATAGCTAAATAACTATTATGTTCCAATTATTGCCAGCGATGATTTTCTTTCTTATTTAGATTTAAATGTATTTGTCTTTATTATTAAGAATAATTTTTTTGTATAGATGATGTTTATTATGGATTACTTACAAATGATTTATATTAATTAGATCTTAAAAGGACAATCTTTAATTAAAAGGCAAGAAAAGAAAATTAAGTAACTAAAACATATATTAGTTATGACATTATAATTTGTAGGTTACGTCATATTAGAGTGACAACGGGTATAGGTCGGACCAATTGGACTCTCCTAGGATACACCTCGAGTCTAGACCATTTAAAATAATATCTTTTTATGATGGGAGCTGCAATTTGTTTGGGTAGTCAAACTGTGCCTTATGACGATTCCTTAGGCTTGATTTGGGCCCGAAACTTAAGTTAACTGAGCCTGACCAGTTGAATTTAAACTAGGCTCCATGCTTTTTGCCATCCTTAAGTTATATCAACGAAATTAAAATAACAAAGTTACATAAACAAAGATATTTGGATTCTCTTGATTACGAATCACATGAAACTTGTGAATGTTGTTTGTTCGAAAGTGAAAAATGTGCCAGTAAGTTACTGTATCTTATATATTCAAATGTATGTATCCTAATATCTGCTCGCACTAAAGGAAGGTACTCATATTTTATCATATTACAAATGATTAATCTAGATATAAATATGTATGTTTACAGAAAAAAAGTCTAAATCATTTAAAAGATTAAAAGAATTAAAATTTAAGGTTAAAAAATCAAAATACTCAAATCTGGTTGAGATAGTGAGTACGTATACCATGAATTTCTTGGTTACTCAAAGGAGTGAAATTCCCTCACAATAGACTCTACCTAAAACTCTACAATGAAATTGAACGACCAGTAAAAGAAATCATACTATATTAAATATGGTAAGTCTTATGATGATTATAAAAATCTTCTTTTTTTCTTTTGTAGATATGCCTTTGAAATTACTATTTACTTTTTGAATAAAGTTCCATCCAACTTGGTTGAAGAGACTTGACATGAGATATGGACTTTTAGTAGACCAAAGTTTTCATATCTAAATATTTAGGGATGTGACGTATATATGAAGTGTGCAATATATAAGCTTTAAACTAAATTAGACAAATGTGAATTTGTTATATATCCTAAACAAAGTATTAGATGTTAACTTTGCCATCCTTTTAAGCAAAAGTTATTTGTCTGAAGACATGTTATATTCTTACAAAGATAACTCATTCTCAAGAATAATAGTAAAAGTAAAGTAGAATTTATAGAAGTTCAAAAACTACATATTCATATCTAACTAAAACTTGGAAAAGTTCAAAAACTACATATTCATATCAAAGTAGAATAAGAATATTAGGTTAATATTTATGATATACAATCAAGGGTTCAAGTGTTGCATAGTCCAAGATGGACTAGTAGGATGTCTTATGCCCACAACTATATTTGATTAACAAATTGGAAAAGGAAAAGAAAATATATTGCTTATAGATAATAAACCTAATACTTTTAAGGAATCAATGTTTGACATTGAAACTTTAAAATAGCATGAAACCATTTTGGAAGATGCATATGCTGGGATAAAACCTATTGTACGCAAATAAGATTTTAAGAAAAAAACTAACATGGATGACAATGTTCATGGAACCAAAGCATGACTAGTGGCTAAAGGTTATAGACAAAAATAAGGAGTTGGTTTTGATGAAACTTTTTTTGTTAGCGCAACGCTTATGTCTATAAGAATCTTATTGGTTATAATTGTATACTATGATTATAAAATTTGAAAAATGGATGTTGAAAATATTTCTTAATGAAAATTTGCTTGAGAATGCATGTATCATATAAACCTAAAAGTTTTTTAATCCAAAAGGTTTCTTATTAGTCAGGTAAGAATAGGAAAGTTACAAAAAATTCCATTATGAACTTAAGCAAGTGTCACATAGTAGAAACATTCATTTTGAAGAGATAATCAAAGAATTTGATTTTATGAAAAATATGATTAAACCTTATAAACATTCATTTTGAAGAGATAATCAAAGAATTTGATTTTATGAAAAATATGATTAAACCTTATATCTATAAGAATATGTTGGGATTACAATAATCTTCTTAGTGCTCCATGTGAACGACATATTGATAATTGGAAATGACACTTTGATGCTCCAATGTGTAAAAATTTTGTTATCGAAGATGCTCCAATATGTAAAAATTTTGTTATTGAAGAATCTCTCCATAAATGATATGAAAGAAGCAACATATATTTTGAGAATGAGTATATATAAAGACAGATAAAAAATATTAAAGAGGTTTAATATGGAGAATTCTAAGAAGGATTCGTGTCTATGTCATATGTGCTTTCTCTCTTAAAAAACATGTTTAACGATATAGGAAGATTGAGATAAGATTGATTGTGTATCATATGCTCTAGGTATTTAATCAATAATATATGTGATACTATGTACGAGATCTAATGTTTCTTATAACTTGAAAATAATAACCAAATATCAAGCTAATACTAATAATGGTCACTAGTGACTATAAAGAACTTCTTAAATTCTTGAGAATAAATAAAGATGTTTTCTTAATCAATGGAGGAGTTGGACTAAGAGTTCAAGATATTTAACTGATAGTTTTCAACCTGATCATGATGATATCATATCATACTTACGTAGTGTTTGGTTAGCGTCTCCAAGGGTGGAGACGGATGACAGAAACACAAAAATCCTGTCTCCCAACCTGTTTGGTTGCTGTCTCTACCCAATTTTGTCCCGACTTCGGAGACAGAGACATTAAATTCTTA
>JAOTAY010000191.1:47172561-47182344 GCA_025629805.1 Erythroxylum baracoense
AGAATATACCAAATGCTATTACAAACGTAAATTATATAAAATAAGTATGACTGTTATTTATGATTAGCATGAACTAATATTATACCAAATTTATTTGATATCTACTCTTAAAATTTTAGGGACGGTTTGATTTTAATTTTATTTTTTTGTTGTGTTTTCAATTTTTATTTTCAATTTTCAATTTTTAGTTTTTGTTTTTAAAATAAAAACAAAAATTTGTTTGATCGCTAATGTCAATGTAGTTATATTAATAATTACGTATTAGATAAAACTTAAAGATAAATTATTTTTAATTAAATAAAAAATTTAATTTCTTATATAATATTTATTAACAAATTATTAATAAAATTATTTTATTTAATTAAAATAAATAGTTTAAAAATTAACTTGTATTTATGAATTAATATTTATTTAAATATATTTTAATTACTGAATTAAAATTTATTTGAAATATATATATATTGAAGATATTTTAAATTTAATTATATTTATTAATAATTATTTAATTTCATTATAAAAATTAAATAAAATTATAGAGTAAAAATAATTATTCATAATTAATTTTGATTACTTCAATATTAAATTAAATTATTCATAATTATTATTAAAAATAAATATATTAAATAATTAAATAATATATATTTAGATGATAAGAAATATGATTATGAAAAAAGACAGAATCAGAAAATAAAAACCATTTTTGTGAATTTCATAATATTTAAAAACTGAAAGAAATGAAAAAAACACAAATTAAAATTTTCAAATAAACAAATTTTTTTAGTGAATTTGAAAATAAAAATAAAAAATAAAAAATAAAATTGAAAACAAACCCATGTAACTTTCTATATTATGAAATTTGTTGCCACTCTAGACTAGTTACGATAAAAAAGAATGCTCTTATATTAAAAAGTAGGCTACAAATTAAATGCTTTATTGGACGAGCACGGAGCACCTCGTTAGTCAATACTCATTCGAACGTGCACATTCCGTTAAAATTTTAGTATGCACTTACAACATTAATTATTAGATAAAATTAGTTTGGAACGAGTGTGATATTATTAGATAAAATTAGTTTGGAACGAGTGTGATAAAAGGACCAAAACTAATTTTGTTTTGTTTACTTTAAGTCAGTCACAACCGTTTTACTCGATTTGATTGACATCAAACCGAATGTTCATTGGTCAACGCTATGAGTTACGTGTTTGCTTGTGCGTCACTCTTCAAGTGTAGAAGAACGTAGTTTCTCGAATTTTGATTGAGTTATAACTACTAATTGTACGTAGCATCCAGTAGTTAGAGGCACTTGAATTCAACATTTATAGAAATTAAGTGCTGACCTAATTGTGTCACATTCTTCGTGCCTCCGCACTTGGCGTCGAGGCAAATGCCAACGAAGCAGGAGAGGATGGGAATTTTCAGGCCCAAATATAAAATATAACACCGCAGAAAGAGAGAGAAGGGAGAGACTCAGACACAGACGGCCAGCATCTCTTTGTCCTAGGGACTGCCACGTGTCGTCCCAACGCCCACTCCCCTTTCTCCCTATATATTATCCGACTCAACTCAGAACCACAAACTACCATTTGCCTTCCACCGCCAACTGCCACTTTCCCTTTCTCTCCGCGCCCATGGACGCGGCACTGCAGCTCGCCTACGCCGGACTGGAGCCCTCCCGCCTCACCTTACCCACTACTCGCTATTCTTCTCTCCACAGAATTCCGGTTCACAGACGCTCCAACTCCAAACGGGTGTTTGCTGTAGCCACTGAACCTAAGCCCCCACGGAGCCGACCGGCCGAATCATCTTCCCCGCCCAAGTCTCCTAATGGCTCTTCCTCGTCTCCTATTTCAGTAGCTGTTAACGGGGTTTCTTCCAAATCTTCTCCGTCTAAATCTGTCAACGGTGTTTCTACGGTGGGTTTGACCTTTCAGTGTTGTGTTGACTTTTACATTAAATTCTCATTCTCTCTCTCTCTCTCTCTCTATATATATATATATATGTTGTGTGTGTTTCATTAGTGTGTCGTTGATGAGTTTCATAACTGAAATGTCTGGTAGAGGATGGGAGAGGTTTCGCAGGAGATCAAAAGAGTGAGGGCCCAAATGGAAGAAAATGAACAGTTGGCCACGCTTATGAGAGGGCTTCGTGGGCAGAACTTAAGAGATGCTCAGTTTGCAGATGACACTGTCCGACTTCGCCTTGTTGAGGTACGGTAACTTTTTAATTTTTGTAAATTAGTTGTTTTCTACTTATCGTCCATTCTATGATAGATTGCTGAAGATTTATGGTTGCTGTTCTCTCCTTTTCTTTTTTAAATTTTTGTTGGCCATATGAAATGCTCGAAACCAGTCCGCTGTTTCTGCCTTTAGACTACAAAACCATATGATGAAATCCTTTCTACTTTAACTTGGATTGTTGGTGTGCATAACCTGTAAGTTGCTCATACAACATTATCTGTTCTAGTTTTTTAGGATGATAAATGAAAATTGTATTCAGAAAATAACTACTACTTCACATGCTATATCATTCCTGTGAAGCTAAGCAAACATAGGTTGTTATGGATAGAGTGATGCCGTTGAATGGTTATATAACCCTCCTCTGAGTCTCAAAAAAACCTTCGGACAATCTTTTCTCTCATCTGTTCCCCTTTATGTCTTTGTTAATCTATAATTTTTTCTTCCGTCTGCTTCTGCACTGCCTTCACAGGTACATGAACTAGCTTACTTGTGTTCATATTTTCAGGTAGATGAAAGCAGTGAGTTCTTACCTCTGGTGTATGATCCTGCTAGTATATCTGCTTACTGGGGAAAACGACCTCGTGCTGTTGCTACACGAATTGTCCAGTTGCTATCTGTTGCTGGGGGTTTTCTCTCACGTCTTGCTTGGGATTTTGTAAACAAAAGGGTCAAAGAGGTATTGTATCATGCCTGCTTCTTGTTTGTTTTTATCACCTTCCAATTCAAAAATACATGCACTTTATTATGTGCAAGTATTTATGTATTTGTTTAGGTGCATTCTTGCATGTGCATTGGTTGTTTGGTAGGTAAAAACTAATTTCCAAATATGTTTTGAAGTTTGATCCCATCTGATTTGACCATAAGTACATGATAAAAAATATTGAAGGGTACAAAAATTATATGTATTCCTTGTGCAATTAACATTAGCCAGGAGGTTAAAATATACATTTGACAGTTCTATCTGCACAATAACTGATGATAGGCAAAAATCCTAACATAGCGATTTGAGGCTTGAATTTCGGGGTCAAGGCTGATATTATTTATCAATCTTAATTTTGACTGCTAATGAAGGCTCTCTAGCAAGAAACAAATGGATTTTAACTTGATTGAACATTTGTAGGGTAATGCAGCCAAAACTGTATTGGGAAGCTTGATTTTTGGTTTTCATACATTCCTTCATAGTTGTTGAACAACACATTATCTAATCATTTTGATTGGTGTATTATGGATTTCAATTTGTAAATGCCAAGAAACCATTAATGTGTTGTTGGCTGGGGCTTATTATAGCCTATATGGAAATAAAATTTGGTGTGAGCTTGAAACTTGGCTGTTCTACCATTATATGAACCAATTACCAATGGGTTAACTTTTTGATGGAGCTCAAGATTAGATTGTGTATGAACTGTAACAGAAATTGAAGGACAATTCATAAGAAACAAGTGCATAAAGTAATATCAATTTGGTGCCCCTCCCATAATTTTAATCATTTTTTTCTCTCTTATTGCTTACTCTTTGAGGCATACAAGTATAAGAACTCTTTCACTCTAGTATACACGCATGCCATACTGTAGAAACAATTTTAGTGTTGGATAGCAACGTTATGATGTTGATAGTTGGAATTGTTCTGAAGCATTCTTGGACTTCACTCATTTGTTTAAATTTTTGTGTTGAATGGTTTCCTGATATGGTGACAAAACATTAAAACCCCTCGGCAAACTATTAAGAGAATGATTTTGAATCATGGATTGAACCTTCCAAATTGGATTTGGACCC
This sequence comes from Erythroxylum baracoense, assembly GCA_025629805.1. Taxonomy (NCBI): domain Eukaryota; kingdom Viridiplantae; phylum Streptophyta; class Magnoliopsida; order Malpighiales; family Erythroxylaceae; genus Erythroxylum; species Erythroxylum baracoense. Next base: position 47,176,572 of record JAOTAY010000191.1, read on the forward strand.
ATGGCATATGTTAATGAGATTGTGACATCTCAAAAATGGGAGATATGGATCTTAGACTATGATTATCAGTTCACTGTGTATTTCTTGGGCTTGTGGTTTAATGCCTTAATGCCATTGCTGGACTAATTTGGGCTTGAAGCTTTCCGAAGATATCAAATCCTTTATAATCGATAGGTCTCAAATTCAAACTACTATCCTCATTTATGGCGATTGTCACTTTTTATGATTTAGATGTTGCTCAACAGTTTAGGCTTTTGACTTGAATGATTTCTTTAGACATATGATGGCTTTCACTTTAAGAGTCCTCATACTTGTAGCATCTTTCTGGAAATGGAGGATGGTGGCTTTGTCTGGTAACATGTCCCATTTCAATTAGTTATGTTTGAGCATGAGATGCTTAAATGACTTTGCATTGCTTCTGCTAGCATCAGATCCATGAATGCATATTTATGTCATCTTATCATTATCCCATTTTTTGATGACCAGAATGAAGTTGCTAGAGCCATTGAGTTGAGGGAAATTATAACCTCATTGGGTCCAGCTTATATTAAACTTGGTCAAGCATTGAGTATTCGACCGGATATATTGTCACCTGCTGCTATGACCGAGATGCAAAAGCTTTGTGATAAGGTACAATCATACTGTATCCCTTCTTTGCTTTCTTGTGATTATTGTACTTAGTATTAACCCATCCTGATTGGTACCTTGTTTTATTCATTTATGTCACTAAATATTGATTAAAAGTGTCATGATCCTAATGTTTGACATAACTGAAACGAAAACTTGAAAGATGTGAATCTACTGCATTGCCAGCTCTAAACTAATGCATTCATCATCTAGAAAATGAGTAATGTTCATCTTAGTTTCAATCACAGAACACGCTGATACAGGATTGTTATTCATTCATGGTCTTGTTACTTATATTTTCAGTCCTTTCATATTGTGTTGAACTTGTACATCTTTATGTCTCTTGTTTCTCAAAATGATTCATCCCCACTTGTTGTCAGTGGAGTGATTTGGTTTTGTTTCTTTTGTTGCTTGCACGACAAATGCCTGAATGAATGAAGCTGCTCATGGTTGATATGGATTTTACTCTCATTTCTTATTAATGTGTTTGGACTTAGAAATCATTTTCACCAAAAGGTATACTCGTGATGATCTATGTATTAAGTTTCTGGTTTAATGTTGCTATTTCTTGTCTGCCTTTCCTGTAATTTGGGCTGCTTTCTTTCTGTAGCTGATTTTTTCCTTCTTTTGGCTTTGGCGATCTGAAGGTGCCGTCATTTCCTGATGATGTAGCAATGGCTCTTGTTGAGGAGGAACTTGGTCAACCTTGGCAGAACGTTTACTCTGAACTTTCTTCTTCCCCCATTGCTGCTGGTAGTCTCAATCTTATGAGATTCTAAGGAGTGTTTCTCTGCAATTGTTTGATTGCTTAAGTTTTTATTAACAGGATTTCTGTGGCAGCTTCTCTTGGACAGGTGTATAAGGGTCGGCTAAAAGAAAATGGAGATCTTGTGGCTGTTAAAGTACAAAGACCTTTTGTTCTTGAGACAGTCACTATTGATCTTTATATTATTCGGAATCTTGGATTGGCACTCCGCAAGTTTCCCCAGGTGTTTTTTTTGTCAACTAACCAAGGGATAGACACATCTAAAATTTATCTTGACATTCATCTTCTGCAGCTGAAGTAATGTTCTTTGTTATTACTACAGATATCTGTTGATGTTGTGGGATTGGTTGATGAATGGGCATCTCGGTTTTTTGAGGAGCTGGACTATGTTAATGAAGGAGAAAATGGGACACTCTTTGCTGAAATGATGAAGAAGGACCTTCCACAGGTGAGTGATTACCACTAGTCTTATTTATGGCTCTTGAGTTTTATTCAACTTCCCTCTTCATCTTAATCATATAAATTTGCTGATATTTATGCATTTAGTTTCAAAATAGTTTTTTAAGAAGCAAAAGAAAATAATAAGTTTCTTTCTCTCTCTCTTACAAGGATCAGTCACTTATGCAACATTGTGTTTAACACCTCTAATGACACAATTTTTTCCTGACATGTGCGAAAAATTTTAACGGTGTAGCTATTGAGGCAAAAGCACATTTATCCTTTGTTTATGCCCAATTCAACACACTTCTGTGTATTATATTGGGATATTCTTGATGATACTGTTGCAACAATAAACCATCTTATACTTTTACTGTATATGCTTCGGTTAAAGCATTCAACATGTCTAAGTATTGCATTCCAGGTGCTTGTGCCAAAGACATATCATAAATATACCTCAAGAAAGGTTCTTACTACGGGATGGATCGAAGGAGAAAAACTATCACAAAGTACAGAAAGTGATGTTGGAGAGCTTGTCAATGTTGGAGTCATATGCTACCTGAAGCAGGTAATATGCTTCAGTCATACTTCATAGTTTAACACCACACTCATAATCATTAAATATTGATTTATTATAAACCATTGTTTTTTTTTGATAATATGGTTTGCAGTTTTTGTTATTTAGCCTGGAACATCTATGTTGTTCTCTTTAGTTGATTCTGTGCTGACTTATCTCACTTATTGTTCATGTTGCATTTATCATGCACAATGACTGAGTCCTTGGTTTGCAGTTCGAATGGTTAGATTATTTCTCTTTTGATGGACTCTGCCAATCTCCAATCTATCTCGAACTGTAAAAATTGTCTTGGAATCATGTGAAGATAAGTAGGATATAATTTGATTACAACTGTTCTGTATAATATGCTCTAGCTTGTATTTGTGCACATGGTCACATACTTGCAACAAGCAGTTTTTATGAATTCCTATTTCCTAGTTTTTGATTGTGTGTGGTGATACATATCCTTTGGTTTGGATGATCCTCAACTATGCATCTCATTTCTTTATTCACTGGAATGACAGTTACTGGATACTGGATTTTTTCATGCTGACCCTCATCCTGGGAATTTGATCCGCACTCCAGATGGGAAGCTAGCCATACTTGATTTTGGTAACAGTTTACTTCATAAGTGTGTGAAAGATCATCTTTCAACATGGTTAGCAGCATCACTTGCATGTCTGAATTCATTCACTTATCACGGTTGATATATATTTCATACTAGAGTAAGTTAACAAGCTTTATTGGATAGAGGAATAACTTAAAAGGAGAAATTCAGTATAGCTTCTTTTTCCTTTCATTAAGTATGGAGTTTGTATTCAATGTATATTACCAATGAAAACGTTGTTAATTACATCTGAAGGAGGAAACCATGTGAATAAAAATTAAAGCTTAAGAGATATTGTTCGGATTCTATTCATTAGGTGCATAAATATTGAAATTTGATCTTCAAAATTTGCTAAAAAATATCACGCATAGGAGAATGTTTATAGGAGCACTACTGTTAGAGCCTCATGAACTTTGACCCTCAAGTCTAGTATTGTGAACACGAAAGGAGTAGCTATATTATGTTTCTCCTTGTTATTGATTTTAGATAATTGTTTCAATGAAATTAATCTTATAAATGCCATGCATGTTTTCTTTTCATTAACTTTCCACCGCTTCAGTTATTGATTTCTGAGGAAGCGGATGCATTGCTCTTCTTGTTTCTTCCTGTCACTATGACAATATTTTTACTTTCACTGTAACAGGCCTAGTTACAAAATTAACAGATGATCAAAAGTATGGGATGATTGAGGCAATTGCTCACCTTATACATCGTGATTATGGAGCGATTGTTAAAGACTTTGTCAAACTTGATTTCATTCCTGAGGGAGTAAATTTGGATCCCATCTTGCCTGTCCTAGCTAGGGTATTTGATCAAGCACTTGAAGGTGGAGGAGCAAAAAATATCAACTTTCAGGAGCTAGCATCAGATTTGGCACAGATAACATTTGATTACCCATTCAGGATACCACCTTATTTTGCTCTTATAATAAGGGCAATAGGTGTATTGGAAGGCATAGCTTTGGTTGGTAATCCTGATTTTGCTATTGTTGATGAGGCTTATCCCTATATTGCGCAGGTATGAGTTTTATGTGACTATAACCTTGTTTTCTGGTCGTGTGCGAAATTTTCCCTTATGTTTCTGCATATTTTTATGTTTATAGCTTGCCTTTTATGAAGAATAATTCAGGAAACCTGCAAAATTTTGGGGATTTCTTATATTTTGTCCTATTATCAGAGACTTCTCACCGATGAATCACCTCGCCTAAGGAATGCTTTGCGCTATACAATTTATGGAAAATCTGGTGTGTTTGATGCTGAAAGATTCATTGATGTTATGCAAGCTTTTGAGAATTTCATCTCTGCAGCTAAAAGTGGAGGTGGAGAGAATCTGAATGGAAACATGGCTGAACTTGGTATTTTGCAAAGCCCAACTACTTATATGTTGCCCATAATTCCATTTAGTGCATCTCATCCACCGCAGCCTATTCGAACAAGGGCAGCCTTAGCATTTCTGCTTTCTGACAAAGGGAACTTTTTTAGAGAGTTTCTTCTGGATGAGGTATCAGGATTGCTGACATTTTGGTTCTACTGATATATTCTCATGTAAGTTATGTGTCCCATATTCCAACTATTTTATGTGGCACAGATTGTTAAAGGCATTGATGCTGTTACAAGGGAACAGTTGGTACAAATACTGGCAGTTCTTGGAGTTGGAAATGCTACCCCTGTTTTTAGCATGGTTCCTGGGATCTTTAGACCTTCTACCCTATTGCCCACAATAACTGAGGAGGATAGAGTTATCTTAAACAACGTAGAAAAAGTTGTTCAATTCTTAACCGAAGGAAGTTCAATATCAAGGACATCAAACCAGGTACGTGCATTTGTATTTGAGCTAAGAAACTTTGAACTCCACACTCTAGGTGCCTATTGTTCAGTAGAAGTTATAGTGGTTCCGTAGATGAGTTGACGAAAACAGGAAGGGAAATGCTATTACAGATTATAAAGCTCCGTCCTGATGAGGTTTCTATTGAAAATAAGTTTCTTTAAGGTGTAGTAACTAGTCTCTAGTTGCGTTCCCATAAATATTGTATCTTATGGTTTCTTCCTTCTTCTACATGGCCATGCACAGGATATAAATGTTGCTCAGATAGTGCAAGAACTTCTGCCTGTTTTGCCAGGCATAACAGCCACAGTGCTCCCAGAAGTGATTAGTCGGCTCGCTTCTCGAAGAGCAGCTCGCTTCATACGAGACGCATTTTTGCAGCGTTAAGAACTGCTGCTTCTGTTCTTTTCGATGGACATTAAGAACTGCTTCAGAAATTCAAATTTGTCTAAATCTGTTAGCACATTGAAGCAGTTTTATACATCCCAGATCTCAGTCGTAGAAAATTTCCCGAGTGGAGATTTTCACTTTGGTCCATTTAATCTCTTCAATTTTCTCCTCCCAGAATCAGAGGTGTAAACAAACATGAGAAGGGGAGAAGCCTGACCAGTAACAATAGTGGCTGTGCCTAGTGGTGGCTGTGTTTGGTGAGGGGGTTGGTGTTGTTAGCAATTTTGTTCAACGCATCATAAATGTCTAAGGTGTATTTATGGAGTAACATTTACTTTTAAACTATAATACAAAATATAATCCACTTAATCAATGTATAGAAAATCTGCAGTAGTCCTTTTGACGATCAGAATCATTACTTTTAAGTTATTATTATTATTTTTTTAATACAGTGGAAGGTGAGACACCAAATTACTAATCTGTCCCTCTAAACGGATTACAAAGACCGGTTTACAAAATAGACTTCAGCTCGATCCACAAAATGAATAGTATGTCGTTCATTTTG
>JAOTAY010000191.1:47184586-47198591 GCA_025629805.1 Erythroxylum baracoense
TTACTACCTTAACACTTTAATTCAATTAACATATGTCATATAATCTTACTAACATTAACATAATAATAACTCCAAAATTAAATTCATCAAAACCTCATAATTCATTTAAATCATGCTTAACTAGAGAAAAAAATATAGGGGCCAACACCGGGGAGGGGTAGCTAGTGATGAGTTTGGCACCGAATGATATATTAGTCAATAAAATAGGACAAGTAGAAAGGACTATCGACACTTCGGTGATAGAAAAGGGGGAAACTTCTGGAACCAAAAGTGATCCAATAAGTATAACACTGGGATTGCAAAGGAAGTATAAGAGAAGAAGGGCTGGTAAAAAGAAAAAATGATTAAGGTTTCAGTATGGAATGTTGGAGGCCATAATAGTTTGAATAAACAATTTGCAGGTCAAGAGTTCATCAAGAACAAGAGGTTAGATTTTGTTGGTTTATTAGAACCCAAAATAAAGAGGGAGCAATTGGAGAAGAGTTTATGGTTCCTAGATAGAAGATGGAGGGTTATGAGCAAGCATGCTCATCATTTCAATGAATGAGTGGTCATAGGCTTCAATCCTGAGACAATAGATGTAGTGCAACTTATTGAAATAGATCAGAAAATACATTGTGAGGTCTTGCTTAAAGCTACTGGGACTAAGATTGCCATTACAGTGTTATATGCAGCCAATCATAAGTTCCAAAGACTACAAGCTTGGCAAGAATTGGAGAACACTAGCCATCTCATGAGGTTTCCATGGATGGTGTTAGGTGACTATAACTATATCCTTAAGTATGAAGAAGCAAAGAGTGGGAGAAGTTGGAACTAAGTCGACTGTTGAGAACTTCAGGAGGTAATGGAGAGAACGGGGTTGGCTAATCTGAAATGGTATGATAATGCTTACTTATACTTAGACCAATAAGCAATCGGGAGATTACTTTTTGCTGAAAAAACTGGACCAATGTATGGTTAATGACAAGTGGATAGAGACCTACCCTACAAGTAATGCTTTGTTTGATGATCCAACTGTATCAGATACAAGTAATGGAGCTGCTAATTGGCGATAAGAGGAGGAAGACCTCATTTAGGATCTTCAATCACTTGATGAATAATACTGACTTCAAAAACATACTCATCGAGGAGATGTTGGATATCAGATCACCATGAGACTCAAAGCCTTGCAGAACCGACTGAAATTGCTTAGCAGGAAAATAGTCCAACCAGACTTCTAATCTCTAACTGAAGCTCTAGAAGAGCTAAAGCAATGTCAAAAAAGAATACTGGATAGACCAAAAGATTTGCAGCTAAGAATACAGTAAGTTGAATTAGTGGGAAAATATAATCTACTGCTGAATAGTATCAATACTCTACTAAGGTAGAAATCTCGGATGCTTTGGCTGAAGAAGGGTGAGAGATGTACTAAGTATTTATGAGATCAATTTCAGTTAGGAGGAATAGGAATTCTATTCGATTGCTAGAAGATGATATGGGGCGGATCCATGAGGACATTGAAAGTAAGAAGAAGGTTGCCTTGGAGTACTTTACTCGACAATTTGGGACTGTAATGCCAATTAAAGATATACCTGCAGAAGTTCTAGCAGGGCTTAAACAACTTAATGAAGACGACAAGGTGGCGTTGGTAAGAGATATAAAAAGGGAAGAAATCAAGAATGCTATTTTAAAAATGAACCCTGACAAAGCCCCAGCCCGGATGGTTATAATGGGAGATTTTTTCAAAAACACTGGGATATTGTAAGAGAATAAGTGGTAGCAGCAGTGGATGAGTTCTATAAAAGAGGAACAATTCTCAAGAAATGGAACAAAACATTTATCTGCATTATTCCAAACAGAGTAATGCAAGGAAGACGGAACAATTCAAGCCCATAGCTTGTTGTGACTTTCTTTATAAAACCATCACAAAGATCCTAGCTAATAGGCTGAGAATGAGTCTGGGGAAGATAATTAGCTCAGAACAGAATGCTTTCATCAAAAGGAGATCAATGGGAACAAATATCCTACTATGCCAAGAACTGTTAGTGGCTATCACTCTAAGAAGAGAATGAGGAATTGCATAATAAAGGTGGACCTTGCAAAGGCCTATAACTCAATCAACTGGAGCTTTCTTTTTTCTATATTGAAGGCAGTTGGCTATCCTCCTATGCTTAGAAAATGGGTTGAGGAACGTGTAACTAATGCTTCAATGGCAATCTTGGAGGATGGGGAACTTACAAAACTGATCAAAGTAAGGAGGGCTTGAGGCAAAGGGACCTATTATCCCCTTACCTATTTGTCCTATACATAGGGGTTTTGTCAACTCTTCTTGTGAATATCATACGGTGGCACCCAGAGTTCCAGTTCCATGGTAAATGTAAAGGAATGAAGATCACACATCTATCTTTTGCAGATAATCTCTTATTGTTTTGCAAGGCTAAGAAGAACTCAATTGATATAATGTTGCAAGCAATGAAGGATTTTCAAAAGATTTCAGGTTTAAGATGCAATCCTCTGAAGAACTGTTTCTATTTATCTTGCAACTCAAGTAGAGAGGTAGTATCTACAACTATTGAGATGGGATTAACACAAACGCAACTACCCTGCAAATACACGAGGGTACCAATTTCTCAAAGAAGATTCAATGTTGTGGATTGTAAGCCTCTGTTGGACTCAATTCATGGCAGAATCAACCTATGGAGCAATCGTTTCTTTAGTTATAGAGGCAGCCTACAGTTAATTCAGAATACTGGGCAATCTTACCATTTATTTAATCAACCATTTATCCATTCCCAAAAGTATCCTCAAGGAAATCGACAGGAGGCTTAGGGAATTCTTGTGGAACGGATCAAACCAAGGCAGAAGCAAAGCGAAGATCAGTTGGAACAAAATTTGCAAACCTAAGCAACAGGAGGGATTGGGCATCCATTTTTTAAGGATGAATCATAGGGTGAATAGGGGCGCAATTTGTGGTAGTTGTGCTACAAAAAGGAGGATTTATGGGTGAAATAGATACACAATGCATTCATTAAGCACAAGAGTATCTGGATCCTACAGTCAAGACAGGATATGTCAGGAACTTTAAAAGAAATTATAGAGACCAGATAATGGATACAGAGTTAGGTGTTTCATAGGATTGAGAATGGAGAAAGCACGTGTTTTTAGTATGATAATTGGTACTGTAAAGGTCCTCTATATAAAGTGGAGGAGGTACATGGCTTGAAATTGGTGGTGAATCCAACTACTAAAATAAGTTTGCTTATTTGAAATAATAAGTAGATATGGCCCTTTCACAACAATGGAAGTGTTAGTCTCATAATGGAAGAGTTGCCGCAATTTCAGGAAACAAAGCAGGATGAAATTTTGTTAGTCTCATCATGGAAGAGTTCCGCGATTTCAGGAAAGAAAGCAGGATGAAATTCAGTGGCTAGCAGATAACTTAAGGAAGTTCAACACAAAAGCCTGTAAAACACTGTTACAGGCTACACAAAGTACAAGCCAAGAATAGGCATCCTTAGTATGGGATATTGATCTTAACCCAGCTCATTCATTCATCTTATGGATGAGAATCAACGGATGGTTGCTTACAAGGGATAAGATCAGGTTCTCCATTAGCAATTTGAGCAGTGAATTATGTAATACAGAACTGGAAAGTTTGTAACGCCTTATTATTCCATGTAGGTATACCAGACAAGTCTGGGATCGGTTGCAGAATATACTCAACTTGGCCCGACCAACGGATTCTTGGAATGAAACTATTACTTGGCTAGAGAAAATTAGAGTGCATAATGCAGCTGATCTAAAAGCTATCAGGTTACGTTGGGCACCTTTGGTGTACTACATATGGAAAGAGCGCAATTGCAGAGTATTCAAAAAAGAGAGTAGAAGCAGTGAGAAGGTTTTTCAGGCCATCTTTCTTCATTGCAGATTGGCCATGTTAGCCAGAGAAATAGCTGCAAATCTGACAAGTAGCATGAAGAGTAGATGGGCATTGGCGTAATATTGGACTAAGTGGTCTCGCAAGTTCCCTTGATCTCAAAATGTAGATGATTACTAGGAATCTTAATTCTCTATAATTTAGATTCTATGGATCATACTTGTTTTGTTCTCTAGATTGTATATATTTCTTATAATGAAATCTATTAATTTTCAAAAAAAGAGACATTTGCGAATGTGAAAATAACTATAATTGGAAAATTTCAAAACTAATCTAATTTAATCCTTTAATTAACAATGTTCGATGTAACATGTCATGTCATATCAACAGGATTTAATGGAAGAGAATAGAAGAGATGACTTTGAGTAACGGGATGAGATCCTCTGTTCCATCTCTTTTGTAGAAGAGATGACTTGGGTAGTAGGATGAGATCCTCTCTTCCATCTCTTTTGTTCCTATTCTATGCGATCCCTCTCAACAACAAATTTCATAATAATAAATGATAGAGAGAAATTTGTGGCTGAGAAGGGATGACACAGAATAAGAACAGAGGGGATGGAAGAGAGGATCTCGTCCCTTGAGTAACCCTATATGGTCTTCCTAATAAAATTGCTAGCATATATATCATTTGCCAAGTAAAAGCTAATTTTGTTAGTGGGTCCTATTTACGTGGTATATCATATCAATATCGTTAACTAGAAGATTAATAATGGGCTAATTTTATAATAAATTAAAAGTTTGAATATTTTATTACTATTTTTGATAAATTTGATTAGTATTATAAAGTCAAGCAAAGTTCATAATTTTAAATATAATTTTGGCCTAAACTTTATAGGATAACATTCATATGTCTCTTCCATAGATAAATTAAACTGCCTGAATGAAAATTCGAATAGTTGTCATATTCATCGATAGCTAGCAAAGCCTGAAAAGTGTAGTTGTCTAATAAAATAAATGATTCAAGGTCATGATCATCAAGATCAACAATGAACTATATTTCTTAGATAGCATGCTTGATTCCTTTTATTGTTCTTCATGAGACACATTATTTGCGAAATGTCACCTTTTGAATATAGAACTAGAGCATATATTGGATTTTATAAAGGCATGCTTTCATTTAAAATAGTGTTGCCTAGAATAGTGATGCTTTTTGTGCTCTTTCATTCTCTTACATTTAGAGAAAGATTTTTTCACTCATTATTACAAAGACAAAAATATTTAGGAAATTTAATCTACAAAATTGGATCTTGGCAAATATTTTCATTCTTGAGTTAATGATCCATAAACTATTGCAAAAGTTGTTATTGAGTACACATTTTTATCTAGAGCTTCCATCATCGTTTCATGAATTTTAACAAAAGTTGGTTCCTCTAGTCATTTTGGTTGTTGGTTAACAATTTGTTGGGTCTCCTAACATGATTCATATTTTTGAAATAAGTAACTAATATTTATGTTATGAGGTTGAAGGTCTTTCTTCTTGTAAGAACATCATTTCCTTCTAAAGAATTTTGCTCATAGGACATTATTACAATAATCACGAGGACCATAAAATTCAAAATATATAAATCGCTATGTAGTTTTGACTATATTGTAAAATTCAAGTTGCCTATAAGTGTCCAAATTATTCTACTAGTTTTCTAACATAACTATACATTTAGTTGTGAATTGTCTGAGATGTTCATGAACTTGAACTCCTAGACATCGTACTTGCACATGTCTCATTTTAGTTTCTTTGTTGTTAAAGATATTAGATCTTGTCTTCTAAATTATTTACTTGAGAAGATAGCTTCAAAGCATTTTGTTCTGAATGATAACAATTGTTTTCCAACTCAAAACTCCCTATGTATTGTTTGACATTTTAACCGTACCATTAGGAGATATAAGTACTGACTCAAGAGCTTTAGGCCAATGTTAAAAATTATCTTTAGTGTATGCTTTAAATGATATAAAATCTTTATCGAAATTAGATATCATGACAACATAAAGAATTTGTGTTGAAAAATAATATGTCAAAATCGGTCTGGTCTAGCCCGTATTTTGGCTCGGATCCCGTAGCCCGGCCATTACTTCCAGAACAACGTCGTTGTACTTGGGGTGGCCCATAGGTTGGCCCGTGATCCGGCCCAACTACGAGCTGACCTTCCCGTGGCCTATCTTTTTTAAAAGTAAAAACTTCCAAAACGATGTCGTTTTTGACAGCCGGATCACTGGCTGACCCATGGGCTGCCCCGGGTCCAGACTAACTCGTTGACATCTCTATTTTACAAACCATTTTTAGAGATCCAAATATGCTTAGTTGATCTAGGTTGAGATAAGAATGGAGTTTTTAGTGGTTTGTACTGTGAGGACGAAGCTTGTATAAATCTTTAAGATCTTGGACATGATACATAATAGTCAAATTTACTAAATAGTTCACCTAACAGAATTTTGTGTTTGTGATGCACAACAAATAATGCCTCACTTAAAAGATAGGAGAGTCGCATTTAAAGCATGATCCTGTACTTTGTAGGCCATTCGATAGTGCAAGGCAGCTAGCACCAACAATATGAATGTGTCTTTTATGTTTTTTAAGCCATTTTAAATGTCGAAACAATATTCTTTACACCGTTTTTAAATTTTCATGGCAGCAGTTAAAAAATAAAAATTTCTGTTACTAATTTAAAGAGGATCTATTTATAAATATAAATATAAATAAATTATAAAATGAGTTAAATGACGAAATAACATGCTGTGCTCTACTTAATAAACACTTTATGCTTGTCTCAAACACACATTAGGAACCAAAATATTAAAATAATTTAAATTTGTTTTTACCTTTTAAGTACATTATTCACACAACCTAAATGCCTTGCGTACCAACAAACGGCGTGTCTAAGTCTATGAATTGGGCTTTATATAACTTCTAAGTTTTCGGTTTGTCACATATATACCATCAACTACACTAGGGATTTGCAAGCAAGCTATCCTGTGCTTAAGTGGACATCACAGTTATGGAGACTTGTTCTTTCTTTCTCTTGTCTGCAAGGAGTGGCATAGTAATAATAACCATTTCCTGAACCAAGTACATCACCAGAATCTGAGTCTTTGTATTCAAGATTCATTTTCCAACTCTCCCAGATCAAGAAAAAGATGATTATTATGAACAAATTTAGCTAAATACACAATTTTTGGTTCACGCTGTCAAAGAAACTAGTCTCAAGAAAAAAGTGGCAGTCTCTGTTCTCCGGAGGCATATTGAATAATACTTCTCTTAAGCGGCGGTATATGGTTTGCAGCATGAAGTGCAGCAGCTCTTACTATATTTAGAGGCCCAAAATCAACCGAGTATGCCTTCTGAAAGCCATCCAGAATTGCCATCATTGAAACATTTGAAGGTTTCCTCTCTGCTTCATATTTTTTCAACAGTGACATCTGCATAAGTCAAAAAAGTGTTTCCTGCATGTCAAACTTTATCATCAAAGAAAATGCAGCAGACCAGATTATTTGACATAAGTGGGGAAGTTGTAGCCTCTCCCTTCTTCTCTTGTTTATTTTTTTCCCCTTATTCTTTTGCTTTCATTTTCAAGAGTGCTAGTTGTTAGTCATATTACAAAACTCTGCTGCCAAAATAGCAGGATAAAAGCCCTAAACCAGACAAATGCTTTGCACTTTCTGGATGATACAATAACAAAAATATCTCAAATGAAAAGTGACCACTCTATTAATTTCAAATATATATTCATTCTCAAACATGTGATTTCTGCGGGCGATTAATACCACTTATTAAACAGAAATTATCAACATAAACAGAGATGACTATGACACGAAACTGATATACAGAAAACAGACAAAGATGAGGTCGGAGTAAAGAAATTCTCACTTGCATGGATTATTTAATTTGAGGCATATAGGAAAAAGAAAAAGAAAAGCATGATACTCCATGAAATTCGAAGCAGAACTAAAAGATTCATGAGATAGATTACCTCCCCAATGTCCATGCCTATGGCAATGCCCTCAGCAATGATTTTAGAAAGGCTCCATGCATCTCCAAAACCCAAATTAACTCCTTGACCAGCTAAAGGATGAACGCTGTGTGCTGCATCACCAATCAGAACAGTGCGTTTTGATGCATAGTGATTAGCATGTTTTAAAGATAATGGAAAGACCATTCTTGAAGAAGCCAACTTGACCACTTTGGGAGGAATTTCAAATGACTGGTTAGTGGATAATGTTACATTTCGTCTAGGCCATGAAAACAAGTCTGCGATATCTAAAACACTAGACTTAGGATGAGGACCATATCCATAATCCAAAGCGTGATTTACAGCTTTGACAAAATCATCCTCATTCATTGTTTTGTGATCTGATGACTCCTTTGGACTCATAGTCCAAACGATATTGCTGAACCTGTCCCCCATTGGCAGAAGTGCAATAGGACCAGACGGAAGAAATCTTTGCCATGCACACCGATTCTCCACAAGATGCTCTACAGTGCATATGACTGCATTCTGAGAGTAGTTCCACCCTGTTGTTTTAAATCCCGCCAACTCCCTAACCTGTGACTTAGATCCATCAGCTCCAACCTGCAATCAAGGTAATATAACTTGAAAGTGACCAACATGCTTTGGAAAGAATTTTCTTGTAGGTCTTCGCCTAGCTAAAGAACAGTTTTGGGTTAACAAACAAAGCAGTACCAGAATTTCATTAGAGAGTGCAAGTTAATTACCACCAGTTTTGCATATAAGCTGCTGCCATCACTCAGTTCTAGCTTTGCTAGATCTCCCCTAGTATACATTGCCTCCATGGATGAAGCTTTGTCCAATCCTGATGATGAAGAACTTGAACATAGAGACATTGAAGCTAATCGAGAATGATAAATTGTCTTCTGGAAATCCGTGTCCTGTAGGTTTAACACCTCAGTTTGATGAACTATAGAAAGAAGGAGTGAAAAAAATCAGGAAAGAAGAGGGTGAGAGGATATGCAGAGGACTTTGGAGAAAGGATTTTTTTTCTTCACTCAATTTACTCGTTTGAAGTAAACAGACCTATGTAGGAAATATGAAAACAGGTGCAGAAAAGAACGCATTGTCAATGTGATTATCATCATCACTATCATAAATACCATAATTCTTTAACTGATTTCATTTATTCTTCCAGAAAAAAGAAAGGAAATAGAAAAAGAAGCGAAACAACATACAATCCCCTTGCCCATTGCTTGCAAAAGAAGAAAGGAAAAGGGACAAAAGAAAGAAATATAAAAATGCCAAAACGAATCTAGACTTCGAAGCACTGAAACGTTTTTTTCCTTTTTTTTTCCGAAAATGAATAGATTTCATTACAAGAAAATATATACAATCTAGAGGACAAAACTAATATAATCGATAGAATCTAGATTATAGAGAATTATGGTTCCTAGTAATCGTTTACATCTTGAGATCAAGGGAACTTGCAAGACCACTTAGCCCAGTATTTCTCCAATCCCCATCTGCTCTTCATGTTATTTGTCAGATTTGCAGCTATTCCTCTAGCTAACATGGCCAATCTGCAATGTAGGAAGATGGCCTGAAAAGCCATCTCACTGCTTCTATTTTCTTGTTTGAATACCCTACAATTGCGCTCTTTCTATATGTAGTACACCAAGGATTCCCAACTTAACCTGATAGCTTTGAGATCAGCCACATTATGCATTCTAATTTTCCCCAGCCAATCAATAGCTTCACTCCAAGAATCCGTTGGTCGGACCACGTTGAGTATATTTTGCAACCGATTCCAGACTTGTCTGGTATACCTACATCTAATCTGAGATGTTCCAAACTTTCCAGTTCCTCATACATAACTCACAGTTCAAATTGCTAATGGAGAACCTGATCTCATCCCTTGTAAACAACCCTCCATTGATTCCCAAGAAGCACTGAAACGTTGTACCATCACCCAAATATTTTATGCCAAAAGATTTGGCAAATTGGCTCAACTTTTATTCCCTAAGGAGTTTTGGATATTATTGGAAATTAGAATTGAGGTTTTTTCCAATCTCTATGAAATTTGTTGGGAACTTCAGTCTTATCATAACTTCCTTACTAATGTCCTAAGAGACCACTTAAGTGATGTTATGGGTATCTACCCATTAGATCATATTAAGAAGTCGAGAAAAAATGATTGAGGCAGGTATGCAAAGGTACTTGATATGATCAAAGTATTGCTAGGTCTTTGAGGTGTTTTAACAAGCTTTTTGCATGTAAGCCTTGAGTTAAAAGGGCTAATCCAACATCTTTCTTTCGTCAAAAGTTGAGGCCAAAACATGTGTTCCACCCATGATAATATAGTCCAATTCCCAAGGCATTGAAGGCATCACAACTTCACCATAAGTTTGTCCTTCACTTTGAACGCAAGCATAGTATTTCAATTCCTAGGAAAAGTTTCAATTTCATAAAAATGAGTTGGGAGAGTTCACGAATAGTTACACCTTTTCCTTAGGCATACATCAAGTGTTGACAAGATGCTAGATGGATCCAGTTTATAAGTTTGCCTTCTTGTGTTTATAACTAAAATCATGAGTTTTATCCAACAAAGGACAAGGATAACCATGCTGTTAGTTCTAGTTTTGTACACTAGTCAATTAACTTAGTCTAGAATAAGAAAACCATCTATGTCCCTTTTTCATTACCACACTAGACTAGCAGGATGTTATCCTAAATGTTGGCTTACATGTACCTTGCACAATAGGTAATAATTTTCATTTGTTGTTGTGAAAGTTGCTTTAGGTGATTTTGCCATCAAGTGTGTGTCCACATACACAAAACCACTAAATATTAATATTTATTATTAGGCTAGCGTATCAAACATAATCACGAGATCCCTATTTACAAATAACATTTTTTGGATAATAATCACATTATTAAATAGGATACTAGAGTATTCTATTAAATACTTCTACAAAAAATATGCGAGATCTTCAAAACTCCATCTTAAACTAGTAAGGGGATACTTCTTGTTTCCGATATGCATTTGAATTTTTTGAAATATATCCATCTACAATCAACAAGAGATATTTTTCTTTTCCTTTTCTTTCTCAAAACACAAGGAAGATTCTATATTCTATATCCTATGTTTTATTTTTATTTCTCTTTTTATAGTGGAGAAACCTTACAACTCAAAAAGAAGACTTCATTTGTTGTTGAGCCATTGTGATAAGACAATGCCACTAGAATAGAGATTATGCAAGGGAGTTGGAGACAAGATTGGTACTAGATGTCGAACTAAGATCTCTGATGGTAGGATAAAATCTTGGCAAATGAGGGTCAATGATAGAAATCTGGACTCACCAAAGAGAATAACTTAGATCTAAGACGAATGAAAGGATGAATGTATTTGGAGAATGGCTGTTGGGGAAGGACAATGAAGAAAATAGGTCTAGCAAGAATGAAGATAAAACTCATTGGAGAAGGTAGAACTCCAAGAGAAGATAAAATAGAGCTCATATGATTAAGTTATGGTACTAATGAAGAAGAATAGAGGTGTAAAGGGGATAGGAGAAGGAGGACAAATAGAATTGTGGTGACGAAAATGCGTTCCACAATAGATTTTTGAAGAAGGAGCTTGCCAAAAAAGAAGAGATTTGACAACATGCAAAGGAATAGAGGAGATTTTGTTGTGAACAAGAGAGGTAGTCGAAGAAGAAGAGGTAGAATTCACGGTAGAGGCTTGACAAGTGAGTGTGGTCAAATAAAAGGAATGAATGAATCTAGTAACCGTGTGAAAGGTGAGCAATAAAGTAGAAAGCATAAAGAATATGTTTTTCATGGTTCGATCATAAGGCATATGCTCATGAACAAAACCACTAAAGGCTATGTTATATTATATGATACCTATTCATAGAAAGATACATATTTGACAATAATGACATTACAAAATGGAATACCAATAATAATCCCACTAAACATTTCTATTTAATTACACATGAAGTTGAGACTCTTAGGAGTTGTAATTAATAGGTTCTCTATGACAGAAAATTTTGCACCATGCAGTAAGATAATCATGAAATGTAGCCAAAACCCCATTGTATTTAGTAGTGTTAAACCTTTGTTTTTTCCAGACCAATTTAGAGGATGTACAATTCCTAACTTCAATTTCTACTACTTTCAATCATTTAACCAATAGAAAAAACAATTGATAGTAATTAGAGTTACATCATTAGAAGAAATCTCATAATCTTTCATATACCTACTTTTGACTGTCAATAAGAATTTTGTAAATATAACAACATTTATGATTCCTTTAGATTGTTTATGTTACAAACTGAGACACTGAATTGGTCAACTCCCTCAGCTTACTGAACTTTTCAACAACACTGTCATGATTGACACGTGAGATTAAACAAGGGGAGGAAAAAGTTTAGAAAACATGATCATTTTAGGACTTCTGTATCTTTTTAAGATTTTCTATTTAGTTAGTATCTTATAATCATGGGATCTGATTATCCTACATAGTTAGATAGCACCTGATCATAGGATCTCATTTATTTCTGTTCCCTTTCTAGTTGTATCCTCTTGTAGACTTGTAAGGAATGCATAAAATATGCTCTCAAATATCAAATTACGTCATGATATCAAAGCTGTAAAGCTTAAAATTTTTGGAAATTTTCGATCTGGGTGTCTGGCCTTCATTGCCGACAGTCTTGTGATTCTGACCAGCCTTAACTTTTGGTGTTTTTTCTTTAAGCAATTAGCCTTAATTGCCTTTAAATCGTTTTTTTTTCTTTCATGAAGATGTTAGGGGTAGTAGAAATAACCTCTACAACACTATTGATAATATCTCTTATTGACAACATCAATAAACCTTCATCTTTGGTATACTCAAGTGAATTTCCACTTAATGGATTAAATACCTCAGGAAAAACCTTCTCCAACTCCGAAATTATGGATTCGAGAGCTGTTGACCATATAACCCACTCACCAAACCTTTTTTTTTCTACATATTTCCCATGTCTAAGTAATAGAAAATTTGTGACAACTGATAGTTTATTGATCATTGTACCAAGCATAGGGGATAAAAAGATCAGTTTATTATCAACCTTAAAACAAGTTCATCATGTCCCTAGATTATCTACGAACCTTATCTCTGTCAACAAACTCACTCAAGATTTGAATTGTTATTTGATTCTTCATCATAATTATAGTGTATTTCAAGACAAGGATTCAGAAAAGATAATTGGGCATGCTAGAGTAAATGATGGCCTCTACTACCTTAAAGAATTTAACCGATCAAACAAGATTAAAGGCAGTTTATCTCACTCCTTTTTTTCAAAATCTTTTTCATCCAATAAAGATAAAATTTGGCTCCACCATTGCTGACTTAGACCTCCATCCTTTAGTCATTAAAATTTTTTCCTTCTTTATTTAAGGGTCTAAATGTTGACAATTTTCATTGTGAAGCATGTAAGCTTGACAAACACAAATGTGTATCTTTTTCAATCAGTAATCAATGAAGTTATATCCCTTTTTATCTCATTCGCATACGTTTGGTAAAAAGAAAAATCTTCTCCTTTGAGAATAATCAAAAAAGAAAAGTGTTCAATTGGAACATGATATTTGGGGTCCTTCTACTGTTTCTAATCTTTATGGGGCAAAAAGGTTTGTTTCTTTTATTGATAATTGTACTTGTGTCACTTAGATATTTTTACGCAAACACAAATCTAATGTTAGTATTGTCTCACAAATTTTTGTTCCATGACTAAAAATAAGTTTGGGGTCAACACCAAAAGGTTTAGATTTGATAATGTTAAGAGTGTTTCAACCAAGTTGTAACTCATACTTTCAAAAAGAATGGATTGTACATGAGTTCTATGACTAAAAATCAATTAGGGGCCAACATCAAAAGGTTTAGATCTAATAATGTTAGAGTTTCAACTTATTCCTTGGCAGCATCCTTTATTTCCACGTGACTTGAGATGCAAGACATACTTTAGAGTATTTCAATCAAGTTCTAACTCGTATTTTCAAAAAGAAGGGATTGTACATGAGTCAACTTGTGTTAATTGTAACATCCCGTTACCTTTGGGAGGTTAGAATAGTAAATATGAGTGATTAATGAGAGCTTAGAAATGTATTTTTT
>JAOTAY010000191.1:47204539-47216007 GCA_025629805.1 Erythroxylum baracoense
TTATCACCATTGCTGACCCATCCATCTTCTGGGGCTCAAGCATCACGTTTCTTCTGCTCTCCTCTGCTCTAATCAGGTAAATAGCCTCTTCTAGTGAGGGTATGGACTCCCTTCCAAGATTTTGAACCCTAATTTGATCAAATTCAGGATTTAATCCAGCCAAGAAATCATAAATACGATCTTTTTCTATGAAATTTTCAGAAAAACAACATCTTCAGGACTTTTCATCTCAATGACCTAATAATGGTCAAGTTCTTGCCACAGAGTTTGCAGAGTATTAGCTTATTCTGCGGCTGATTTGTCTCCTTGCCTGGTGGCATAGGATTTGATCTTAATTTCATACATTTGAGCAGCATTGCATGCCTTTGAATACATACGTTGAACACAGTCCAAATCTCTTTTGCAGTGGTTAAAAGCATGCACGTATCACTGATTGAAGGTTCCCTGGAGTACCACAACCATGACATGATCATGAAGTCCTCTTCTTCCCATGTTTTTGTTGTTGAATTCCCTGTTGTTGGTCCTGATCTTAGCAAATGATCAAGCTGCCCTTTCCCTTTGAGATAGGTGCAAACAAGAAATGACCACTTGAGGTAATTCTTGCCATTGAGTCTGTTGGAGGCACGAACATTCTGTAATTCCCCAATTTTCTGGACAGAGACAGATTCATCGGAGCTGGAAATAGTGGTTTGAGAAGTTCCAAAATTTTCCATGATGAAAGAAGGGGAAAGATTGGAAAATAATAGTTATGGAGATTGAGAAATCTGACAAGAATGAGCAGCAATGAAGGCTGTACCCAGAAAAATAAAGAATATTTCCAAAAAACCTTAGGGCTCTGATACCATGTTAAGATTTCCAGGAAGACTTCTATATCTTTAATATACACGGATACATATATATATATACAACTTAATCAGCAGGAAAATAGGTATCAATCTAAACTAAACTATATCTAGAAGTCTATGGCAAAAATCCCTTGATTATAAGGATTTCTATTTCTAATAATCTTATCCTATAAGATTGATCTTATCTAATCTATATCTTCAACATCAATCATCAATTTCCGCCTCATCTCCTCTTTCCTTACTTATGAGAAAACCTCTCTGACAAAGGGTAGTGGCTTTCTTCCTAAAATCCGATATCTGACTTCATCCTATTATTGATTCAACTACAAGAAAAACACAAACCCCATCACTTTCTTCCCTTTTCTTATTTCACACACTGTCATTCGAATAGTCCCAATCATCTTCATAATATAGGTCCAATTTTTGCTACAGGGTTACAAGTTAACTTTGCAGTCTCCTTGCTTTTTAGTTAGAAAATTTAAGAAGTCTAAATACATACATCTTTGGCTCTTGGCAAAAACATATGGGGTTTTCTAATTGCAGGTTCCATTAAATTAATCAACCAAGCTCTGATCAAACAATTTCAGACCTTCATTTTGCCATCTTCGGATCATATGAAGCTAGCCTTGCTAACTCTCCAATCAAATGGCTGAATTTTCCTCTGCCATCAATGGCCAATTTTCTTGTTTACTCCCATTCCAAATATTCTAGCTATTAACTTGTGGTGATTCATCAATTTGAAAAGCTAGGTTCAAGCCACAAAGATCGCAGCTGCATTGTGCATATCGTAGCACTGGGATTAGTCACACTCAAACTATTGAAATCATTGCTAGAGGATGAGGAGTTTCTCCTTTGATCGCTCATTGCCAAACGATAATCCATTTAAGACTAATTTGAATGAAGAAAGAAGAAAATCTTGTAAAAGAGATGTGGCTCCGATACCATGAAAAAAGAGGAAAATGTAATTCATTCTTTGATTTTTCTGTAAATAGTATAAAGAATATATAGGAAGTACAAACCTAATCACCTCCTTAAATCAAGGAGAATCCATTTATTATCTAAGCAATAAAATCCCATTAATTTATCCACTAAGTTATAGAATATCGGCTAGTTATCTCTAGAATATTAGCTAATTATCTCTAGAATATCAACAAGAACTATTACAAAAAATATCATAACTTATTAGATATTACAAATTCAAATAGAGAATTCGCATAAACATATTACAGGATTAATTACCTCAATACGTGCCAATAGAGAACCATGAAGCACTTTATTCTCCACTACACACCTAAAGCATGAATCCAAGTTAACATCATCTAAATGAAAGAAGGCATGCTAAAAATTGATATTGGTGCGTATCACACATCCATACTCACCCTAAATTTTCTTTGTTTACATCTCTTGCATCATATTTGGTGTATCCTAAGCCAGTGTAATCCCAAACCTACATAAAAAGATCAACTATAAGTACCAATTAGTCCAGGACTGACAATGTTCTCAGATCAAGGCATATGAACTCAAAAGATGGGTGTTAAATTTCAAGCACAAGAACATGTTTAACCAATTTTTAAAATATGGATGTCTTGGTTAGCAAAATTTTGCATGAGGAAAATAAAAACATAAAAGAGGGACAGAAAAGCATGGTCACTGTCCAACAATAATGAGTGCAATAGAAATCTCGGTTCTTTCAAAAGTCAACAAATTTTAGTTTCCAATTTCACCATCCATATGAGTAACAAGCAAATAATTTCCTCATAGGCATCTCCATAAAACCAACCTTGCTGCTAATCAAACAAGACTATCTAATTGAGTAGTCATATCCAATGCACTTCTACTCAATCAGAGCATAACAATAAGAATTCACATAATCAATTCCATTTTACTCAAATAGTTCCTAACCAAATCTTTTGCTTTCAAAGATTATGAAGATCAAGATCATCTACTACCTAGCTTCCCGTGAACAAGAATTAGCTTTAAATGGAAAATTTACACCTAATTTATATAACATGAACTAGAATCACATCATGAAAACAAATTCAAATCAGAAATATCGGATCTATCTACAGATAAATCATTGCATTCAGCTTTTGCCATGATATGCATTATTCACACTGTTAACTCGAAAAAAGAAATTCATAAAATGTAATCATGTCCAAAACTCACTCAAATCCAACTAGAACAAGCTACCATGTTTCCTTGAAATCAAAACTCCAACATATAATCATCTTTAACTTTACATTTATTTTCCAGCTCCAGGCTTATGCTCTTTTTAAAACGTAATCTCCTGACAGTGCTAGCTCCATTTTCATTTTCATCTGCAAATTATCACGAGCCTATCAAACAATCTAAATTTGTGTTTTATTCATCTAGAAGGGATAGCATTAGTATCATATATATGACAGACCCGATCCAAATAAAGTAATGTTTTCAATATCTGCACTTCCTATTGATGATTTCATTGTTTCCAGTTTTGCACTTGTACAGGACTTTCATTTCCAAGCTCTCAGCTCTATAGTTCAATCTCTTACTAAATTTTAGTCTGACTAACTTGCTTGAACATGAAAGACAAAATAAAAAGAGACAATAAAGATAATGAGAGGATGAGAAACTAACAGGTAGCAATTGGTTCATAATTCCATGGAATTAAATATGAATTTGCAACAATATCTCTATTTAATCATTCAGGTAAGTAAAATGTGATAAAAATACCAAAGAAGTTATGTTTGCCCAATATGCATAAAAAAATCAACAACTCTCACCTGCATCTTATCAAAATATGCATAGCGATGTTCTTGAACATGCTGCCAAGCACCAACATCTGCAAATATTTTATTGAAAGCTATTGTTAGTTCTATTTCCATGTTAACAAACTACATTACTTTGAACTTATTTCAACAAAGAGCTTCCAGTTAACAAATAAAACAAAATTTCACAAGAAGAAGTGCCTTCTAGATTTTGAAATGTAACTAGGAATTAATTTCTTGCAAGTCAACAAGAAAGGAAAGACAACATCATATCTGCAAATTAAGGTTTCCATACAAAAGACAACAGAATGTCTTAGTGTTCAACATAATTAAATTAGATAGCTTTTAGTAGCTTAAATATAAGAATACTTCAATCAGATGAAATGTAAAGCTCGTTTGACTATGTGATGATCATTGTATTACTCAAGCAGTTGAACACTTTGGCGATCAATTTCAAAATTATAGCATCAATTTTTCTCCAATGTGTTAATCTTATGTTTTAATTTATCAAAAGCCACCATGCTATATATGCCTTAAATCACTAATACTTAGCTCATAGCTAACAACATTGCCAATGTTGAGTGGTCTCTCATTGCTATTAATGAAACCCAAGCACTAAATCTGAATTCCACATCCTTCAGCTAGAAATAGTTAAAATCCACTCTCATCATTAATTGAATATAACTTGCAATTTTTATGAACTTTTCAACTTCGCCCACAATTTTAGCATAACAAAGAATT
Source organism: Erythroxylum baracoense (assembly GCA_025629805.1). Classification (NCBI taxonomy): domain Eukaryota; kingdom Viridiplantae; phylum Streptophyta; class Magnoliopsida; order Malpighiales; family Erythroxylaceae; genus Erythroxylum; species Erythroxylum baracoense. The sequence goes on from JAOTAY010000191.1 coordinate 47,208,873, forward strand.
GATATTTGAGTTCCCTAGTGACAATACCACTTCAATGACAATTCCAAGCATTTAAAGCTAGCTAAACCAGATGATTAAAACATAAGGAGGTAAATACCTTTGAGGAACGATATAGATGTTGGTGTCACAGTGCTGACTCTTGGATCTGGGGGATCTTCATTCCTGATGGATAGCTTACCCCCCAATGCGGGGTTGCTATCAATGATGGCAACACTCAAATGCTTTGTTAGCAGCTTGGTTGCTGAAATGTTATCATCAAGCTTCATAAGTTCAAAATTGCTACTGAAGATGTCCTTGATCTTCCAGTTAGAATATAATCTTTCATTAGTTGAATTGAAGATAATTAAAGTAGCCGCAACAATTAATACTAAGTACTCTATAACCTATTCAAGGAACAACAGCAAAAACACAAAACCAATAAGATAATCAACAATATACCTAGTGAACAGGCAAGAGAAATTCCAACCATGCCTCCTCCGACAATAGCAATGTCATAAGGGTGAACATTAGTAGTAAAGCTCTGGTTTTCCTTGCACTCCTAGGAAGACAAAGAACAAAGAAGATAGGTGATTAAAGGATTTCACTCTTACGAGAAATAATTAAGAATAATAAAAGAGGAACAGCAAGATTAGGGACAAACATAACTAGAGCTAAAGTAGGACCATTTTTTTCTACATATAAACTAATAGAAGGAACAATATAGGAGTGCCTACGAAGCAATTGACAGTCCAGTACATTAGCTTGTCCCACAAGGTCCCCGAGGAACAAGCCCCAAGTTGTATATATTAGCAGTTTAACAGCGAAAATGAGGACCAAAAAAGCTCCGAAGCAACTAAAAGCAAAGGGGCATAAAGCAAGAGAAAGAAACAAAAGAATTAGTGAGAGGGGCAGCGACAAACGCGTCCTAGCACTGATAAATGCAGGAAATAACAATCACGACGAGCAGGAGGGACAACAGTAAATCTCACTATCAAGGCATATAATCGAAGAAAAAGACAATGGGCGTGCCCAGGGCATAAAATCCAACCAACCATTGTGAGAAAGAGAGAGAGGGTAATAAAAAGGACAACTAAGAGATAAGATTACATGGTTATTTAATTGGGTTGTAGAAACAGCACTAGATGATCTTGAAGCGGCACCACTACACAAGTTCCTCCGCCATAAAATCCATCGGCCTGGAAGCTTCCTGGCAATTCCCCTGCATGCAACAATCATATCTGATAATCAAAATGACAGAAAGAAAAAGAGAGGAAGCAATTTCATCTCTTTACAAAGAGAAAGGTGCGCTCATTTGCTGTGGAAAGAAGTCATAAGAATAAGAGTTGGATGGCGATTTGTACCTGTTCATTATTTGTTAAAGAAGAGTAGCGTCGCGAAGAGAAGAGAAGTGAAAAGTGAAGGGCGAAATTGGATCAACGGTAGGTTATGTAACATAATGGATGGAATGGACTCGGAAGGACTTTGGTTGAATTTATTATAAAAATTAAAGGATGTAACCTGATCAATTTAAAACTCCAGGGACTAAATTTAACTTAAATCATATACCGGAGATTCTAACTGGAATTGGTGTCACGCATTGGCATTATTACGAATACGACCTTGATTTATTTTAAATGCCAACTTGACTAAGATTGAAAATAACTTTACACTTGGCCAGTTAGCATGCCACTGCCAATTTGCCATATGAAATGAAATAGTTGATGAATGAAAGTAAAGGCCAAGCAAGCAATTGCTGGAATGATAACAATTTCTCTCTCCCAGAACCAGAAACCAACCATACAATAAAACCCCTTTTTGCTTAGGAGAAACATGGAATCAATTACCTGTTTTACACAAATATCACAATTTCACCATCCTATCCTATGAAACAATCTTTGTTACCTATTTTGTGATCTTTTGACAGCTAATTTGATCTAAACATCCCACAACATATCAGTCAATGATTCTGATTTCTCCCTTTCTTTGACTTGTTCTTCTCTTGCATCTTCTTTTTCTTTGCATCAGCAGTAATCCAATTATAATCAGAAGGAATAGCAAAAGGGTCTTGAACATTTTCTATCTTGCTGCTGGAACCACCATTTGATGAGCTAGGACGATGGTAAGGAGCTTTTATCCACTGAAACCAGGATGAAGCAGAGGACTGCGCCACAGCTGGGCTTTCTCGTCCTACAGCAGTAGGGCTTGACGGCGGAGTTGCAAATTCATCCAGTGGCTGTAATTCTTCAAACTTTGTGAATGTAACCAATACTCTGATGGTAGGAACCACCGGGATAGCTGCCTGGATAAATCGAACAATCTAAACATTACGTCAAGAAATAGATCAAATAATAAACAAGCTTAGATCATTTGAGTTTATTGCTTTTTATTGGCTGTAAATGTGTTAGGAAGTGTCAAAGCTGATACATTTCCAGACGTTAGGCTTCTATCATATTAACCTATGTTGACATACCTTGGTCATGATGCCAACCAACTAGGGCAAGAGGTGACTGGTTGACGACAGGTGGTAACTTATGTGGTACTAGGACGATAGGTAAACCAGTTGAAAAGTGTAACTTTTTGGGTGCAAATGTTACAAGAAAAAAACTCACCGCATGGGCTGTGAATATGCATGCGATTGTTTTGGGTTACATCCTCATATACCAGCTATAAGGAAGTTGCATTCTATTGAACAAACTATCCAAATCCAATTCAAATCAGTTGGCTCACTGAAACCTCATTGAGAGTGCTATGTTTTCTTCTCAGATGATCCGTAAACGAAGATGGAATAGGGTACTTAGTTTGCAGTTCTTTCAATTACTACAGTTTTCTACTTAAATCCATGCACTTCAATTTTTTCCCCTAAAGTAATCTTATCAGTATCACAATTTCAACAGTACAGGATTCTGATGGAAACAAATATTAAGGAGCGGAAGAGATGGGACAATCATGAGAATTTAGAAATTTCATATTTTATTAATTAGTTCAAAGACTGAGAAGAAATACCTTTTTATCCAATCCGTAGTGAAATTAGACTTCATTGACTTTTTTATCAATAGTCAAATTACGTGGTAAATAGGAGTTGACTAGAAAAACAACGGAAGAGGGCTGAAAAATGGACTACGCTAAGTCTCTTTCATGTGAAACCAGCACCTACTTCAGCATTTTAGAAGTCAAATCCATCCACGTACAAGAACTAATTAGCTGCATTCCCTATACTGAAATTAGATCCAAGAAGCTTAAAATGGTTTGATGAGACTTCTAATAATAAGGCTGACAAATAGTCCCGGTATACTATAATCAGTATCACATATGATTTTACTCAAGTTAAAAGGCAATTTTCAATCTTAAGGGTATCAAACTAGATCAATACTGAAAGGGACCGTAAATTCAAGAAGCTGTGCTGGATGATGACCAGTCAAAAATTACCAACTCATGCAAAACCTGAATTGGAGGAATAGTTAAAAGATTAAATTTTACCCAAAAAAAGGTATTCTGAACCCAACCATTGAGAACACCATCACAACCAACACAGACAAGATCGTTTTCTAAGTCAGTCACGAACAATCTATTTCAAATAGAAGATTAAATTTGCACTAAATAGCATATTACCATTAGTTGCATGTTTAAGAACCAAATTTCCTTAAAGTACCATAACAATGATTGGCCTCACCCATTAAAGAAACAGGACACCAGCAATCATTGGTTAAATCACATTTGTCAAGCAAGGAATTCATTTCTTCGAATTACTAATGTCACTCCATGCACATATTAATTGTATAAATGAAGCAAGTACATGCAAAAGCACATGGTAAGCAATATTGTTGAATGACAATAAAAGTTTCCTATCTGGCTCCATTTTCTTTCCACACCATCCTAACAAATTCCTCCTACATTTGATGCCCTCAGCCAGAAGGACCACATGACACTGCAAACACATTTCTATTTTCATACTGATGTGAAAAAATTCAAAAAGATTTAACCTTTCAATATTTTCAATCAAGTTTCCAGCCTTTCTAAAATGTATCTTTTTAGTTAAAAACATTTATTTCATAAAAAAACAAGATAACATGCAAGTTAAAGATGGGGGAGTTTGATATCACAAGATGTCATGAGCTTTTGCTAGTACATCTTTTTGTTTATGAATTTCAATTAAGTCTCCCTAAACCCTATGGCAAACCCACTAAAATTTCTTCCAAAATTAGTACATATACACCCCAAACATTCAGATACAGTATTCTGTTTTCTAAAGAAATGTCTTATCAGTTAAGTAAGCACTAAAGATATCAATGGCTCAAGAGTTAATTACTGAATTCCCCCCAAAAAAATTTTAAAAAGTGGAGAAAGAACAATCCAAAGCTTGCCAACCCACAGTTTCATCCCAGACTAGAGACTCACAAATTCTGCAATCACATCTCTTTGTGTGTGTCTCTTCTTCCGTCTATGTGTATCTCTTTTCCCAACAAAGATAATTACTAAATGACGTAAGAAGAGAACTAGAGGAATGGATAATAAACAGAAAAACCATTAACACAGGTATAGCTAAAGATTTGTAATGCACAACGCTTTGAAAAAAACAGGAACACCACATTAATTCAGCAATCAAAATGTGATCTCACTGGGAAACCGTCGCTGACTGGAGTTGTTTATATGAATCTCAAGAGTACTAATTAGCTTCTTCAAGATGCAAACAGGGTTGTGGATTCGACTAGGCTTGAGTCCTTACACAAAGCATGGAAAGTTTGAAAGTCCTAAAGAGTGAAACATATACACATATGTCTAGACGGTGAAAATATAGAAGCCAATGGCCATGGACAAATAACATATATAGATAATAGATAACGATAGGGATGGTCAAAAGTTGCAGAAAGACCTAAAACCAAGAAGCCTTCCATACTAGGGGCTTAGAGTACTTCACTATCGCTGCCAAATTAGTTTTTGTGCATGTTCTCCCACTAAGAATCTCTAGTTTTAATCACCATCATTGGTAATTCGACAAAGGATCAGGTATCTTCATCCCCCAGAAGAAAGAAAGAGGAATCTAAAGGAAAAGATTATTCTCTGATTTCCACTCAAGGCAAAAAATCAATAATATCAACTATTTGAAGTTGAAGAAATATCAGCCGGGCCAGACACCACAACCAGAGTAAGATGACAACTATGGACCGGAAAATGCCTACGTCTGAAGATTTTGACCTAACTAGCCTCGCATCATTATGACACTTTATAAAGAACACTCGTTTTCACAAACTGTCAGACACATCTAAACCCACCACACAGGTTTTAGAGAAGAATAGTTAGGCTTCCATTGTAATTACCAATAAAGTTAACCAGAGATAGGGGTGAAATGACAGTAAAAAGTGGCTGTAGAACACAACCCAAACAAAATACGATGAGAAAATGGTAGAAACTGAAAATTGAAATAGTCCACCATCAACCATATCCAGACAGAAAACCATACCTTAACTGGAAAGGTTCCCAGAGGAAGTTTTGTTGTCAATAGCTCTCTTAGTCGGCGAATTGCTTTCACCTTGTTTGCAAGAATGTCGAGTAGTGGAAGAAGTTCTTCAGTTTGTAGTGGGAAGGTTGGAGAAAGCCAGAGTGTAGGCCTCAGCCCTTTCTTGTACTCGTTTTCATGGCTAGCTTCCCTGCGGCGTGTACTAGTCTCAGAACTCATAGAAGTAGATGTCCTCATATCTCTTCCTTTTCGGTGCTCATTACTCACAACAACCTCCACAGAGTGTCTTCCTGGTTTTGGTTGATTTCCAGGGGAATCTCCTAGCAAATCACTGACTTTCTCATCCACACAAAGAGAATTTCTAGGTGGAGCACTTTTCTTCTGCACTTCAACCTTGGAATCCCGTTTCCTCCATCCACCAAACCACCCTTTCTTTTCCTGTTTAATTTCTCCATTTCTGCAATTGTTCCCATCTTCTATAGGAATGTCTCTATTTCTGCAATTGTTCCCATCTTCTATAGGAATGTCTCTATGCTCATAACAACTATGGCGATGAGCAATAACCCCATCACTGCTTTCAGTGGTCAACTCTGATGCGTCCAACTTCAATGCAACTTCAAGTTGTCTTCTTTCTTCTTCTGTCAAAATTTCATTAAGCTCTTCACTCTCTGTTTCATTTTCATTACATGATGAGAAGAACTCATCGTCAGTCATAGCCCCTGGGACCCTTCGGGACTTGATACTAACAACTACATTGTGCATATCATAGACCTTTGCTTTCCATGGACCAACTGTCTCCATTTTCTCTTGCCGCCTCCATGTTAACTGTGGCAAAAGAACAGCCTGAGTCACATCAATCCCTGGCCTGAATATATTTGTCTGAGACATGGCAGCCACTTCTTGCCGTACCTCTTCTTCAGTTGCTGGAGAACCAGCACCGTCCAAAGCATTCATGACCTCTTTATCCTTATGTGAGATCATGCAAAGTACCCCAGGAGGAACCTTACCATCCTCAGACCCATCACCAAGGAAAAGAATACTTTGATCAGATCGCTGAATCTTAAATCCATCAAATCCAGCCAAAGTCATATCTGCTCTCAAATTTGCACCCCTCTTCCAAATTTTGTATGTATCAGAAGGAGCAATCCTTGAAATGAAAGGTATTACAGAACTCTCAAAATGGAAAGTGATCTCCATGTAGAAGTCCCTCATCCTTCGCATGGTCCCCACTAGGCGGGGCAATCGCCTACACCATTTTGCCCATGCCAAAGGCTGGTAATGTCTAACAATGATCAATGCGATTCCTTCTTCTTTGCTGCAAATTGCCTCTTGCAGTGCATTCCAACCTTGCTCGTTCTGCAAGCTCCAATCTGAGCCAGCAACCATAAGCATCTCAACAGCAGTCTCGTCGCCCATTTTGACAGCCAAGTGAAGAGGGGTGTCACGGTTAGGGACATCACGCCTATCAATCACAGCAGAGATAGCATCAGCTTTCTCTTCTTCAGCGACAGAAGCTGCCTCATTCCGAATCTCAGCAGGATCACAGAGTCGTGGAAGACCCGCAAGTATCTTCCTAAGACTAGCATGATCTCTGGTGGCAATGGCTTTATGTACAGGACTATGAGCATATCTCCAAATCTCTATACCCGCCATGCCGCAAGAGTATAAGAAGATCCGCTTACACCAGTAACAGTCTATCAC
>JAOTAY010000191.1:47222535-47233409 GCA_025629805.1 Erythroxylum baracoense
TTTATAATTTGAATTTATATGACTAATAATGTATTTTTTGAAATATTTATTTACTAAATTTATTTTATTTATATTTTATTATTTATAATTTTAATTTTATTTGACTAATAATATTTTTTAATTATTTATACAACAATTAATAGTTTATTAAATCAATGGACCTTTTAGTCATTTTATCTCTTTTCAGCAACCGCAACCGCACTTGCCAAACACCTATTTTCACATTTCAGCAGTTACTAAAACAGTAATTTCAAACACATAGGTACTTATTGAAAATAAGTACTTATCATTTCAGCAGGTTAATTTCAGCAAGTTATCAACCGCTACTGCTCCCCAAAACTAGGACTAAATTTTTTAAGCATCATTTCTATAGTTTTGTCTCTATAATTTCTAAGATTTTTACATTATTTGAATATTGATTCTAATTTAATCATATTCTGCTGCAATACCTCTTCCTTTTTTAAAAACATTTTCTGAAATCTCAAAAATTAAAATATCTGATGGAAACAATTTCAAGAGATGAAAGGAGAGGATTTTTTTTCAATTCTGGATGTGCATAGGGTAGCATTCGCCTTGACAGACCACAACTTATTCATATGGAAGAAAGCTTGAGCATTGGATTTATGCCGATAAGGTATGTCGGTGTACAATTATAAGTACCATATATAATGATGTTTATTATCATTACAAATAAGCAAATGAGATACAAGATTTAATGATTATTAAGTACAAGGGTGAAGATGTGCGAAGGCAATGGTTTGCACTTTACAAATTTTACCACAGATGAAAAAGATATCAAATCTCAAATTGATGAGCATCATAAGCTTCTCCAGTGAGATCGCCGGTTCAAATCTCTTTTATATATTCAACCGTTTGAAATTTAAGGTTAGAATTTTGCTTCCCAAATAGAATTTACTCGGCTTAAGCAAAAATTAATCTAAATGTGGATGGTTTAAAGGTATCTTCTTATAATTGGGACCAGCTTAAGACACCTCGTGGACAACCCAAAAAAGAGAATTTATCATAAGTTTATTAATTAAATAGTTGTCAAAATCTTGGAGTGACTACAAACAAAAAATAAAGCACAATAATTGTCACTGTCATATTTAATCGTGCGCGTAATTATTGAAGAAATAAATTACGAGAAGCTTCATGCGGTCAAAGCAAAAGAGATATCTTCAAAAGTCAAGATAATTTGAATTTTCACAATATGAAAATTTGCATAAATAAGAGTAAAAATAAAAGATATAAACTTGATTTCAAACCTAAAGTGAATAATCACGACTTAAAAAAGAAATGTTCTTGCTTTTTTGTGAAGAGCCAAGTTATCATGCACCTTAATGCAAGAAATAAGTGACAAATGACAATCTTATTAAGCTAAATACAAATTTGATTAAAGCAAATGATAATGAAATTATATCTACTCTTATTTCTCTAAGTTAATATTGTAGCCAAAAAGAAAGATTGAGTGATAGATTTTGGTGCTACAAAGCACATATGTTACTTATACTCCATTTAGAAAAGGAGAAGAAATAGTTTACCTTTGAGACTCTCGAACTGCAATAGTTATTAGAAAAGGCAAAGTCCTATAACTCACATCTTGTAAGACCTTTGTGATGAATTAAGTGCTTCATGTATCAACTATTAGAATTAATCTAATTTCTGTAGCTCTATTGGAAAAAGTTAGGGTTAAAGTGTCATCCAAATTTGATAAGATTGTTTTGACAAAAAATTGATGTATTTGTGGAGAAAGCTTCATGTAATCAGGGACTGTTTGTATTGAATGTTTTTAAGATTATCAATGAAAATAATACATATACTTGATTAATTCTTTTGATTATGGTATCCTATATTAGGTCATGTTAATCTTTCTTATCTAAATGATATGTAATCTCTTGGACTTATTTATGTTAACGGTAATGCATATATAGATCAATGTGGTATATCTACTCAAACAAGACGACTAAGTAAAACTTGTGCATCTATTTATATAAAATCCGAATTAGTAAGTTTAATTCATACTGATATTGGTGATCTAAAACAAATTTTTTCAAGTCATGGTAACAAATGTCACATGAATTTTATAAATGATTTATCCTGATACATTAGTTTATTTTTTAAGAAATAAATATGAGGCTTTTCAATAAGTTTTTATTGTATAAAGCTGAGGTAGAAAATAATTGAATAGGAATCGATAAGATATAGAAGATGAATATATTTTGTTTAATGATAATTATGAAAAGGAAGGAATAATCCATGAAATTGCTCCTTATTCCTCTTAATCAAATAGTGTATCAGAAAGAATGCTTTGCTTATTAGTTATTATGTTCTTAATAATTTGTGGGGTAAAGTTACTTTGTCTATGTAATATTTACATATCAGAATTCCTTATAAGAGAATTGGTAAGATAACTACATGAGTTTCCTAATTTAGAATATCTAAAAGTTAGGGGTTGTCTTACTAAGATAATGTTGCTTGATCCTAAGAAAAGGAACATAGGCCCAAAAACTTTTGATTACATGTTTATTATTTATGCTAATAATATTATTGCTTATAGATTTCCTTTCTTGAAAAGTGATGTTCTTGATAGTAATATGGAATTTTTTGAACATATATTTTCACTTTTTGATAAAAACTTTATATTCCTATTGTTAATATTGATTGTAAAAACTCTATTAAGTTATTTAGAAGGAGTAAAAGGCCAAAAAAATAATTATCTTTTGTAAATGATTTTTATATTTATCTTGTTGAAAATGATCCTTCATCATTTTTTGACGCAATATCTTCTTTTGATGTACCACTATGAAAAAAACGCCATTAAAAATGAGATTAACTATATTTGACAAAATAAAACTTAGGACTTAGAACATTTACTGCAAGGTGTTAAACCTATTAGTTTCAAAGATATTTGTAAAGGAAACTTTAATCCTTATGGTCTATTGATAAATATAAAGCTTTTTTGGTTGTTGAATGTTTTATTAAAAAATTAATATTGATTTTTTATATTTATGCATTATAACTAAAATTTCATAAATTCATGCTGTGATTTAATTGGTTTCTATCCATAATTGGTCGAGTTGTCAAAGTCCCCAAATTAATTATGATTCTCCAAAATTTTGTACTAGTCATGGAACCAAGTCGAATCCTTATAGAACTAAACACTAACTTCTTAATTTCAATTAATAAAAGTAAATGGGGCATTTTTTGATTAAATAACTGATTGACTAAAATTAATTCGAAAACAAATTAAGTCAACTGAATTTAAATATGAGAAAATCAAGATTATCAAACTCCGATTCAAGGGAAATATCTCATCTAATTGTAACATTGATCAATATTGGTTTAAAGAAAATATTTTCACAATTCAAGCAGTTAGTTCGAAACATATTAGGATAACTGTAATAAGTCTCAAATTTTCCTAAATCAATTGGTTCAAACCCAACATTCAAATCAAAACTTATCATCCATTGACTGGGTGTGATAAATAAATGATAGCAATAAGCTTCGTGAAAAAGACTAAATCCTAAATTAAATAATCGAGATAGCTGCAACTATTCAATTTAGTTTTCTTGTCTACCATAAATTAAATATAGAAATTCATAAATAACATATTTGCTACTTGTACTAATCCTTCATGACAATTACAGATCATTAAATTCCTCGATAGTGATAGAATATTAAATATTAAATTAAACTATCAGATTGATCGAATATTAATTATTCATAAAATATAAGAACTCAAAACAAAAAATACTTGAATTAAAACATGAATACAAGTTTGGAACACAAAATCTCGCAAGGTTACAACTAGAGTTTCGAATCCTTGAATCAAAATGTTTTAGTTTAGTCACATATGACTTTTGCTCCAATAACAAAAATATAATAAAGATAAAGAATTGTTAAAAACGTAAAAAGAGAGAACCTCTTTCTAGTGTGTGGAACGTCCATTTTATAAGGTTTTCTAACCTAATCCTAATTCTCTAACTTGTAAAGATGTGTGTATATCTAAAACGAATTCAAAATCCTACATAATAAGGATAAGGCGAACTCTTCCAGCTAAACTCCAACTCTACAAGTGATTAATTTTATCCACTACACCAATATTTCCACTCCATCCAAAATTTTGTAATTATCACTAATAGAGTCCTAATTTGATGCAATCCTCAGTTTTAATCTCCTAAAACAAAACAAACATTAATTTTCATATTTAAGCACTAAAATAAATCTAAAACAAAGGAGATAATATCAAATAATATAACAAGATAAGATCTTATCAATAATTTATTTATTCATCAAATGAATGTCAAAATTGTACTTTTAAATAGTGATTAGAATGAAGAAATTTACGTAGTATAATCCAAAGGTTGTGTTTGCCTGGGTTTGAACATAAAATTTGTAGGTTGTAAAATTTTTTGTATTGTCTTAAACTAGTCCCTAAGCAATAGCATACTAATTTGATCAAGTTTTATTAAATGATAGTTTCTCTTATGTTAAAGTGAATAAATGCGTGTATACTAAACTTGTTGACAAATAATGCATGATTATTAGCTTATATTAAATGACTTGCATATTTTTGGTATTAATGTTAACGTAGTACATAGTACTAAAAATTTCTCAGCTTTACATATTGATATGTAAAGTATAGGAGAAGCAAGTGATATTTTGGGTGTTAAAATAATGAGGAATAAATTTTTTTATAATATTATCACAAGATATTATGTTGAGAAACTTCTTAAGAAGTTCAATCATTTTGATGTGAAATTAGTTTGTACTCTTTATGGTGCTAACACTCACTTCGTAAATAAAAGTGATTATATGGCTCAGCCTGGGTATGCTTAGATTATTGGGAGTCTAATGCATTTAACGAACTTTACATGATCTAATATAGCTTATGTTGTATGTAGATTGAGTAGGTATACATATAATTCATATCATGATCATTGAGTTTAGTTAGAATAATGAAATATTTGAAAGGTATCATGATTTTTGGTATATTGTATAATGGATTTTCTGTTGTATTATGAGGGTACAATGATGTTAATTGGATATTTGGTTCAGGTGAGATAAAATTCACTAGTGGTTATATATTTACTCTTGGTGGAGGTGTAATAGCTTGGAAGTTAGTTTAATATAGTATTACGGAAATAGAGTTTGTGGCCTTAGAGTTGGCCGAAAATGAGGTTAAATGGTTAAGAAACTTCTTAGCAAATATTACTTTAGGAGTAAAAGCAACACCTTCCATATTTATGCATTATAATTTCAAGGCTATAATAATCATTAAAAAATAAAACTTTTTGGCAAAAATAGACACTTTCATTTGAGACACCCAAGTGTTACACCAACTGTTTAAAGATGAAATTATATCCATTGATTATGGAAAGTCGTAAGTGAATTCGGTTGATCATCTAACTAAACCATTAGGAAAGAAATAAATATTGAAGTATCGAAAGGAAAGAGACTAAAGCCAATACAAGACATCAACAACGACAATAACCTAACCTGTATGAATGGTGGTCATATAAATTAAGTTCATATAGGTAATAAGAAAGTCGTTGATTGAATTTGAAAAGCACTGTTAAATATTTTTGTCTATCCTGTGATTTGTGATTAGTGATTAGTGATAAACTACAACTTACAGTCTTAAATGAGGATGAACTAAAATCTTAATGAATTCCATACACCTTATAGGTAATGTATTTGATTACATTATACACTTAATAAAATCACCTATACGAGTATGTAATGAGACTGTTTCTATGAGACTTTGGCTAATCTCTAGAGCACTCATTAATAATTAGGCATATGTATGGCATATTAGCCTAAGCCTGTGATGGACAATAAAATATGACAGGGGTAACAAGACTTATACTTTGCAATATAGGGTGTTGGTTTATAGAAACTTAAAGTTTTGTCAATAATATTGCAAGTCATAACTTATTAAGTTTAATCTTTGGTTCATAGTCCATAAGATACCAAATTTGAATTGATACATTCAAGCTTTTGACCTAGCAGTACTTAATTTTATATATTCTTTTGAAATGAGTGGGAGATTACTATAAAATTAATTTGTTATTTCAAAAGGACTTATTGAATCCTAAAATGTCACTAAGAATGTCAATATTGGCCCGGTCTGGCCCGTAGTCAACGAGTTTGACTTGGTCAAATCAGCCCATGGGCTAGGAGAATTTGGCCTGTGAATGGAAGGGTCGAGCCATGGTTTGTGAATCACGGGCCAAGGGCTAGGAGGACTGGTCGTGGTAGATGGGCCAGACGGTAGGTTGGTCCGACCAGCCCGGCCCGTGGCCCGTGGCCAAGCTAAGGTAAAATGACGTCATTTTATTCTTTGAAAAACGACGTCGTTTTGTTAAGGTTAGAGTTATTTCTTCCAATGATAAAACGACGTCATTTTGAATAAGAGTAAAATTATGTCGTTTCTTAGGGATAAGGTTACTAAAAAATAAGAAACAAAATGACGTCGTTTTCTTGTAAGGGAAAAACAATGTCGTTTTGTCTCTAATGAAACAAAAGAACGTCTCCCTTCCCTCTCCCTCATCAGTCTTCACTCCCACTCGTCTCTCCCACAGACCATAGTTGACAGTCCCGCTCACCCTAACCCAGACCTAGACCCAGACGCCGCTCCTGCTCTGCCTCCACCTTCCTCTCCCTCCGTCACACCGTTGCAACTCACTGACTTCGTTGTTCTTCTTCTTCAACTGACGTCGCAACTTGCAACATCGTAGACTCTTATGTATCTCACTCTCTCTTCCTCATTGCTCCATTACTCTTTTGTCTCGCTTGCCTTCATAGAGAACAGTTCACATATTACCTTTTATTTGTTCATGTCTTGGAATCATGGTCAATGAATTGTTGATTGTTGTGGTAGTTTTTGTACGCTTCCCGTATTTTAAACAAGATTGATTATGTATTGAATCTGGTTTTAAGTTGGCAACTGGATAATTGAAGTAGGTTAGTTGACATTCATTAATTGTAAGTTGATAATTGGAACTTAAATTAATCAACATATTTGAATTTTGAACTACCTTTACAAGTTGCTAGGCAATAGTTAACTGAAATTGGAAGCTAAAGATGCCATTGACTAAGTTTTACTGGGTCAGGGAGCTTACCGCTTACATTATTCTCATATGTGGGGTATCCTGATTTCGGTGAGGGGAATACCATACTAGTCCATTGACATGTATGCTTGAAATTGTAGACTTTGAGGAACTCTTGAATTTAAGACCTTGGGAACAAATTTGGAATTCTAAACAGAAGATGATGAATCTAGAAAGCTTACATTATTCAACTCTTGTTGCAACTACTACTTCTATTTTCTTGATCTACTTCATTGATGGAATACCTTTAAGAATCTCCAGTCTTTTGAACTTTATGATTATATTCTAGGTTAAGCACAACATTTCTAGAACACCTTTATGTTCGTGGGTCATCAATCATGATCTTAACCAATAACATCTCTACTATACCTCATTACTACATTTATGATATATTCTTAGACCTTACCTATTAGTTTAAACTTTTGAGTTGGATTGTTTACTTTTTTAAGTAAATATATTCTTATAAAAATATAAAGCAAAAATTTATGAGTTAGGATGTCTAACTTTCTGTCTTCTGTACGCCTGGGAAAAGGGATCCGAAGCTTATAAGTATTCCCTTGATGAACAGCCTGGAAGCAAAAAGCTGAAATAGGTCAAAAAGCTTACTTACCTATATAGAGCAACATTTTGAGACAATGAACTTAAAATGACAAAACACTAATCAAAAATAACGTTTTCATGGATAGTTAATTTGTCAATGAAGCAACTTATAAAGGAGTTTAAATTAGTATCCTAAACTAATTAGATTAAGTTTATACGTATAAAAGTAAACAATAGCAGCACCTTAACATTGAATCCAAGACTATCCAGATCTAGCATGTAAGTAGAATCCACCTGCATAAAACATGAAATCAAACCTCGTGTAACTTCTCTCTCACCCTCTATCTCCCTATCTCTCTCACACACATAAACACACATTAGACACATATAGAGAATGGATGGATATATTGAAGTCCAACATCAGTACCTTTACATTAATATTTGTTTCTCAATACACAATGGCTCATCGCTGAAAATAAATAGAGGAAAGGAAAAATATGTAAAGTTTGAAAAGAAAAACTTCAGAAACATCAAATCTGAAAAACTGTCAACTTAGCTTTCTCTTCATATTGATACTCTCTCATTTTTTATGCTTCAATTTTAGTAAATATTTTTGTGAATTTCAAAAATTGATAACATTTTTGTTATTAAATTATGCAGTCTTTGGTGTTATTAGGGAGTTAAAAATCTTATAACTATACATATTGAAATATGAATGAGTTTTTATGCTAGTGTTTTATTTATTCATGTATTGAATTGTTCTTTTGTGCTTATGTTTTATGAATGTTTTTATTGATTTTCTAATATATCTGATTAGTTTCTTGATCGAGATAATCAATTGCTAGATTAAATATTGAACACGTAAATGTTCAATTCCTTTAACTATTGTTTTTTAATATACTACCCTCATAGTGGTTGGTTGGTTGGTTGGTTGTACTTGTGGAAACTTAAATTTAGTGGTTTCATGGTTGGTTTGTCAGATGAATGAACATATTCCTTCAGTTGAGAGTTCTAATTTGGTACTAGAGGTAGAAGTGGAAACTTCTATTCTGACACAAGTGACGATAGAAGTTTAAATAAAAGTCAAGTTAGTCAACATAAAAGTGATGTTTGGAATCACTTTAAGAAGACCACATCGATCGACAGAATTGGAAAGGCATAATGCAATTATTGTCATAAGTTGTACTCAACTAGTTCGAAAGGTAGAATGTCTCATTTAAAGAGACATACGAAATCATGTACTAGAAGGAAGATGGTTTTAGGAGGTCAAACTTTTTTGACCCCTAACCTTATGAAAGGAAAGAATGAAATCACGGTAACAACTTTTGACAATAATAGATCAAGAATTTTGATAACTAATATGGTTGTTGGAGATGAACAACCATTGGCTATAGTTGAAAGCAAGAGATTCAGGATATTTTTCAATTCACTCCAACTGAATTTCAAGGTTCCAAGTCGGAATACATTGAGAAGTGATATTTTCAAAATTTATGAGGAGAAGAAGAGAGAAACATTAAGAGCATTGTCGAGTGTTTAAGGAGGAATTGCCATAACAACGAACATGTGGACAACCAATAACCGACAGAAAGGTTACATGGCGGTGACGATACATTATATTGATAATGATTGGAAGTTATACAATAGAATTTTGAGGTAATTTATATTCTTTGATATTATTATCATTTACTTTTTTCATTATGTCATTATTTTATGAATTTATGATTTATATTGTTATACTTTTTTATGATAGGTTCATTTATTTGCCGACACCGCATACAAGTAAAAAATTGGCAAACATCTTGAAAGACTTGATGAGTTTGAACGTCGATAACAAAGTGTCTTTCATCACAGTCAATAATTGTAGCACAAATGATGCTATGATTAAGAAGTTGAAGGGTAAGATGCGGGTTAGGAGCTTATTGGCTGGAGGTAAGTTATTTCATATGCGTTGTTTTGTGCATATTCTTAACTTGATTGTGAAGGTGGGTTGGAGACGATAAAGGAAGCAATAGAGTATATCCAGAGTAGTGTTTTATATTGGAGTGTAACTCCTAAAAGAGTTAAAACTTTTGAAGATGTTGCACAAATTTTATGCATTCCCTACACAAAGAAGTTGGTTTTGGATTGTCCTATTAGATAGAACTTAACCTTTAAGATGTTGGAGTCGACAATCTCATATGCTCAGCTATTTACTAAATTAGCCGAAAGAGATCCTCAGTATACCTACATACCATCAGAGGATCAATGGGACTTGGCTAAAGAACTATGTATGAAGTTGACATTATTCAATAGTTGGACTGAATTGTTTTCAGGAACAAAATATCTAACTTCGCACTGTATCTTTAGCATTATGTCCAACATAAAGGATGTTTTAGGATTGTGGATGTTTGACTCTAATGACGTGATTTGGACAGTGCCAAAGTGGATGACGGAGAAGTTTAATTATTATTAGTCTAAGGTTGGAGATATTGTTGCAGTATTATATGTGTTGGACCCGAGATACAAGATGGATGGAGTTGAATATATTTATAATGCATTGTACAGTGGTGAAGCTCAAGAACGTCTACATACTATGAAACAATTATGGTACCAATTGTTTCATGATTATGAAGTCATAGTGCAACAAACTCATAATCGAGATGCAGGCAGTTCAACTCAGACTTCAGTTTCAAGTTCGACCTTTTCTTCTAACCCATTATTGACAAAATATCTTTCAAATTTTTTGAAAGAGAATAGGGCTAGGATATCTTATAGTACAAAGGAGTTCGATAAATATATTTATGAGGAGTGAAACTGAAGGTGAGTTATTCGATATATTGTTATGGTGGAAGACGTCTGAACATAATTATTCGATCATACAAGCCATTGCACGAGACTTATTAGCTATTCCATCATCGATTGTTGCTTCAAAGTCTGCATTTAGTATTAGTGGTCGGGTCATTGCTTCTCATCGTGGTCGATTTCATTATCACACTGTGGAAGCTCTTATATGTACTCAAAGTTGGTTAAATAATGAAGATATTGATGGTAAATTTTTTTTCTTTTTAATATATTTATTTTATTGACCTCTATATTATCTTACTTAATGTTGTGCTTTTTATTTTCCTACAGTCACAAGCATTAATGCAGAGGGGATTAGTGAAATTAATCGACCAATGGAAGGTTATTTTGATCAAATATATGAAGATGGAGGTATTTTTAATTTTCTTTTTATATAATATT
>JAOTAY010000191.1:47254914-47275872 GCA_025629805.1 Erythroxylum baracoense
CTGATCTCTGAGGTTCGACCCTGCTCACCATTATATTATATTAATTATAGTATTTTGTGGGAAAGGAAATTATTTTTATTGGTTTGACACCCATCAAAGTGAAAGTAATCAACAATCTATGAATCTATTTCTTATGAATCTCACATACATCAAAGAAATCACGGAAAAAAAAAGAATACGAGGAGCCAAGAAATGCACATGAGATTTTTATTGGTTCTATTAAAAAAGAATATACGAAAGCAATGAAAGAAAAAATGAATTCTTTAAGCTCAAATTCTCTTGAATGGACAAAGCTATTGTAAAAAATGAGTTCTCAAAATAAAATGAAATGGCAATGACAATATAAAAAAAAGTGGATAAATGATATACATAGTAGGACGAAATTAACTATGATGAGACATTTTTATCTATGGTGAGATTTGCTTTACTTCATCTAATCTTAGTTATAGTTTTTGGCCAGAATCTTGAATTACATTAAATGAAGTAAAGACTATTTTTTCTTTTCTAAACGGAGAGTCAAAAGAAGAAATTTATATGGAATAATTATATATTAAATATTATTATATTTAATATATAATAATACTTTTTTATTATATATTAAATATAATAATAAATTAATATATTTGAAACATATCTTTGTTACATTCCCCGTAACTCTCTATGATATGATTGTCCATATCATATTCATGTGTCTAAAAATGTTAACGTGATCAAAGCTAATAACAAAACTTAACAAACTTACGCATTTTAATTAAAAAAAGGACTTTTTAATGATTTTTTAAATATATAAAAGTTTTAATAAAAATGATAATATAAGTAAATATTAATATAGAATGTTATATATATTTATAAAAGAAAAAAATAATAATTAAAAAATTCAATTGGTTTAACTAGTTATAAAAATTTAAATTATTTAATTTTTCGATTTAATTTTTAACTTTTTTGATTTAATTTATTTTAATAATTTTTATTATTAAAACTGATCAATTTATTAAGTGATCAGTTAAATTTTATAAATTAATTAGTTATTATAAATTAAAATAAATAAATTAATTTTCAATTAAAAATTTTAATTTTTTATAAATAAAGATATTTTTTTAATATATTTTAAAATTTATTTAATTTTTAGCCATCAAACGAAACTTTCAAAACTTAATTCTCATATTGGATAAAAGGTAAAATTTAAACGAATCTAATATTTCAGAGATTTCATAAATAAAAAAGCCGTTAAACGTTTGAGGTTATTATGAAAAACCCTAATGACTCGAAGGACTCTTGAACAAACAAAATTCAGTATCTAAACCTCTGCAACAGAAGACCCTTTTTGATAGAGTACATTTGTGATTTGTCTCATTTCATCTCCATATCATCATTTTCTTCCCACACGCCACCATGCAGTCCACTTTCATCTCCCCACGCGCCACCCGTGTCAACCCCCTCAACTTCTCCCAGACTAAACCTCTAATTACTGGCCGCCCTGCCTTCATACGGGTGACTGCTCAGTCGCAGCCAGCTGTAACTGCAGATGCGCCTTCATCAGCAGCTGCCGTCGTTAGCCACAAACTCAACAAGTACAGTTCTCGCATCACGGAGCCCAAGTCCCAAGGTGGGTCTCAGGCTGTTCTCTATGGAGTGGGACTGTCAGAGGAGGACTTGAGTAAGCCCCAAATAGGTATATCCTCTATCTGGTATGAAGGGAACACCTGCAACATGCATCTACTTAGTCTATCAGAGGCTGTTAAACAAGGGGTACAAGAGGCTGGGATGGTTGGCTTCAGGTTCAATACTGTTGGTGTTAGTGACGCTATTTCAATGGGGACTAGAGGCATGTGTTATAGCTTGCAAAGTAGAGACTTGATTGCTGACAGTATTGAGACCGTCATGAGTGCTCAGTGGTATGATGGCAATATCTCCATTCCCGGCTGTGATAAGAATGTAAGTTGATTCTTTTTGTTTTAATCTTCAAGTGGGTATTTCTTGAGATGATTATGTTAAATGATTTTTGTTTTTATTTATTTCATTTTGTCTTTTTATTAATTGCACTTCTTTTGTTCTTAAACTTACCTTCCGCTGGTAAAGATGAAATGTTTTTCCTTTGCAACTTTTGTTTCATTTCCTTGATTTTCTGGGCTGATAGTTTCCAGTGAAATGCAATTGATTTTACGTGATTATAGTCATATCCCTTTTCATTGGAGAAGCCGTGAGCTCTTTTCTTCAGTTTTGGGACAATGGGCATTGGGTTACGATCATGTATGGGTTTTTTTTTAATACGGTAACGTATGCTATATTATTTACTTATTTCAAATTCTGTAGATGCCAGGTACACTTATGGCCATGGGGAGGCTCAACAGGCCTAGTATTATGATCTATGGTGGAACTATAAAGGTGCTGGAAATGAATCTCTGGCTTTCAATCTTTTTTGATAACTCGAGAGCTAATGTTGTAGCATTATACTACTTCTATGTGTAGCTGTATAGCCTTGGAAAAATGTTTGCTTCATGTTTCTAATTCAAGCTGCTGGATTTGCTGATGTATTCTTGTATTTTTTACTTTTGCAGCCTGGTCATGTTAATGGCCATACTTATGATATAGTATCTGCCTTTCAGGTATGCAATAATGCAAATGAATTTTATGCTATTTGTGCCTAAATTTTATTCGATGTTTTGTTCATGAAAATTGTTTTGCAGTTTCAAAGTTATTATTTTCTCTCTTGTTAGTCTGCTTTATTGATGATAGTGAGGTTATTGTCAGATAAAAGTCAAGACTGATATTCCTCCGCTTAGATGCTTACTATTTATATATGTTCATTCCAGTTCTTCATATTTTGGAAAGAAGAGCGTTGAAGTTAGAAGATGATATTAAATTCTTTGTCATATGTTTATTTCGAACTGTAGCTGTGATTTATTCATGATCCTTTAGTGTCTCTGTTTCAATCTTTTAGGCATAAATTTAAAACAATGACAACAATGGGTTGTCAGAGTGAATTTGTATGTTTGGATCACGTATTTTCTTCTTTTCTGTAAACTCCATTGCAGGTTTATGGAGAATATGTAAGTGGATCTATAACTGATGAACAACGAAAAACTGTAGTCCGTAATTCATGCCCTGGGGCAGGTGCTTGTGGTGGAATGTATACTGCTAACACCATGGCCTCTGCTATTGAAGCGATGGGAATGTCTCTTCCTTATAGGTAAGAATCTCTGCTTGCCTAATTTTTCTGTGAAGAAAAAGAAAAAGAATTCTGAGTTTTTTATTTTCTTTGCACAGCTCATCAATACCTGCTGAAAACCAACTGAAGTTGGACGAGTGCCGTTTGGCTGGAAAGTATCTTTTAGAATTGTTGAAGATGGACTTAAAACCACGAGATATTATCACTCATAAGTCACTTCGTAATGCAATGGTTCTTGTGATGGCACTAGGTGGTTCTACCAATGCTGTGTTACACTTGATTTCAATTGCAAGGTAAGGAAAACTTGTCTGCCAATTTTGTTGGCATTGTCATGTTAACTCGCAAGAAGTTTACAGGTCTGTTGGGCTGGAGTTAACATTGGATGATTTCCAGAACGTTAGTGATGAGGTTCCATTACTCGCAGATTTAAAGCCAAGTGGCAAGTACGTCATGGAAGATGTGCATAAGGTATGTCTTCTGGAGTTTTGCTTTTTCTAGTTCATTATGGGAATTGATATTGCTACTTGACGTTATACATAACTCTATGTAACACTTGCTATAATTGTTTTATTTATTTATTTATTTTTGATTGTGTCGTACTTCTGTTTTCTTTTTAACAGATCGGGGGCACACCTGCAGTCCTTCGTTATCTTTTGGAGCTCGGTTTCTTAGATGGGGATTGTTTGACTGGTAAGTGATGGGGATTGCATGAACTCCTTGTGCATGGATGACCAATCTTCAACTTCCAGACGCTTATGTTATGCTAATGTGGAATTGTGGATCTTCTTTCTAGTCACTGGGAAGACATTGGCTGAGAATCTGAAATTTTGCCCACCTTTAACTGAGGGTCAGGTGAGATTGTCTTTTTCATCATGAACATACTTGCTATTGCGGAGGCAATGTGATTGGTGAAAATAATTATGATTCTTCGCTTTTATTACCAGGATATAATAAGGTCATTGGAAAATCCCATCAAGTCAACAGGTCACATCCAGATATTATGTGGAAATCTGGCACCGGAGGGTTCCGTAGCAAAAATTACTGGAAAAGAAGGGCTATATTTTGCTGGTGCCATTTTCTGTCACTTTATCTTCATAATATTTAATAATGTTATATAGTGCTAAGTTTTATTAGTTGTAAATTAGAATGCTCTACAATATGGTGAACCAAGCAGTGTTTCTCCAGGGCCTGCACTTGTCTTTGAGGGAGAGGAATCTATGATTTCAGCTATCTCAGAAAATCCAATGGATTTTAAAGTAAGCATTTGAGTCGTCATTGTTGGATGCTCACTGCCCTCACCCCGTCCCTCCCATTTCTTTTCTGTTGCAATTCATCAGCTCTATCCATTGTCTTTTTGCTATTGTATGTAATGA
This sequence comes from Erythroxylum baracoense, assembly GCA_025629805.1. Taxonomy (NCBI): domain Eukaryota; kingdom Viridiplantae; phylum Streptophyta; class Magnoliopsida; order Malpighiales; family Erythroxylaceae; genus Erythroxylum; species Erythroxylum baracoense. The sequence goes on from JAOTAY010000191.1 coordinate 47,259,457, forward strand.
TTATGAAGCAACACGACTTTGTCTCTAGAAGATGTGGGTTAAAAACTTCAAAGCTTTTGCATTAACCTTACTTCAGATGTATGCATTTTGATGCATCATACTAACCGTGAGAACTAGAGCGGCAGAGTTAAAGAAAGAACCATTAGAAAGTGAAAAATAAGAGTGTAACGAACAGAAACTAGAGTGTAGAGGAACTTGGAAAGCAAAGTTGTCTGTTCAATATGCAAAAACTTCAGACTGAATATAAGAATTGCTAAATAAGTGTTCACAGGAGAAAGAAACTTTAAAACAGAAGAACCTAAAGTCTGACTAGGAACAATAATTTAGCAGCAAAATATACTTACTTATTTCTTAGTAACAAATTAAATTCGTCTCAACATCTTTCTGGCGACATTACATTGTATCTCTATCCCCCAAAGGTGAGCTTGGATTTGGATCTCTCCATGTGACCTAAATAGACTTCAAAGTTTTTAATCCTTGTCAATAAGAAACATTGTAGGGTTTACCTTCAAATTGACTGCTGCTTTGCAAGATTAATTGGTCATAATGACACATTTAAAAAAATCATATGTTTTATCCATTCTTGATAAAGATCTGTACCTAGAACTGTATGGTCTTTTGAAGTAATTGTTGACTTACACAACCGTAGCACCTCTTGCTAGTCATGTCTGTGAAGTCTGTATTTTTGCAATTTTGGTCCATTCACCTATAAAATCCCATGTTCAACTCATTGCAAAACTCCTATTCATTTTTCTGATCTAGTGTTTAATTTTGCTTGCCATAATGTTTCAGGGTAAAGTGGTGGTTATTAGAGGAGAGGGGCCAAAGGGAGGTCCAGGCATGCCTGAAATGTTAACACCAACAAGTGCAATCATGGGAGCTGGTCTTGGAAAGGTAAAATACTTAGGAACCCAACTTCATTGCTATGATTACTGATCTGCCTCCTTTGAATCTGAAGATTGTATGGTTTTAAAGGTGGGCAGATTACAGACAAATGAGAAATTGTTTGCCATGATAACTGATCTGCCTCCTTTGAATCTGAAGATTGTATGGTTTTAAAGTGGGCAGATTACAGACAAATGAGAAATTGTTCATAGTTATAACAAAGACATTTTAAGTTTTATTTCAGAAAATAAAGAGGACAGTGGAAGAGTGGGGTGAAATGATGTTTGTAGACAGGATTTTTCCAATGCCTCTGTTGCATGAAATTTGTAATCTGTGATTGCTGCTTGTTAGGTTCAATGTTCTATTCTATTGTTGAAAGATAAATGTTCTTGCCTTCTGGATATGACAATTTCTATTGGTTATTCCTGTTGGATACTGTAGGATTGCGCTCTGTTAACAGATGGTAGATTTTCTGGGGGATCACACGGATTTGTGGTTGGACATGTCTGTCCTGAAGCACAGGTGCGTCTCTATCTCTCTCTCTTGCAATTGAGTTCTAGAATAGGGCTGATAAAAGCTGATTTGTCTTCTACATGAAATTGTAAATTTGCAATATAATCTCTGGCATGAATTTTCTAGCAAGTACGTGGAAGATGAATGGTTTACTTACCCCATGTACTGATGCAATACAGCTGCTCAAATGATTTTCAGGAAGGTGGTCCAATAGGGCTGGTTAGAAACGGAGATGTCATAAAAATTGATGTGCGTGAGAGGAGAATAGATGTTGAGCTAACAGATGCGGAAATGGAAGAACGAAGAAAGAATTGGAGTCCACCTCCATTGAAGGCTGATCGAGGAGTTCTGTACAAAGTGAGGGAAATTCTACACTCGTCCTCCCCCCCGTAACTCTAATTGCCAAAGTAACAAACACTGTTTTTGTTTTGTGTAGTACATAAAGAACGTGCAATCAGCTTCTCGAGGATGTGTGACTGATGAGTAGCAAAGCAGAAGAGACAGGTGGTGCTGAGTAGCAGAGCAGAAGAATAGGATTTTTGTTTGAGTTATTATTCTCGTTTAGGATTTTTTTTAAAATCTTTGTGATATTCTGAATTTTGTGTGGTCGTCGGTTGATTTTCGCAATGTTGTAGTAAGTGGGCATTGATCGTAACAACTTACTCATGGCCAATAACCATATAGAACGGTGCGTTTGAGTTCCATTATATTGATATCAAGGAATCAAATTCTTCATATAACGTTTTTTATTTTTCAAAAACTAAACCGCTTCATAATAATTAAAGTTAAAAACCAATTCAAACAAATTTACCTTCATTTTAATGTTTTAAATTAATATAATAATTGGTATTTCTTCCGATTTGGTTAATGGGTTTTGAACATGCTAAATCCTTTCATGTTGGACCTCAAAATTATATATATTCGGTCGGTTTAATATTAAAAATTTTAAATCGTTTATTTTTTAGTCTGAATTTTAACTTTTCGGTTTGATTTTTTTAGTAATTCTTGTTGTTAAAAATTGATCAATTTATTAATTAATCAATCAATATTTATATATTAATAAGTTTTTATAAGCTAAAATTAATTAATTAATGTTCACTTAATAATTTCCTTTTGAATTATATTTTAAATTTTCCAATAAATAAGGATAATTTTTTTCAAAATTTTTAATTTTCTTCAATCTTTAGTCAGTTTTATAACGATCTAACACCAGTTGAATCTTTTAAATTATTTCAAATTGCAAAATGTTAACAATAATAATGAAGTTGACATTTTGATCTATATTTTTATTTCTTTATAATCTAATTGCTTAATTGAATATTTTAAAAACATGAATACTTAAATTATGAATTTTTTTTGTATCAATCATATTCTCACAATTACAAAATAATCTAGGAACTACATTTTAATGAAAGTGAGTTTTACTTAGTAATAATGAGCTAAAGTATCACAATCTAGGTTTTCTAAAAATTGTTGAAGATATAAATTAAACAAATCAAATTGTTTTAAAATTAAATAGTTGATGGGTTAATAAATAATTTTTTTGTAGTAATATAATTTAATAATTAGTAAATTCGAATATCTTTGGAGTATTATAATTGCAAGTTGCAAGTTAAATCCCCTTATTTCTAAATGCCAAAGAGAGATGAAATTTAAAAGGGCTATTCCACGTAAGACTACTATTCGGTAATTCTAATCTAAGGGTGTATCCTCTTTTTCGCATTATGGATCACATAGTGATTGTAACCCAAATAAGTTTGGGGCAGTTTAAAACAAGAACCAGACCCAATAACCCGACCCATGACATTTCCGAATAGGGTTGCTGAAGGATGAGATATTGTTGATTGGATGACTTGCACAAACGCTTCGCTTCCGATCCTTTGCAATTCAAAACTTCAGATTGTAGATTATAAAACTCTATCAGGTAATCCTTATTTCTTTGTTCAACTCCCTTTTACAGTATTTGATTGCTGTGTTTTCCTTTGTTTTCAAGTTATTTTTTCTGCGGTTATTATTGTTTTTTTCTTTGAATCTTGATTTTTCTTTTTTATTTTACAATTCCTTAGAATGTTTTGAATTTTAGCTTCCATTTTTTTGAGAAACATTCTGGCAGATGATTCGTTTCTCTTTATATTTATTTATTTATTTGATTCTTGTCTAGATTCCACTAAATTTTTGTTCTGATGGAGATTCAAATGTGTTATGCCCGTATTTCCTTATGTATGGCGGTTAAGTTTTCGTTGCAGGTTCAAAGGAAGAGGTGCCAATATCTTGAATCTTATTTTGGTTAATAACTTAATTTTATTGTATTTTTGGTTTGTTGAGAGAATTCTTTTATGCTCAAGTGTTTTGCAATTTCCAAATGAATCACTTTTGTTTGGAGCTTTCATCTAATATTTGGATTGTTAAAGCGCAACGGTTACGCTTCTGTTACCTATTAAAATATTCTTTCAGCTATCAAATGAAATTACTGTTTTATACAGCCCTTATTAATCTAAGGCAATTAAGTTCATACCTGACTTTTTTTTTTTTAATTTGATGTTTTTGGATGATGCAGAGCATGGAGGAGATGGACATTGATCAACTAGTTGATGTACCCGATACTCCCGATAGGTTAAATGCTCGACATCTGAACTGCTTGAAACTTGGGAAATCAAGTAATTCATCATTGGCAGGCCAGTTGGCTAACTCTCAGTCTGTGACTGATGGATGTTCAGATCAGACAAGAACCAAAAGTAGGCTGTTCTTCAGAGATGGGAGGAAAAACCATATCCCTCCTCAAAGAAGTCCAGTCACTGTGGACAAAATTGAGCATTTTAATAAACCTATCACTGTTGGACCACCCAGGAGCTCAAATGCAGATAAGGATACTCCAGTTTATAAAAGCGCAATTAACCCCAAACCAGATGCTAGGCAGTCTTTGGTACCAAAATTCATCAACAAAGGAAAAGCCTTAGCTGCCAGTGTTCCATCTGAATCAACAGTACCCATAGAAGACAATAATATTATAGATTTGACTGAGCAGAGTAAGCGGTGTTGTAAATCTGATATCTGTTTTCAGCAAGGTGCATCAAAAGATATCTGGACACAAGGGATAAGAGAAGCTCAAGTATCATCTGATGCTGGCTCATCTCTTAGATCTTCCACTATTCCTTCTACTTTTTCACAGCCTGCCATTAAGGGAAAAGAAAAAGTGGGTTTGAATACATCAACTTCTGGTTTAGCTAGAAATCATGGAAAGGGGATTGATGTCTTTGGTAGTTCTCAATGCCGGAGTGCACATCAGAACAGTTCAATTTATGCCTCTTCCTCACCAAGAGTTACTGGACAAAAAAGATTAGTACGAAATGGATGTATTTCTCCACATAACATAGCTAATAGGATCCATATATCAGCTAACAGTCGATGTGTTGGTTCCATCAATGTGGAGGAAAACCCGGTCAAGAGTACACGTTCTGACAGTCCTCCTGTTGTGGATATTAAGGAAATAGTTGCTGGAAGCAGTATTCATGGTGGATCTAAGGGATATAATGCCATGAGCAATCTATCTACCTCGAAGGAGCACGATAAAAGAGTTGTCAATGTTTCTACCAGGTACTTCTCCTCTGCAATTGCATGGTTGGCTGGCCAGTCACATTCTTTCTTCAATTTTACTTTTTTTTTTTACATCTCTTTATTTACTTTTTAACTTATTGAAATATGCTATTTTATTTTATGCACATTGGATTGTGTTCTGTTACTTAGCATGGACATAGGTTTGACATATCATTTAGGTGGGATGAACTTCTTTATGTTCTTATATTGTTGTAATATTTGTTCATTCATTTTATCAACTATCTTCTTATACAGAAGTAACTTTGTTCTCTTAAACAGCAATGAAATCTGAAAATTTTGGAGAACAAAATGTTTTTATCCTCTTCTCCTTCTATGAAAGTTAATTTCTGTTTCTTTCATTTTCTATTGTATATAGTCAACTTTTATTTCTTGGTGCCTTTGGGCAATTTGAGACTCATTTTTATTTTGGCAGTAGTTCTGTGGTTCATAATGGGACAGCACGTGGAACTAGAGGTTGCAATAGTGATGTACCATTAGGTAATTGGAGAACTACTCGGAATCGTACAAGGGAAGTAGATCTGCCATCTGGTGAACATCATTTGGGAAAAGATTTTGAGACTACAATATGCTTAGACTCTGATCTGCAGGAAAACAGAGGGTTAAAAATTTATGACAGGAAGAGAAATTTTACAAAGGAAGCATCAGATCCTGGACACAGGACTGCTGCTAGAACAGAGCCCAGTTGTGCAGCTGGGCTTAGTCAAATTGGTGCACACCATCAGACTGGAGATATGGTTTGCAAAAGGAAAAGAAAACGTGAATTCACTTCAAGAAATCGCGGTGAATGCTCTAGAGTGGTTCCAGATGATGGAGAAATTTCTTTCCTTGGTTCAGCTAGTGTGTTATCTAGCTCAAGGTCACCTAGAAGCCACCATCAATATCAGGGTGCTTTGCATCCAATTTATGAAATCGAAGAGGTGTCCCCCACAATAAAAACTAGTGACTCTCAACATACAGATCCTATAAATAATGATGAATTAGATGCCAGGGCTCGACAAGTAGATGCAGATGAGATGTTGGCTCGTGAGCTTCAAGAACAACTATATCAAGAGGCTCCTGTATTTGTTGCGAGTGAGGTTTGTTGTTCACTTGACCTTTTTTGGTTTTACTTACCAATCCTATCTATGGTCTTTCTGCAGTGGCAAGCATTTCATTGTTTACTCACTTTTGACAGATTGATGAGAGCATTGCTTGGGCAATGCAGCAAGATGACATTGCACAGAGTTCTACTTCTACCGAAAATCTCCCCGCACCACTTCTTGTAAGTTTACCTTTTCAAATGTAGTGTAACTAAACTTGATAGCCTTCGTCAATTGCATGTTAATGACAGCATGACATACTTATGTTGAAGAGCTAAGTTCATTAAAGAGAAAAATAAAAAGCAGAAAGATCTAGCCATGATATTCTTGGTTGACTAAGTTCACCAAATATTCCCTTACAATTGAATTGTTTTCATGTACATCTTCCTTTTCTTTAAATATTTTCGTCTTTCAGTTCATACCTGTCTTCTTGGGTATGGGGGAACTGGATTTTTATGGATTGCTATTGCTTTTTGATTGTTATTGACTGAAATGAATCACTGCTAGTGCTATGGTTGTTAGTAGATGTTTCTTTCATTGTTTCTCATTTGTGCATGTTCCCTTTCCTTTCCTCTCTTTTTTTTTTAAAATTTTTCCTTTTGTGGAAGAAGTATGGATCATCTATTGTAAATTTGAAAATATGTTTGTTTATCCGTGAAATATTTATATGCATGAGTACTGGGAAAAGGAGTACTAAAACCCTAAAAGCAAGATGAAAAACATGTGCCTTGCTCAATCGACAATAGTGTGGATTAAACCACAGAATCAGGAATGCATGTACCCTTTTATGTTTAAATTTCCACCATTTGATTTTTGTACTTGGATCTAGGTTTATTATGGTGATCACAAGCCATTACTACTTGGGTGGAATTGTTTTTGTTCTGTTTTTTAGTTCTGACAATATTCAGGTGGGTTTAGTTTTTTAAATTTTGACGGATTTTAAGTTGCCAGGTATAATGTTTACTTTTAAGTTTGGTCACTCTCCAGTTTATTGTGAATTTAATGCACATTTACCCACCTACCTTCACTATGCCCACCTGCGACCTCTGTTTGTCCCGTTGCTGCACATGCATATGCATTTGGTAGTCTAATATATATACCTTTTTTCCTTGGATGCCATTGAACATTGACCTGTGTTCAGTTTACTTGCAAAAGTAACTATGGAATTTGATCTGGATTTTAAAAGTGGATGATTGCAGAAAAAGTAACCTAATGAGAATTATTCTTGATAAAATAAGTGTCTGTGCTGGTTTCACGGAACCAGAACTATTGTTTGTGTCTGTTGTTTGGCTATTGATGCGAGCAAGTGCATGGCAGGTTGATGGTTCAACAGGCCAATAGTTTTGCCCAATGTAGGCATTTTCCCAGCTTTGACCTCAGAAAAGTGCTTAGATCATACTCTTCAATCTCTGCTTATAAATTTGAAAAATTATATGTTAGCAATTCAGACACATGATATTAGGCATGTGTCAAACTGTATTAAAGTACTTTAAACTAATGAAAACTCATTTGCTAGCCATGTTCAGGTAAGAGTTTAGCTGCTACTATTATGTTTTCCAGTCTTAGAAAAAGAAATTTGGAATACTATCCTGTCTCCATTATCCAAATTGTGACTGGTATTCTTTAAAACTCATTTGATAGTCTGCGGGAACTTCCTACCTCGCAAAGTTATGTTTTCAGTAAATGCTATTCCCCATATAGTTGTGATGCTATGCTGAATTTCTTGTTTTCGTTTGGCTTCAGTGACATTCACTAACCTTTATTTCTTTGTTTTGTATTCAAATCAATGCAGAGGAATTCATCAATATTACATACACGCAGGCCTTCCCAACGAAGATCCTCCACAAACCCTTCGAATAGGAGAGGAACCCAGGTTCGAGGCCCTGCTACTAGAGCTTCGCAGTTGAGGAATCGTTTGTTAGGTCGGTCTCCTAATGCATTATCTAGGGATAGGCATCGCCGTCCTGCAGTACTACCTAGTGGAACTGATTTCCATTTTCCTGTGAGCATGAGTTTGGACATGGTAATTTTCTTTCAATTGTCCATCCTTCATTTCGTATGTTATTCCATTTGTCTACCTCTTCCCAATTTTTCAGTCATATCTGGTGCTTGATATGTTTGCTGCATTTTATCTGTTTATTAACATTTTCAAATAGCATTAAACAGAGAATGTAGGAGTGCTACTGTTAATCCACCTCAGTGGAAACTTATAAGGTGATATTGACAGAACCTCAATTGTTGATGTTGGCCTCCTATGAATGAGCTATGATATAATGCATTCAAGATAATTTTCATTTGATTGGCTCAAATTGCATTTTGCTGATATTGCGATTTTATTTCTAAGGTTTAAAGAGCCTCAAGAGTACACATGGCACTTGGGCACGTGGCCTGGCCATGCCCAAGTCAACGGCCCAGTTTGACCCGACTTTGGACTGGGCCGCCGAGGCTAGACACTTATAAGTAAAACAACATTGTTTTGCTGAAAATGATGTTGTTTTTGCATTTTTAACTAAAAAATTCGAGCTGGGCTAGGCGTGGGCTCTAGCAGCCTGGGCCTAACCCGGCCTGGCCCATTGTCATCCCTGCTCAAGTGTTGCATGGATTTTTTTGAAGATATGATCTCATGTTTGTCCTAATTTTCTGGGCACTCCTAAAATCATAGGGCCTGTTGCACCCTTTCAGAGGTATCACACCCTTACAGCTGGATTAAGATACTTTTGGGTTGTTCAGAGTTGGGAATATAGACATTTGGTGGTTTCTACCCCAAAAATGCAGTTGGGTTTTGAAATCTAATGATATCAGTAGCAACATAATTTCAAAACAGAAATGCCTTTTGGGGAACTCGTAATTAACTCATCACCACGTGTACTTCTAGAATTTGAAATTTGATAAGTAAGCCTATTCCTACCTTCTAGGCCATCACCATGTCAATCCTTTGATGGTATAAGAGATATCTTAAACTATGTTATACTGTTCCATGCTCTGACCAGGATTGAAGATCAGTGGATTGTGTCTATCAGATTTACAAAGTTTTGTTGTGCCTACTTCTTAGTGTGAGTGATAGATAACTCAATAGTTGTTCTTTTTGTCTGAAGGGAGTTTGTGTTAGCCGGATCTAAATGTTGGCTAGGTAAGCGTCTTATAGTAAGAGGAGTAGTTATGAACCCTATAGACCATCCCCATGGGGGTGGCGAAGGGAGGGCCCCAATTAGAGAACAAAACTGTGTTTATCATAGTTAAAATTCTATGGTTGTCAAGGGGATCAGCTAGGTGCCAATGCGAGGTGATAGAAAGGCCTGGTATTCCCAGCGTCTCATGTAAGGTGCTTTCAAACGAAGAGTAAAATGCTCCATTAAAGTCCCCAAATTCCTACTTTTCTGGACTGCCAAATTTGTTCGAAAACAGTGTAGGTTTATATTCCCAAAAATTCAATGAAGGCATTAAGTACTTTAGAAAACCAAACGAGATTAGCATTAGATGGAAGTGTTTCATGCAAAATTTAAACCTTAGTACATTTAGATTCTATGAATCATTACCAGTATATACACTGAAATAGCCTTAGAAACGATTGATGTTTTAAAGATGATTGTGCTGAATGTTCTTTGGTTAGCTTTTATATGGTGATCTGCTTGTTTGAATATTTATTCAAGGACACTATTCTAATTCTCTTATGTAATTTAGTAGTATTGATACCTGGAGGGTGACCGTCATCTTTGACTAGTGTGATTAATTTAACTGTTGATTAATAAAGCATAACCATCAACTTGTGTAGAATAAAAGATTGTTTGATGTCTAAACATTGCGGCTATCTTGCAACCAACAGCTTGGCTAAATTCTATGTATCCGAGTTCCTGGTTTCATGGCTGCCAACTTCGTGCTATCACCTCACTTATAGCTGATTCAACCACAACTAAAAGTCACAAACATCAATTTTCTTGTCAGTAGATATGACAATCCTTATAACTGAAGTTGTTTTGTTCTACTATGACACAAACAGTCTTGGGTTTGCAAATGTTACGGTCACAGTGGTGCTGCTGGGAGTGCTGAAGACTTGATGAAGATAATGGTTTGATACGTAGTAATATGATTACAGATCAGGTTTTTTGAGCGGACTTAATTGTCAAAGTTGATTTATTATGTGAAGTAAAGAGCATAACTGCTAGAGAGAGAAGGATAGATCAGTTTCTAGGAAGAGCTTGCAAAGGGCAAAGGGCAAAAGATAAAAGATAAATTTCTAAGGAGAGCATATGAAGGATAAAAATTTGATAATATAACATCTATGAGAGAGTGTGTTTCAAAGCTTCACTAATGTTTCAGTTGTAGTTATGTTGTAATCAACTAATTTTATTAGAAAGGCTAATCTTTGTTTTCAAGTGTAAGTGACTACATATATGATAAATGTGATCATTACTTGTGCTTGTAATATCCTGACCCTTAGGTGATGTAGGAAAAATAGAAGAAAATTTAACTAGTAGCTAAACTCACAAATTTTGGGAGATATGACTGATATTAGATTGCTAGAATATCAAATTCATGTTTGGATTTCAGTTTAGAATGCTGAAATTTCAGATTTGGTATGGCTGGGTTTTTAGTGTTTTAAGTGCTGAAAATTTAGGCTAGAATTGTGGGGGTTTGATTTGGTTGGAATTTTTTTTTTTTTGGGTTAATGGAACTTTAGGTTAGAATTGATGGAATTTAGTGAAGAACACAAATAAGGGAGGATATGAAACTAAGAATGACTCCTAAGGTCTAAGAATTGCTCTTAAAAAAATGCATCACACCTTCTAATTGAAAACTTAAGTTGTTAAAAATAAATTCAGGATAGCTTAGTATTGAAGAGTTGAGTACATACATATTTATAGTTCGTAGAATCCTTATTCAAGTAGGAAAGGTTCCAAAATATCCAAAATTGAATCATATCTTAGTAAGGATCCTTTATTCTTAAATAAGCTTAAGTGCTAAACAAACTTGACAATATATCTTATTATTATTCTCCATTTAATAAGAAAAACTTAGCACAAAGTAAGTTTCCTTTGCTGTCACTTCAATTCCCACTCTTCATCCCGCAAATTAAAGCGGTTGACTAATTTGCCCTCTTTTATTTTGTTTATAATCTCTAAGCTCTTTTGCACCGTTACTGTTGGAGCAATCAGTGAGATTTTGTAGCACCTGGGTTTTAGATAGTTATCTCTTTGTGCAATTGCTTCATGATTACATAATATCTTGTATTTTATCCAGCTCTTTGAACTTCTTTCTTGGCATAGCAAAATAGAGTTGGTTCTTTAATCATGATAGTGGTTATATACCTTTAAAATGACAATCCCTCTGGTGAATGTTTATCTATGTTACCTATAAGTATATGAGTTATTAGCCTGCGAGGCTTATGGATGTACTTAGTTAGTTAACAATGAAAGTAACATGTTTCCTTCAGAGACTTGATATGTTAGAAGCATTAGAAGCTGCTGAAGCATTAGAAGCTGCTGTTGGTGACTTAAATGATACAGTTGCAGTGGCCAGTCAACTTTTTCAAGCTCAACGTGACTTCAATGAGTAAGAAATGTCTCATTTTAGATGATTTATAAATAGTTGGAAAAGTGCTACATGTTCTAAACTTGTACTTGCCATCCATGTTGCTAATTCAGATTGTTTATTCGTTACATATTTTCAAGTATCACTGGAATGTTAAATATTTTCTACCTTGTGTTAAATTGGGCTGAAATTTTTTCTCCGAGTCCTTGATTTATCATGCCCTGCGATTTAGGCCCCCGCTAGTTTAGCAACTGAGTGATGTTTAGCATGTTTACATTGCATGCTTGTGTGTTGGTATGAATGCTGGTTCCCATTATTGTTCTAGTTGTTCCTTTTTCCAATACATAGATTTTGATACTGGTTTAAGATTGTAAGTGACATTTTTGGATTAGTTAAACTAATCATAGATTTTGATACTGGTTTTATGACTGTAACATTTTACTAGAGTTTGTGGATAACCTGGAGCTTTGATATATTTTTTCTTTTTGGGACCAATTAATCACTATATGTAATCCTTGACAATCCTTATTTGTTTATTCATTCATAGTTCATTACGTTGAGGATTTGCGGTTTAGATGCCTTATCATGACATTTTTTCTATACATTCTTCGTTCTCTTTGGCACCAATTAATCGCTAAATATAATGACATGGTAATATTTATTTATTTATAGGAGTTATGCTAATTTAAATGCCCTGTCATGTCCATCACCAATCATAGGGCAGTGCAAGATAGGATGGAGAAACCATAAAAGCATGAACTAAAAAATGCACTGTACAAATAGTTGGATGTTAATAATATGGTGTGTGAAAACTGAAATCCTTCTGTGGGTGATTGGTTGTCAAGTCCTGGTAATTTGAGAAAGCCAGAAACAGAGATGAGTTGGCATCATACCCGTCTATTTTGTCAATAGTAAGAAGTACAGTGAATGGTTATCTTTCTTGCTGACCATTTATCGTAATTGAGTGTTGTTCTGTATTAGATCTGTACACTGGTGGCATTCAACTATGATGATGTTATTGTCAATCTTGGCTCTTGTTAATTATGCGAGTAAATGTCAAAACTTTGCAGTCTGGTGTGACTTGGTTTTGATGTACCGTTGCTCTATGTTTATCCCATGCTATCAGAGTTTTTCTATTGGAGTCTCATTCACTTAGAGCTAATTAATATAACTTGGTAAGCATATCATTTCCCACCATGTTTCCCGCAGAAATGATTATGAAATGTTGTTGGCTCTTGATGAGAACAATCGTCGTTGTGGTGCATCGGCCAATCAAATTAACAATTTGCCAGAGTCAGTTGTTCAGGTAAGTTGAATGTGAATGCAACCATAAACGATTAAAGCACAGGTGACTGTCATCTAATATTTGGTCAATAAGTTTTGTGATCTATTCTGCTTCATGCAGACTGAAAACTTTGAAGAGACCTGTGCAATCTGTCTTGAAAACCCTACTATTGGAGAAGCCATACGTCATCTACCTTGCTTACACAAATTTCATAAAGATGTAGGGATTCTCATTAATTGCCTTGTAAGATCTGCCCCCATAAATGACAGTTATTTGATTGGTTTTTTTCTATCTGTTGGTAGTGTATTGATCCATGGCTGAGAAGAAGAACGTCATGTCCTGTTTGCAAGTCATCAATTAGGTGACTCGCACTGTGAAATTTAATGAGAGCTTGTAAGACTGCTTCAGCTGAAGTCAACTGAGCAAACGGTCTTTTTGGAAGGTACAAGACATTACAGTTTGTTTGATATGTCCCAAAACTGTGGAATTCAATTCAGCTGAATTCATTTGTGCCAATTATCCGTTTGGTTGATCCATTCAGAAGTTATTTGAATTATATGGAATCTACAGTAACAGTCATGTTGGTATCACTAATTCTATTTAAAATAGAGTCAATTCCTTGAGTGATGTATTTTATCTGTAAGTACTTTCTTTATTCCAATATCCTTGAAACTAATTGTCCAAACTATAATTCTCTTATTTTTCTTATAAATTTTTTCGTGAAACTAATTAAGGCTTTTATTTGTTGCTAAAATATTCAATTACTAATTTAGAGGATATTTAAGTCAATAACGGAACTTAATTGAGTACTATTCTGAGAAAAATAAGTTCCAGAGAAAACAATTTAAATAAAATCATTAGCATTACAAAGTATATAAGACAAATAAAAAAAATTAATAAAGCAATCCAACAGAATTATGTTGCTTGAATTCATTCTGATAAACCATACTAACTGTTATAGAAAGTTTTAGCTTAATTTAATTGTTATTGTGAAAATTATTCTCTTTGGATGTCTACCGTCATTACTTTTCGACTTCATCCTTTGATTTCTCAACATTTAATATCTTCATCAGGAATAATTGAGGAATCCGTGGAAGTTCATCATAAAAATGTTTATGATGTAGCTTTTTTACTTTTAACTAATTCACTTTTGGTCTTTTGCTTTGCGTAACTTCATAGATTGGAGTTGATGTTAGCAATTATTAAGGAGCGCATCATGTGAGCATTTTGGATTTCTCACCAAGTAGATGCGAATGGGTTAGCCTCCTAGCCCAGATCTGAGGAGATGGTCGACTGCTTGTAGGAAATTCAGGTTTGATCTGCCAATTTTTGGGGATTAAGGGCTTTGTTATTTTCCAAAGTGGGGCCTATAGATACACCAAGAAACAAAAATGCAAAGCAGTGAAATCCACGCTTCATTTTGCAATGTCATCAGTTGCCATGCCTTAGTTCTTACACTGATTTTGTCTGTGTAGCTGGATTTTATACGTGCATTTGCATCATGTCTTGGTATTTGACAATGGATGTAACAAGTGGAAATATGCTTTTGAATCACCTGAATACACATAAGAAAGCCAGCATCTTGTAGATACTATTGACTGGCGTATGCCACTACCTTAATTTTCGACTTAGTGAACACTATTGGTTTGTGGAGTCTTTTAAAGTTCTCCCAAGTATTGGAGATCTCGTGTCCACAAGACTTTTAAGGTGTGGAATAGATTTAAGAGGCTTTAATGACCATTTAAGTGACGAAGTGGAGCTCGGCAATTGAAAAGAAAAAACGAAAATCAATATAAACCCAACAGATTTGGAATGAATTCTTTGGTAAATCAATTGCAACATGCTTTTTAGTTTTTAGAATGCCTAATTCAATTTTTATAAGGTCATCTTTACTGGTATTCAAGAGGTCTGACAATGTATGTATAGGGTTACGTATATGAGATTTGTTAACCTTGGAAGTGTAAGACGGTTTCGGTTTGGATCTGTTTTCACCGTGGCCTGAGTTCGTTTCTAGTTGGCATGCATTATAGAACATCTGGCGCGTGTTAACGGTGGACGTATTCGTATTTGACTATTTTCAAATATGTGGAGTGATCCTATTTAAATTTACATATGACCAAATTTACATATTTATATTCTTAATCCTCGGTCCCCAAACGATTTTCTTCTTATTGTTTTTTCTGAAACTTCAAATATTGCCCAAGTTTACGAAGTTATTTTTAAAAATTGTAACGATAGAGAAAAACGATTTTTTTTAATGATGAAGTTTTGTTTTAATATAACTCTTTTCATTTAGATCACTTGAAACTATTAGGGCTTATTTATTTTTATTTATGTTTATGTTTATGTTTTTGTTTTAATTTTGATTTTTAAATTTAGTAAAAAAATTTGTTTGTTTGTTGTTTTTATTTTTTTTCCTATTTTCAAAATTTATGAAAGATCATAAATCTTTTTTCTGTTTTTGTATTTTTATAATCTAATTAATTATCAACTAAATATATATTATTTAATTATTCAATATATTACTTATTTATAAGAATTACGAATAATTTAATTTAATATTATATATTTAGTTAATAAAAATTATTTATTAAAATTATGAATTATTTTTTATTTAATAATTTATTTAATTTTTGTAATTAAATCAAATAAAATTGATTTAATAGTTATTAATAAATATAAATAAATTAAAATATATAAATTTCAAATAACTTTTCACATAGTAATTAAAATATATTTAAAATAATATTAGTTTATAAATAAAATATAAAGTAATAAAAATATAACTATATTAACATTAAAAATTATACAGATATTTGCTTTTATTTACAAACAAATGAAAAATAAAATTAAAAATTACAACAAAAGACAAAGATGGTACCGTGAAGTTTAGTTTTTTCCTTTTAAAATTCTCAAAATATAATTAAGAGTTGGACAGCAATTTTTTAAATATTTTCTGATAGAAATCTTTTGCTTAATTTTCTTTTTTTTCCCCTACTTTTATGTTAACACATCACTCGCTCGCGTCAAACGAATGGATTTAGTGAAAGAATGCTTCACAATCTGCTTTTATAGATTTTAACTTCAATTGGATAAAGTTTATGCAAAGTTTCGTTGGTCAAAACGTTGGAATTGAGATCATCTGATTCTGGTCATCAGCACCAGCTGTGAGCCGTCCCTTCTTTCATTTGGGTTTAGCCTTATTTGCTATTCCCTATGCTATCACGGCTCGCATTCCCACATGGTCCAGCTATTTATCTGTTTATGAAATTAGATCAGCCACTGTCCTCTATGGCGCGTGATCAACAAACACTACCAAATCTCATGTTTTGCGCTAAATTCTCGGTTTATTACTGTTATTAATTTCAATCCTTGACATGTGACGAAAAAAATAGGAATTGGTAAAAATAGGACAACCTGCCAAGTTAGATGGCGGGTTTGTATCCATCCCGCCATTCTAAATGACGGGGTGGACACGTGGTCCTCCACCCCGCCATCCTGAATGGCGGG
>JAOTAY010000191.1:47280229-47324050 GCA_025629805.1 Erythroxylum baracoense
TGTGTTGAAACGCTTCAATAACAGGAGCAAAAGCCCAGAACACGTACCCAAAGATATTTGTATCACTACCTGACTGTGGATGATGACGCCAAGCTACCACTTTGCCAAGATTGATTGCTTGTAGTTGCTTCATATATTTGGGTAGTTCAGCAATCTCAGTCAGCCAATCTCTATAAACCGTATCGATAGCATTGCGACGAGCATACCATGCTTTTTTATATGAAATATCAATATCAAATTTATTTTTGATCAATGTCTGAACCTCTTTAATTGGGAAAAAAGATTCATTACGTATGTGCTCCATCAAATGTTCAGATACAATTTGACTTGTCAAATGTCTATTATCGTTATGCACAGCAGTACGAACACAAGTATAGCAGTCGCCCATGCGTTTGATCTCCCACATCTTATGTGTGCTTCGCTTGCAGCCCCTAATCCTCCAGTCACATGGTGGTTTGGCATTGCATATTGCTGCCTAACTTTTCTCTTTACTCTCACATACCTTCATTTCTTTGTTGTGGTGTATGTGCCATAATCTAAGAGCCTTATGCAAGAGTTGTTTCGTAGGAAATAACAATCCCTCAGTAATGTTTAGGTCGCTTTCATTCCAAACACGCATGTGATGGCCATAATACCCTCGCTATATAGCGTCATATGTTAGAGCATTTCCAATTTCATATGGCCATTTAAATGCTGTCGGAGGATAAATTTGTTGCCATTCGACATTGACATGGACAGGTTGACAGCTGGTCTCAGCTTGATCATGTTCTGAACAATCTTCTGAATCATGATCAGAGTCATAACATGACTCTGAGTCTGAGTCTTCCGAATTTAGATTGTAATCACTATCCGCAATATCAGAGTCATCAACATTTTTATCATCTGTTTGTTGTTGTTGATATGTTGGCATGGGTTCGAAATCTGAAAACCGATGCTCATATAAATTGTGGCATTCGATTTCGAATGTAGTCGCCTCACTATGTTGAACATGAATTTCCTCCGTCTCGATATAAATTTCTGCTTCAAACTTTGGCATCTGCTCTGTAAAGTCAAAAATGAGTTGCAGATCATCATCGTCCATCAGTGGCGTTGCCCAACTAGTTTGTGGATTTTGCATACTTAATTTAAGCGTGTATGCATTCTGGTCGAGCTGCATCAACTTGTATATTTTGGCCACCAACTCAATGAAATAGATCTTTCGCCTAACTGCTAGGGTTGTTTGTGGATGTTGTGGATTGTAGAACACAAAACCCTGAGGATCATAACATATGTCTCCCTCCCAATAAAAGCAAAATCGAATTGGTCTTTGTGAAGAAAAGGCCATTGTGTGGATTTGAAGAATTGAAAATAAGATGACGGTTTCAGCAGCCGAGATGTATCGTTCAAACTAGTTATATAGTTGTTCAGTTCGCCATCAGGGTTGGCGGGGTGAGAATAATGCTGGCTCCTGCCTGCCCACGCCGCAGGGAGCCAGCAATAAAGCTGGCTCCCTCCTGCTCACCCCGCCATTCCCAATGGCGGGGTGAAGCTTTGTCACCCTGCCATTCGTGATGGCGGGGTGACTCATTGCACCTCGCCGAACACTACGGCAGGGTGTTTGCCACGTACTCGACCTCGTTATTTAACTTGGAGGGTTGTCCTATTTTTATCAACTCTCATTTTTCCAGTCACATTTCAAGGATTAAAATTAATAACAGTAATAAACCGAGAATTTAGCACATGTTTTGCCACTCCCGTTATGTAATTGTAAATACATGCGCGTATCATCAACACGCTGGCTATGGAGAAGAGGGAAATAAAATGTTATTGGAGTGCTGATCTTATCCATGAGATGGATGTAAACGGAAATATCGGCCACCTCACCTCACCCTACCGTCACTGTATCTTATCTACTAAGCAACCCACATAACAAATAAATAAATATGTATTTGGTAGTACTAATGCCTCTTTCTTTTGTTATAAAATTAAAAAAAAGTGTAACTAAGAACATTGCGCATCCGGACCAAAAAATATATATTTACCTTTTAAAGCTAAAACGTGAACGGGTTTGCGACCACCAAAGAAGGGAATCGTCTATTTCATTTCACTCGGTATCCAAATCTTGCACTTCTGTTGAGTTGTATGTGTGTGTGGATATATATATATAGAATTGGAAGAGTCCCACACTTCTAGGCAATTTGATCATTAATCCTTTTCGTTTGTTTCTTCTTAGAAAACACACAAACCTAAGCTAATCAACAATCATGGAGAAAGCCACCAACAGACAGCGGGTTCTTCTCGATCACCTCCGCCCTTCCTCTTCTTCTTCACATCACTTCGAGTCTTGTCTCTCCGTGAGTTGTTCTTGCAATTTCCTTTATATCTTCACAGATCTGGACTTTGGATTTTCTTCTATTTATGGTAAGACGATCATTTTTATAGGCATCGGTTTGCTCAGCCGGAAGTAGCTCTGCATACCAGAGGACCTCGGCTTTTGGCGACGATGTTGTCATCGTTGCGTGAGTTATTTCTTCCACCTTACTTGTTTTTATTAGTTTTAATTGTCATTTACCATCTACTGTTCAATCAAGTTTATTTGTTGTGTAATGAATTGGATGTTATTTGCGTTATTCATGTTTGTTTGCATTCTACAGGGCGTATCGGACTGCCCTCTGCAAATCCAAACGCGGTGGTTTCAAGGACACTTTTGCCGATGATTTACTTGCGCCTGTTTTAAAGGTTTCCCTCCGTTTATTTGTAGCATCTTTTTAGCGTTCTGAGCTTGGTTTGCGTGTCTTTTTCATGGTCATTTTGTTTGCTTCAATTTGTACTCTTTTTTTAATTATGTTGCGGCCGCTTGGTGCAGGCAGTGATTGAGAAAACAAAATTGAATCCCAGTGAGGTTGGGGATATTGTCGTGGGCACAGTGTTGGCCCCTGGGTCTCAAAGAGCAAGTGAATGCAGGATGGCTGCATTCTACGCGGGTTTCCGTGGTGCGCTTCTTTAGTTAGCATAAAGTGAGTGTCTGAGTTTTATTTGTTGATTGCTGTATTGATGGGAATCTTATTCCTTGTTCAGAAACTGTACCTGTCAGGACTGTAAACAGACAATGCTCATCTGGCCTTCAGGCAGTTGCTGATGTAGCTGCAGCTATTAGAGCAGGATTTTATGATATTGGTAAGAGAAACTCAAAATGTTGTTACGTCCTGTATTGTTACTCCACTGTCCTTTGCTACTTAACTGGAGTTCCATCTTAAACTTTTCGTACGTTAGGAATTGGAGCTGGCTTGGAATCTATGACTATCAATCCAATGGCTTGGGATGGGGATGTGAACCCAAAAGTAGTTTCCCCTTTCTTAATCTCTTGCATTTTTTAAACATTTTCTAGTTATGTTTAGCAGTTTTCAAGCTCATTGCTGTGGTATCATTACAGGTGAAAGTCTTTGAGCAAGCCCAGAATTGCCTGCTTCCAATGGGTGTTACATCAGAGAATGTTGCACATCGTTTTGGTGTGTCAAGACAGGAGCAGGATCAGGCTGCAGTAAGTTGAATCAATCTCTTTCTTTGTACATTCACCATATTTTTGCTATATTGTTAGGCTGTTTGGTCATGGTAACTTGATGTTTTTAGGTTGAGTCTCATAGGAAGGCAGCCGCTGCTACCTCTGCTGGAAAATTCAAGGATGAAATCATTCCTGTTAACACCAAGGTATATTTTTGTTACTGCTGTGAAAAAATAAATTACTTGAATGTCTCTGTATTTGGAGACTCTGTTTGGCTCGTCTTCATGTTGATCAATGGTTTTCTTTTCAAGATTGTTGATCCAAAGACCGGTGATGAGAAACCAGTCACAATCTCTGTTGATGATGGGATTCGTCCAAATACATCACAGGCAGACCTTGCAAGGCTGAAGCCTGTCTTCAAGAAAGATGGGAGCACAACTGCTGGTACAACTCTACAGCATTGTGCTTATCTTTAAGTTCTCCAAGGCTAGATAATTTTTTCTAATCTATTCTGGTATGCATACCTTAGGGAATTCTAGTCAAGTGAGTGATGGTGCCGGGGCTGTGTTGCTCATGAAGAGGAGTATTGCATTGCAAAAAGGGCTGCCTATTCTTGGTGTATTCAGGTATGGAATATTACATTAGCATAAATGATGTGATAAATTGAAGATGAAGTAGTGTGAGATGTATAGAACCAATGATGGACTTTATAAATCTAACAAAGTTCCAAGTATATGAACTTTCAATTTAGAGCTTGGTGTAGTTCATTTGGTTTTTGGATTTTAGGAACTCTTGACTTCGGTTAGGTTGTTCATAGAGAACCAATGATGACTTTATAAATCTAACAAACTTCCAAGTATATGAACTTTCAGTTTAGAGCCGGTCTAGTTCAGTTTGGTTTTTGGATTTTAAGAACTCTGACTTCGGATAGGTTATTTGTAGAGAACTAGTTTCCTCACTGCAGCACTTAACAAATGATTAAAAAGTACTGCTGACAACTTAAGTTTGATATTACACTGATCCTCAGTTCCCATGTATAAATCCTGAACCAAATGAAAAATAATAATATATACAGACTGTAATAGCAATGTGTTATTGGTGGTTGATTACCATTTTATGGATTAGCAATTGCAAGGTCACTAATCCAAAAAAGTCCATTTTTGTTAATGTGACCAAAATTGCCACCTCCTGAGTTCATGCATGGTTTATTGTGAATGGTGCCCCCATTGCAGTAGATTTATGATGTCCTTTCGCTGCAAGAGGTTCTGATCCTCTTACAAGTGGTATAACCTCTTCTGAGACTAGGGGTTGTTGGTACTAACCTGTGCCCAGTAGATTTATTATTGCTTTGATGGACTCTAGTAGTTGACTTGTCATTCCTTCTCATTCAATAAAAACACATTATTTTGCTTGAAAGTATGTTGTTTGCTTATTGTGATTTGTATACTTGAAATGCAAGAAATGTACTTCTGTTTTTTTTTTTTTAATTCCTAAACATCTTTTGTCTTAAAGGACTTTTGCTGCTGTTGGTGTTGATCCTGCCATCATGGGTGTTGGGCCAGCTGCTGCAATCCCAGTTGCAGTGAAGGCAGCAGGTCTAGAACTTGATGATATAGATCTTTTTGAGATAAATGAGGTAATTATAGTTTCTTTTTTCCTATCCAGTATGGTGATGCTAACTTGTGATCAACTAGCATTTTCTGATTTTTGTTGTCCTCTTTTTCTGCTCTCTGCTCTTCTGGCCAGGCATTTGCTTCCCAATTTGTATATTGTCAGAAGAAGCTGGAGCTCGAACCTGAGAAGATCAATGTCAATGGTGGTGCGATGGCTATTGGACATCCTCTGGGTGCAACAGGTGTGTTTGTGGGAAGGAATTTACTTGAGTCGCGCTCTAATTTAAACATCTTAGTTACATGAATGGTGTTACTCTGTAACTCCATTCAAATTCTGGTCTTTCCTTTTTCTTTTCATTTTGGTATTCCAATCCTTTGGTGCATTTGTCAACATATTCCATTCTTTAATAATAAGAGTGAGGTCCTAAACTATCATAATTTTCTTTTTTATTTTTTTTCCGTTCTGTAATTTGTTAAACTTAAGAGAACATCATCTCAATTTTAGATTGCTTTTATTGATCCAACTCAGTTAGTATTGGCATGCTGACAATAGGAGTACCTGGCAAATATCTGTCCAGTTGTTTAAACTTTTATGCTATTGCTGTCTGCATAATCATGGAAAGAGTGCTGCTGACTAAGTTTCGCTGGTCATACCCATTATCCTTAATAACTTACTGACTGATGTGAAAGATTAAGGCGTTGAAAATCTTGACCATTTATAAGATATCTCTGCTCATTTTAAGAGATAAAAGATAATATCATTTTGTTGTTGTCACAGGTGCACGGTGTGTGGCTACCCTTTTGCATGAAATGAAACGTCGTGGTAGAGACTGTCGCTACGGTGTAGTGTCAATGTGTATAGGTATGCTTTCACCGGTCTGCATGAAAGACCATGTTTTCATTCCAACTTTGCACATTCTCTCTGGTGATCCTCTTTCTTTAGTTTGTCATATTGGATAATTCTTTGGATTTGGAAATTTTAAGTGAATATGCCATTCTATTACCATCAGAAAATCTGTTAGTTTCTCTAGAGCAGAAAAATAAAAATGTAGGATGGTTTGACACAAAAAAAATTGCTGCCGAATCCTTGATGAACTGAGTGAAGAGAGCTGACTGATTCTTTGAATAAAGTAGGATTGACGTCAGATTAAATTATGATGACTGGAGTGATAAAGTGTATTTAATAAGCTCTATTCAGTGGTTGTAAAATATTGTTGTAACATATAGAATTTGGATTTACGAGATGTTTAAAACTCTGATACAGGCACTGGAATGGGAGCAGCGGCTGTTTTTGAAAGAGGGGACTATTGTGATGACCATACCAATGCTCGGAGGATAGAAGCAAACAATCTCCTATCTCAGGATGCCAAGTAAACACATGTTTGTGTCTCATATTTATATAAATTGTGAATTTATGGTGCTCATGTATTAGTCTTAAATGAAGATCATGCACCAAATATAACCTGGTTAAACAGTGCAATAAGGTAGCGCTTTTGTTTGAAAAGAACTGGAATTCAGTACTTCGAACATCATTCTTATAATTTGAAATTTTGCTTTCGCTACATTCCCATGTTGGTGTCCAGTACTAGACCTTCTTCCAAGTCCCTATCTAGAGAAGTGCATGTGCATGTGCATGGAAATATCTGCTTGTTGAATGAGAATACAGTGATGTCAGTCTGTCGCGTCCTGTGCCCTTTGGTTCCTTGTTTTGTCTACGTTTTTGGAGTGAGAACAATAATTTCTCATTTAAATTCGTGATATTCTTGAAAGAGAATAGCAAAATGGCTGTGTCCTTGGTAAAACTGCTACAATCACATCCTGAACCTTTGATCTCTGCAATTCGAAAATAAACATACGGGACAAAACACGATCAAGTTGATCCTTCTATTGAGTAGTATAGATTATATGGCCTGTTACCATAGAATGGCTGGAGCCTGGATGTGCAACAGCAGTAACTATGATGAATCCACAGAGCCACATCTCAACACTCTTACATTCGTAAACAGCTATAGGAGGAAAAACCTTCAATAATAATGATGTACGTTAGTATTAAAGATGTGATTGTTAATAGGGTATAGGTTATGATAAAAAATCATCTCATAATCAATTTAAAAATACACCAAATATACCCCCAACATTTCTACTATTTTTTCAGTAATTAAAAATTCACAGTTAACTTTATGTATTAGAGTAAGCGTTTGAAGTTAAAGAAATATCTGTACTAAGATTTTATTATAATTTCTTAATAATTTCCATTAAAAAAGAAACAAACTCGAGAAAACTATTCAATTGTATACGAAATTTATACAAAATTTAGACGTTTCAAATAAATCTTCATCACAAACATTAAATAACTTAACAAAAAGAAGTAACCAATACTTTCATACAAATTAGGAGCTAAACTAATATAAGAAGCAAATTCAAGTTTACGAACACTCAACATGATTGAACAAAAAGTGGTTCAAGAGTCGTAGTTTTCAATCCTTCTGTAATAAAAAACAAACTCCATTAGGAAAAATGTCAAGACCTTATTTTAACAAAACTATTACTTCTGATGTCAATATTGATGATAAACCCAAAATCCTTCAACGAACAAAATACAATGCTACTCAAGTTTACAAGTGAAATATAAATAGTATGTCCAAATATAATATATTAAATATATTATAACAAATGATAATGACGGCTAATGAATATAAAATATAATTAGGAACATTTGATCATGTCATAAATTTATTAATAATAGGATTTTCAAGGCAATTAAAAAGTGCTGACCACTTATATGATCAACTTAGAATTATATAGCATGTGAGGGATGAATTCTTCTAGAATTTGTATCTAATTTCTTATCAACGACACAGGTCAGCTTCAGAAAACTTGAAAAATAAAAATTTAAGCTACCAAAATGCTAAAAAGTGTTGGAAAAATATTTGAACTAAATAGATGATTTAATTCAAGAGAAAAGTACAAGCTACAAAGAAAATTTGAAATAATAATAATGAGTAAACAATGTAAAGGAAACTTGAAATCACTCTTTCTAAGTATGTTTTAGTTGTCCCATATTTAGATAATAAAATAACTTGAATATAGTTACTATGAACTAATACTCTAATATTAAGATGTATAAATAAGAGCAATGCATACTATCTGTAGCTTTTCATCTACTGGTGTAACAAAATTTTATTTATACAAATTATTAAAGTCAACTATTAACTTGGGCCTGTGTTTTGGTTTTGTCTTTATGGAGTCATTCAAATAACTTGTATAACATAGAAAGTGGGAAATTATATGTTCATATAGAGCATCAGGTAAGGATAATTAGTAACTTCTCATCTATGTTCATTCTTTCAGTCTTCTATCTATGTGTAAATTGTCTGACATCTATATTCATCATATTGTAGTTTTTGTAAAAATTTTACCTCAATTATTTCTTTTTTCTCCATCTTTTCAGAGTTATTTAACTACAAGATAAATGTTAGTTAACAACTTTTAAATCATTATCTTATTTATAATAGATAGATGCACATAATCCTTTGACAACACTATGGAGAGTTCTAATATAGTATCTAGAAATAGTCAATATTAACAAATTGATTCTTTAAAGATAAAAAGTGATGTTTGCAATCACATAATCAAAAGTAGATTAAGCGATAAAGCTAAAAAGGTGGAATGTAAGTATTACTATAAGATAATATTTGTTAGCGAAGATGATCATAAAAATGAATATTTATTCGTTATTATTGATGGTCAAAACTTCAGGATGTTTGTCACCTCATTTCATCAGACTTTCAAGATGCCAACTTGTAACACTATAAAGAAAGATATCTTTAAGATTTACAAACAACAAAAGAATTGACATTAAAGACAATGCCAAGTATTCAAAGATGAATTTCCTTTATATTAGATATATGGATGACCAATAACCAAAAGAAAGTTTATATAATAGTGATGATACATTACATTAATAACAATTGGACTTTATACAGTCGAATTTCGAGACAAATAATATTATTTAATTTTGTCATTATTTGTTTATTGTTATATTACAATTAATATTTGTTTATGTTTTTAAATGGTAGGTTTATTTATGTTCTGGTATTGCATACAAGTAAAAGCTTGACAAATGTATTATTTGAGTCTTAAAGGATTAGAACATCAACACTAAGCTTTCAACCTTAACTTTAGGCCATTATAGCATAATCGGGGCTATGATTGAAAAATGGGAAGACCAAGTTATGGGTTGAGAGGTTGCTAATGACTTATAGATTATTCCATATATGCTATTTTGTATATTATGAATTTAGAAGTGAAGGACAAGAAATAATAAAGGGAAGGGTAGAGGCAATCTAGAATAGTGTAATATATTATAGTGCAACTTCCAAATGAGTTGAAGATTTTAAATGAATTACATAATAATTATGCCTTCTATGCACAAAGAAATTACAAAATAGCTTGCTATAGAATCTGTGCTAGACTTGAGACAAAGAGATCCTCAATATACTTAAATCAACAGGAGTTGGCTAAAGTAGTTTGCAAAGTTGACGATGTTTTATAATATTACTGAGTTGTTCTCTTGAATAAAATATCCAACTTACACACATGTATTATGTTAGTGGATACTTGATTCTAATAAGGTGATTTACATAAGTGCAAAGCAAATGATGGAGAAATTCAATACTTACTAGTCTATGATAATGCAATCGTTTTTATATTGGAATTGAGGTATAAGATAGAGAGACTTCAATTCTTTAAGGAGAACAAATGATGTTTAAAATCACATCATCAAAAGTAGATTAAGTGAGAGATTTAACCAAGAAAAATGTAAGTATTACTATAAGATGATAGTTGGGGTTACAACGGTGGAATATCCCATTTAAAAAGGCACATGTGCTTTTGTGATAGGAGGAAGATCGAATTAGGAGTTCAAACTTTTTTGACCTCTAGCTCGATGAAAGGAAAAAATAAAATTACTTTCATGAAGTAATTTTCACATATCTAAACATTTGCTAGGCAAGATGATCATAAAAATGAATATCTATTCTTTATTATTGATAATTAAAACTTTAGAATTTTTGTCACATCACTTAAACATCCAAGATGCCAACTTGTAATACCATAAAGAAAGACATCTTTAAGGTTTACAAAGAACAAAAGAGTTGATATATATTGGAGATGTTGTCAAGGAATCACGGATGAATTGCCTTAATTTAGATACATGGATGACCAATAACCAAAAGAAGGTTTATATGATAGTAATGATCTATTATATTAACAACGATTGGACTTTATAATGCTCACGTCTTTTATATGGATATGTAGAACAAATAGATGTTAAAGATCAATACAAAACTATTTTAATAACACCTTTTGGACAATTTGAATGAAAAGTAATGCCTTTTGAATCAAAAAAAAGTCCTTCTAAATTTCAAAGAATTATCAATGATATTTTTTTCACCATGTTCTGAATGTTATATACTTTATATAGACGAGATTTTATTATTTTCTTCTTTGATAAAAAACATTTTAAGCATATTAAGACATTCATTTACATTATTAAAAAGAATGGTCTAATTGTATCAAAATCAAAAATTAACCTTTTGAAAGCAAGAATTAGATTTTTATGACATTATATTCAATAAGGTATAATAACACTTATGGAAAGAACCTTAAAATTCACAAGTTAAATTTTGACTAAATTTTATATAGAAAAGATATTTAATAAGTCTAAACTATGTTAGGAACTCCTATCTAAATTTAAATAAATTGTGTAAATCATGTTATAAAAGAAACATGTTCCTTTGAGAGAACATAACCATATAGTCAAAAAATAAAAAAAATAAAAAATATTTAAAATTTACATTTTGGAATGATTATAGAATTAGAGATAAATGTCTCTAATTTATTATATGGAGAAAATTTAAAACAAATTATGATAACAAAGAAAAAACTATATAATATAATTTTGACCGTTAAAATCTTACTCAAAGTAATTATTTAACTATTAAAACAGAAATCATTTATGTTATATTGTGCATCACAAATTTTTAGTGTGATTTGTAAAAAAAATTCCTTGTATTAATTGCAGATAAGCAAAAAAAAAATTTATAAAATGATATACAAAATATTGCATCAAAACAAATATTTGGGAAACAATCAGCTATTTTTAGTATTTTTCGATTTTGATATTAAAGTAAATTTTATCTCTAATCCCAATGAAATTGTACAAAGCTTCTTCCCAAGTATATATACTAAAATATTGAAATAATTACTAAAATTCTAACCCACTTCAAATGGAAAGAAGTATATATACATATGACACAAAAGAACAGAGATAATTGTTTCCAAATCACCAGGAAAGACCTCACCTGCAAGTTTACTATTGCACAAAGTTTTCCTAATTAAATGAAGAATGAATTGGAAGATGGGTCGATGTCTCTCATCATTTCATTGAATAGCAACTAGTCACGATATTTAGACAATGTTAACTTTTTCTGTTGAATTTTTAAAGCTCCGAGAATTGATATTGTCAAAGTTTGATTGACATTGTGAAAGCTCTATTATAATTAACTCTGTGAAATAAGAAGACAGACGAAACAAACAAAACAATGGCCTTTGTTTGTTTCTACATCCTTCATGAATGCAACGCGCATGTTGCCTCCCACTATCCCCCGCGGCCGTGGCTTCTGATGACCTTATTCAGACACGTGGTTATCACATTACAATTGGCACGTGTACCAATAGAAGGTCAATACATAAGGAAACGCACCTGAACTGTTACGTGTTTATCAAGGCAACAATGTTTTAATTATTACATGTACAACATACGTAAGATCAAGAACTTGAAAAGTCAAAAGTGATGACTAGTGGTAATGTTAGAGAAGAATGGATAATTAGAAGATAAAAATATATTTCTACTTTAAAATGGGATTACCTCATAATTCATGTAACAATATAATAATTTCAATTCTTGTTCATTTTAAAAAATAATAATAATGTATTGCTTAAGACTTTAAATTGTATATATGAAACTATGAGTTTAACCTTAATTGTTCTATTTGCACTGTTGATAAAACGTAGTAAGATTAGATGATATTTATTAAACGGTTCTGCTGAATCAGAGAATGAAATTTCAATTTTGAACAGATCAAATTGAACTTTTGGTCAACTAACATTTTAAATTTTATAAATGGATCGATGATTTATTTCATTATAGTAAGCAGATAACGACATTTTTTCAATTTGGAGTCTACGGGGCGTGGATTTTTGTGAGAATGAAAGTGTTGTCATATTAAGCAGAGAAAAGACAAAGCTGTTGTCATTCTCGAGTGTTGTAGGATAATGCACTTACTCATTTTATCATCATAGTATCTTTTTTTTTTATATTTTTTTTTCTTGTCTTATGTGGGTCCGAATTATAGAAAGGTATATTTAAGTCATCCACATTTAGACTAATTTCCGCCCGAACTGGGTAAATCCCTTGTGAGAGGCAAAGCTCTGACCCTACATTTTAAACGGCTGCATATATGAGGAGAGTTTGAACCCGCGGCTTTATTTAAGCCAAGAGAGCTCCTGGTCAACTCACCTACTCCTAAAGTTTTTTTGGTATATTTCCTAGAATGTTGTTTCATAGCAACATTGAATTGCTCGCCTGTTGTAGTAGGTTAACCACTTCCTTCTTTTTGTTAGACCAATCTAAATTAAGATTAAGATTAAGATTATGATTACACGTTTTAATAATTATTATAAATTAAAGACGTAGCATTTACCATAATTAGAATAAGTAATCATTACAGTATCTCCTAAATTAAATAATTATTATAAATTAAAAGATTAATCATAAATGCTATTCCACCTCATCTCCACGTGTCCTGAACCTCCCATGGCAACGTTCAGTTTTCTTAATCTCCACTCGCTATAAAGCGGTCATATGGGCAAATAGAATACGCAAGATTCGTGCCAGAGTCTGACACTTCGTTTCGTATTTCTCAACCATGCAACTATGTGTTTATCGCTTGCCTTCTTCTAACCCATCAACCTCAGTCCCAAATTCATATAACCTTAACACAAGTGTACACAGATGCACCGTCGTTACATGTAAAATCCTCGTTAACCCCGCTAAATGGATACATAATCTTAATTCCAAAATACTATCGTTAAGGCCACCACTGTTGCCGTCTGATGAGACACAGCCATCATCGCTTGCATCTGATTCTCTACCGGATGACGAGAGACCGAAAACCCACTTGAACCCACTACAGAAGGTTGCTGCCGGAGCTTTGGACATGATCGAGGAGTTTTTAATTGCCCCATTGGAGAGACAGCAGGTCTTGCCTATGAGCATTGACCCAAAATTCCAACTATCGGGTAATTTTGCCCCGGTTCAGGAGCTTCCGGTTCATCAAGATTTAGAATTTGTGGGTGAGATTCCTAATTGCCTGCACGGCGTATACCTCCGTAATGGGCCAAATCCTCTGCATCTGCCCAAAGGTGGACACCATTTGTTTGACGGCGACGGCATGATTCATGCAGTTTCCTTGGGACTTGGAAACCGAGCTCGCTACACTTGTAAGTACACACGTACAAGTAGGCTGGAGCAAGAAAGCTCATTAGGTAGACCAATCTTTCCGAAGCCAATTGGTGAGTTGCATGGGCACTTGGGTGTGGCGAGGCTCGCTCTATTCGTGGCTCGAACTTGTGTTGGCGTGATTGATGGTTCACGAGGCGTTGGGGTGGCTAATGCCGGGCTTGCTTTTTTCAACGGTCGATTATTAGCCATGTCAGAAGATGACCTACCTTACCATGTGAAGATCAAGCCGGACGGGGACCTAGAAACAGTCGGCCGGTTCACTTTCAATGGTCAACTTGACTATCAAATGATTGCACATCCTAAGGTGGATCCCATCACTGGTGAGTTGCATGCACTTAGTTACAACGTTGTTACAAAGCCGTACTTGAAATACTTTAGGATTGACAAGTGTGGGATTAAGTCGCGTGAGATGGACATCACTCTAAGCCACCCAACAATGATCCATGACTTCGCTGTCACCAAAAATTTCGTAATAATCCCAGATCACCAGGTGATGTTCAGATTGTCAGAGATGATTCGTGGCGGTTCTCCTGTAATATTTGACCCAAACAAGCCTTTTCGAGTCGGAATTTTGTCCAAGAAGGACGTCGATCAATCAAACATGCAGTGGATTAATGTACCCAATACATTCTGCTTCCATTTCTATAATGCATGGGAAGAAATTACAAAGTGTGGGCAGACGGTTATTCGTTTGATAGGGTCATGCATGAGTCCACCAGATTCTGTCTTCAATGGAAGTGGAACGGCTGAGTCACTTCGAACCAAATTATCAGAAATCCGATTGAACCTAAATACCGGGGAGTCAAGTCGAAGGGTGATTGTATCAGGTATTAATTTGGAAGCAGGACAAGTGAACCCGAAACTATTAGGTCAAAAAGCGCGATTCGTCTACTTAGCAATAGCAGAACCGTGGCCCAAGTGCTGTGGAATAGCCAAAGTTGATTTGGAGGCTAATGAAGTGTTCGAATTTAGATTTGGTGGTGGAAGGTTTGGAGGAGAGCCGTGTTACGTGGGTGCAGATTGCAAGGAAAGTGAAGGGTATTTAATGAGTTTGGTAAGAGATGAGATAGCAGAAACATCAGAGTTGGTGATAGTAAATGCATCCAACATGAAGCAAGTATGTTCAATTAGGTTGCCCGCTAGAGTGCCATACGGGTTCCATGGTACTTTTGTTAGCAGAGCAGAATTAGAAAGACAAATTATGCATTAGGGTTCTTTTTTTTTTAATTTTGTTTTTATAGGAACATGATTTTGAAGTTTGAACCAGAGCAAAAACTAATGTATTTTTATTTAGTCTTGAAGCATACTCGCTTATGTATGACGTATTTTTGTTTTTTGTGGTAAAACTTTGTTTGTTATGGGCCCGTAAAGGGGACATATATATTCCATTTTGATAAAAAAATGTCACTCTGCTACGATATTTTTTACTTATTGCGTATAATTGATGAGTCTCTCCTGAGAAGTCTTGACAACTCTCTCCAACTTTTATAAAGTGAGAACCCTTGTATATTGAAGCGTAAGGATAAGCAATGTCATAAAATCTTCGATTAGTGTAATTTTTTGGTTCAGTTTTAACTTTCGGTTTAATTTATTTTAATAAATTTTGTTATTAAAAATTGATCAATTAATTAATTAATTAATTAATTTTTGTAAATTAATAAATTTTTATAAGCTAAAATAAATAAATAAATTTTCATTTAACAAACTTTTTTTCGTTTAAATTTTAAATTTTTCGATTGATAAGAACAATATCTTTTAATCAATTTTTATTTTTATTTAATCTTTAATTAAGTCTAATATTAGTTAAACCTTTTAAAACTTAAATCTCTTATTTTATTGATTTAACTTTCGAACTAATTTTTAAAACATTGATAAAAAGAACAACCGAATGTTATTAACAATTCAAGAGTTGAATCTCCAACTTGCAAAACATTAACTGAGAATAACTATTCTAATTCAATCTAGAGCAAAACCAAAAAATAAAATAACTGTGCTTATTTAGGGCTTGTTTGGTAAAAAATTGAAAAGCTCTTTTTTAGCTTATTGACTCATTTCAACTTATTGACTTTATGGAAAAGTTGTTTGAATTATTTGATTATTAGCTGGTTGGGTTGGTTGATTCAACCCAATAAGTTGATTTTGAAGAAGCTCCTCCGTAGAAGCGTTTTAAGGTAATCAGTTGATATATTTTTGTTTAATGTAAGTTTGCCTTCTTTATTCTTTTTCCTGCTCTTCGTTCTCAGTTTTTTCCGACTCTCCTCGCCTCCGACTCTCTTCAACCCTGCCGAACCTATCACCTAAAAACATCACCGCCAGTTGCAAAAACCACTTCCATTACCACCATTTACCCGTTAACCAAATCCCCAACCCATCGCCAGGTTCGTGATTACTGATTCTCTTGAGCCTGACCACCTCATCATTTATTTTGGGTTGATCCAATATTATCCATGAAAGCTTTTAGCAAGGTCTCCAAGAACCACACTATTTTTCTATCGGGACGTATGACAATTTCAAGCAATTTTTTGGGGATGTTTCCTAGGAATGAAAAGGGTAGTCCTCTATTTATTGCTTCTTCAAAAGCTTCCAAATAAGAATTTGTTTGTAGATTTCTGTATCTTCGACGAGAGAAATAAAATTTCATGTGTCAGCATTAGAAGTATGGAAAATCTTATTTGGAGTTGAAAAGAAAATTTCAAAGATTTCTTCAGCTTGTAAAATGGTTACAAGCTTGTGATATAAAGTAAAATCACCTAATTCAGATAACATTGAAATTTCAATAGAAACAATGAGGTTCTAACTACATCTCTTGTATGGGAAGCTTGAGTCAGTGGTCAGTTTCTATTAGCGTGAAATTACACTGATTATAAACCTTAAACATTTTCATTTCCTTTGGAAAGTGATACAAGGGAGGCTATGTTTTGGAGTCAGCATAGAAGAATTTTTGGAGTCAGCATGGAAGTTAATTATCCTTGTGATTATCTGCGCTTCTCAAGCCGTGATTACAGCACAGATTGTAGTGAGAAGCCCATAAGGGAATTGACAAGTAAGGTGAACAATCACTTTCTGAAAACATTTATTTTCTTATATACAAATGTTCCATACCTAAGAGTTGATGCACTGACATATTGACTATTTGTCATACCTGAAAAGTGGGATCGAGAAAGTCTCATTATTAGTCACATCTTAGATATTTATAGGCTTTTAGACTAAATCCTTCCTTAAAGAAGAGAACATACGAAATCATGTTTTCAATGTCTTTGCTAACGTGGTCTAATCTGCACCTTCTGTGATACGTTTTTATTTCTTCACATTTTTTATGCCTTTCAAAGTTAACCAATGAATTGAATGGTTAATAATGTAGCTTCTAGGGAAAATCCCGGAATATGTGAAGATAGTTGAAGTTGGTCCAAGGGGTGGCTTGCAAAATGAGAAAAAAATTGTACCAACCGCTGTATAGATTGAGTTGATCAAAATGTTAGCTTCTTCAGGATTGCCTGTTGTTGAGGTTACAAGTTTTGTCTCTCCAAAGTAGGTACCACAGGTTTGTTAAGATAAATTGCAACAGTCAGCAATTTTTCTGGAATTCTTATCTTTATTGTAAATGTTTATAAGAATATTTAACGAAATATTTAGATATGTAATATTCATATCTTTATAATTTTTTTATAGTCATGTCCTCATAAGGCATTTTATACATAAACAACTAATTTTACTAAACATCTCTAATAAACAGCTAATATAATCTGCTGGTCAAATCAGTTGATGTAATCAGCTATCAGCTACTAGCTAACGCAATCAACTGATTGCCAAATAAGACCCTAATCATTTGAATAATATTTAAATTTTGATTGAACTTTCAATTATGGTTGTTGTTTTGCATTTTTTGATAATGAAAAATTATGTTATGAATTGCAAATATTACACGGTAATAATATTTTTAAGTATATAACCTGTTTTTAAAAAACAATTTCCAAATATTTAAATTATAAAATTAATTTAAATGTTAATATGATTAATCTAATAAAGTAGTATAGTTCAACATTTAAAATTAATTACTAAATTTTTTTATAACTAAATTAACATTACAATTTTGAATTTCAATATTTTAAAATTATACTCCTTAAAAATGAAAGCAATCTCATTTGTACATATTTTTTAATAGTATGAATTTACCCTAATTAGCAATAATATTATAACTGCTGCTGTTTTGATTTCTATTTAAATTCTTAGGCTTTTCTCGCTCTTTTTTCAAGTCAAAATATGGAATTTAAAAATTCTTTACTTTCTATCTTTAGTTTTTCCAAAATCTAAATCATAGAACAGATATTTATTAATCAAAATATCATCAACGTTAATTTTCTTAATACTTGACCTGTGAGTGATTATGTAATTTCACATATTGATGTCTTTTGATTGTGTTCTGATTAATTGTTTGCTATATTTTATTTAATTGTGTTTAATAATTTTATGTAAACTCACTCACTTCCTCATTTACGGACTCGTTGTAGGTTCAATAATTTATAGAATTCATTCTTAAATATTCCATTCAGTTTAATACCTAATTTACCTGCAAATGCTATTATGGAAAGTCTGGGGCTAAATAGATGCATTTAACACTGTATATAGAAGAAAACGTTTTCATGGCACCATTTTGGTACAATTTCAAAAGCTTTGTGTCTCAACTAATATTGAACGGCAGTAAGAACCATATGGCATGAACATTTTCCTACCCAACCTTTATGGTATGTATGTGGTTCTTATATCGCTTGCACAGAAGCCTTGAGGTTCATCTACATATAATGTTTCGACGCTTAGGCTGCAGTGCTTTGGACATAGCACGCAGCCTGTCACTGATCTCAGTAAATGAAGGCCTAACTGCTGGGTCGAATGACCAACAGTCTTCTATCAACTTCCTCCATTCACTATCACAACGTTCTGGTAATGGAGGCCTCAACGTGTTACTTACAATTCCACCTTCAAGGAAAGTTTCAATGGTAGAACAGTAAATTTTTGAACAATTTCAAGTGGGAAAACATGGGGGAAGTAAATGAGACACAATTAGCACCATGAATCTTCTTTTTCTTGTAAAAAGGAAAAATGGAGCTTACCTATTATAGCACCACAATGCATGTTTTCATACGGCTCCTCGCCTGTTAGTATCTCCCACAATGCAATACCAAATGAGTACACATCGACCTGTGAACACCAAAGAAGAATTTCAAATGCTGCTCTATTTTCAATTTCTTGTGATAAGCTCAAACTTCCATAATCAAAACTAGCACTAGTCCTGAGGTCTCAACCTTCTCAGACACAGAGTTGCTGCTACCATCCAACAGCTCAGGAGCCATCCAAGGAAGGGTTCCACGCACACCGCCAGATACAAGTGTATTACGTTTAACCCTTGACAGTCCAAAATCTCCAACCTGGAAAGCAGATAATGAAAACTCGGGGAATGCAAGTACTCTTTGTCAGGTAATGAATTAGCTAATAAGAAAGTACACATGTTGATTTAAGTATGCTGTTGATGCAGACCTAAAGGCAGATGACAGTTAAATGTATGCTACAAAATGAAAACAAACAAGAGTTAGTGCATCGAATCTACCTTGCAAATTGGTCGTTGGGGATCCCTTAAATTGACAAGTAAGTTCTCACACTTCAAATCAAAATGTACAATATTTTTCAAATGCAAATATTCCATGCCAACAGCTGCATCCAATGCAATCATAAGCTTTTTACGGCGATCAAGTGTTCTGCATTATCAAGATTATATAAGCCTATCACATTATCATGCTGTAAGGGCATCTGATGTACATGAACCAACTAACCTATCCTTCTTTTGTAGGACCTGCCTCAATGATCCATTCACCATATATTCAGTTACAGTTGTCATCATCCCTTCAGGCCCATCTGGGACTACGCCATAAAAAGCGACCACATTTGGATGATGAAGATTGGACAGAATTCTTGCCTCCCTCCAGAAGTCTTTAATCTGCACAAACGACACCATCGTATCTTTTCAATATCTTAGAAGGATTCATGGAATAAATCTTTGTCATCTATATTTATTGGCTCAAAAATGAAACTTTCAGATTAATCTTAAATTCAGGTACCATTCTCCATGTATTTTATGTATCTCCATAAAGGAAAAGTTTTAGCATCTATGATCGTAGTCATTATAAAGAGAATTAGTGATTCAGGGACCCACCAATCGCTCTTGTTCTGATTTTTTGCCATCAAAACAACTTTTCTTGATCCGCTTGATGGCAACGTCAGTTCCCCTCCATTTCCCATAATAAACAGTTCCAAATGTGCCAGATCCTAACTCTTGCAACTCTTCGATATCAGTGTTCTTTATAATCTGCATATTGGCATTCTGCAGCATTTAGAAATACCATTAACTATTCATTCATTGCGTATGAATGTATGTGTGTTAAAGTAAGCTACAAAGATTACAGCAGAAATATCTCAAAAGTAGTGAAAGGCACAAAAACAAGATAGCCATGTGGATTAAGCAAAGCCCATTCTAGCCGGACCACCAAATTTAACAAATTAACTCCATTTATTGGAATTATCTGGTTCTTGTAGTTTCATTCCAGGCCCTCTATTGACATCATAATAGTGTATCCGAAGACATATAGAAGGAATGGCCAAGAGCAAATAATTGATGGGAAAGATCTGACAAGGTTCAATGATAGGGTTAATTACCAAAAGTGCAGTCTGAGAGATTGTTTCTAGTTACTTGCGTACCAAATGATCAATGCCAACGAATTCAGTTTGCTTAGCTTGGCTGAACTCAGAATAGATGCAAAATGGTTTTCAAGCATGTACATGTACTGCTTTTGGGCCCACTGTATTATACCCTCAAAACATCAAGATAATGATTCATCCAAAGAGGAGATGTAATGATTTCTATCTCTAGCAGAAAAAGATCTACTAGGATTAGTTGGTTTCAAATTCTGATGAGCTCCCTCATTCTAGATATTCTATCTCTGCATTAACGTGCTGTAATCAATTTGTGTCATAACCGGTTGCTTGAGGCAGGTGCCAGATGACTTATTGCAATAGACAATTAAAGTGCATATTTTCTATCTTATATGTGAAAGAGAAGAACCGAAAGCTACAAGTGGAAGCCATCTTCATGACAAGAAAGATTTGAGGTTATCACATATTATTACTTAGTGGTTTGATCGTGAAAATGCATATGAGCAGCCAAAAATTGCAATGGTGGTTTTGAACCTGCAAACTGTAGATTTCTGATCCTTTTTCATCCATTGCAGCATCAGTTGTAGATTCATTCATATGTCTGCCATCATCTTTTATGTCCTATGAGGTATGGGTAATAGATCAACTCCTCCAAAGAGATACTGCGAGGTTAAGAAATCCAATGAAATATGAAAAATCCTACCCCATATTCAGCAGTGTTTTCTACCTTGGCATCCGTAATAGATGGGAATGCATCAGTAGCCTCTTCTTCTACATGTGGGACAATGCTGGCAGAGATGGGGATATCTTGAGGTATGTTATTTGTAACATCTTCTATGATCACCGATGATTCTAGCTCCCCATTCTTATACCGATAACTTAAGTTGTGTGGCTGGGCATATTGAGCCATTTCGATTTTGGACCCATCTGTTTGTTCAGTGTTGCTTACCTTTTTATGCTTGCTGGAACGTTTGCCAATCCCCTCATCATGGAGAGAAATTGCTTTGGTTGACGTACAATTTGCAATTGAATCCTGAAATTTTACTTAGAAAAAATAAGGTCAATCTCATACAGAGCATACACTTCAATGTTTTCTTTCGAAGATACGGAGATTACTTACAGATGTCAGTAACGAAGGTTCTTGATAATCCGACACTCTCTGAGGAGATCCAATACATTCAGTATGCACATGAAAAGTCGGCTGGCCGGCCATTCTCTGAGTCATAGCAAACTGTTTATCCTTAACAAAATTTTGGCTTTCCATATCCAAATCAGAGAAATCCACACCTGCTTGGTAAGGACCATAAGGATACTCCCTCATGGTATCTACCGACTTTTCCCCTTTGCTAAGTTGAAGATTACAAGCAGAGAATATTTTTTCAGAATCTGGTGATTCCCCCAATTGGCGATGAACATATGGCAGGTACTTCAAGTTTGCCAAATTCTTAAGATTTGCTAAATGGCCATTTAATCCAGGTTCAACATTTCCTTCATGTTGCTTACTCCCTTCAACAGGAGGTGCAAGATTCTTGTGTGTACACTTTATTTCCTCTTGATATAGAGTGCCCCTTTTCTTCAAACTGCGAGGATCCTCATGTTCATGCACATACTCTTTATCGTCTATTTTCTCTTGTCTCGGTGTTAAACAATCTTCTGAAGAATTTGATATTGTCAGCAATGGTGAATTTTCTCTTCCATTACTCCACAAGGACAATGGTATAGCTGCTTGTTCCAAGCAGCAATTTGACACCTCATTGTGATCCTGCAATCTTGAGTCGGAAAAGGTCCTTTCCTTGATGGTATGTCTCTCTGAGTTCGTATCACTTGTGTGTACGGGATAAGGCAGCAAATCACCACTTGGGGTGCGGCTATGGAAGTGCACAAGGGGTGATTTGTTAATCTGGGCAGTTTGTGCAGTATATTGGTGATAGTGATGATGATTCTGATTCTGATTCTGATTAAATAATTCATTGCCATTAAGCCCATATCCATCAGCACAAAATTGTGAATCAATTTTCTTTTTACCTCTTTCTATTGTCATTGGGGAAATAGGTGGAGATTCGTTAAGGACCTTGTTTTGCATCTTGAGTGCAGGGAGTAACTGAGCAGCAGGATTTATCGAACTGTCCACCAAATTGGAGGAAGCCAAACTGAAATCTTTATTATCTGATGCATGAAGCAATGCAGGAGAATCTCTATGAAATGACTGTTCTTGATTTAAACCAGTTATTAATTGGGTTGTTTGGCCAGCCAAACTCTGCCCACTAGTGTTATTCCGGGGACTGAAGTCCAGCAGGCCATTGACCGCGGTCACGTAATGGTAATCTGTCTGACCCTTCCGTGGTGTCATTACTTCAAACGAATTTTGGCTATCAGACTCACTTGAAGAAACAAGAAAAATCCGCAGCTTTTG
Source organism: Erythroxylum baracoense (assembly GCA_025629805.1). Taxonomy (NCBI): domain Eukaryota; kingdom Viridiplantae; phylum Streptophyta; class Magnoliopsida; order Malpighiales; family Erythroxylaceae; genus Erythroxylum; species Erythroxylum baracoense. The sequence goes on from JAOTAY010000191.1 coordinate 47,303,026, forward strand.
TGAACCTCCATTTCTTTCCAGCTCATGATATTCTTCAATCATATGATGGAGATCTTCATCAGAACAAACAGAAATAAGTGCATCAAGATCCTCCCCAGGGAGCTGATACTTGATTGTATGAGATTGGTTACAAATTGCTATAGTTTTCTTCAGAAGCTCGTCCAATGTCACGCTCTTCCTGATGGATAAAATCCGTGTCTCTCCACCTGTATATCTAAGCTTTCCATCGCTTGGCCGTGGTAATATTTTACCCCCAAAACTGCATAGGAACTTCACTTTCCCACTCAGAGGACTTTCTGGAACTTCCGTTCCATAAAGATGATAGGACCGAGGAGAATCCGCCACATACTTGGAATGTGCCATTGGACCTGCAAATTCTCTATCCAAATTCATGCCGTCAGGATATCTGCATTGTTCTTGTCCACTGGGACCATAGATCCAGTTCTTTCCGCCTATGTTATCAGGAAAGCACCTGTTTTCTACCTCAGTTTCACGTCCTATCCTGGGAACAAAACTCAAGGCTTCAAAATCAGAGTCTTTTCTCCTTGGACTTTGGACATGTGCGATATCCTCAGTATTCACGTGGAAATTCTGAATGTAGTTAGATTCCTCAATCCTTGACTGTTTCTGATCTAGTATCCTTCTTAGACCAACACGATCACGTAAAAACTCGGTAGAGAATTCTTCACCTGTCTGCACACAAATATTAGTTTCATTTCTATCTACACCGATTGATTCACTAGACACATTCTTGGCCACATTTCTATTGAACAGGTGACGCGAGGCTCCAGAAGTTTCATCTGTCATGGTATAGCGCAAAATTTCGACCTTTCTAGGTAGCTAGCAGCAGCAACAGGAGGAGGAGATTTCTGGTATGCGAACCTTTGTTTCCTCGATGTTCTTCTTAGTTTGATAAGCAGGTGCGCATGCTTCCAGTTGTTCGATCAGGTACTACAAAACGGAGGCAGATTCCTGACAATGTGTGTTCAAATGAGCTCAATCGATCAAATTAAAACATCCAGCAGATCCCGTACAGAAAGAAAATCATAATGTTGATAGATTTACGAATAATCAACCAAGAAAGAAATCAATGAGCCAGCACATGCAAACAACAACAAAATAAATACATCATCAACAAGGAACGAATGAAGAAAATGTTGGAAAACTCCAAAAATAATGTCTCTCGTGAGCAATGCTGCGGAAGGATGATGATGATATGTTACGCACGTATGCGGAGGGAACTCAGAATAATAAAACGTAAGCCCATATATATATAAATGTGGCATCCCATGGGACATAAACTGCAAAATGGAAGCTGAACTGTAGAAGCATGGAAAAGGGTACCTGGTTGTTGAGAATTTGCAGTTTTAGGTGTAGAGCATGAGCCTCGGTGGTTTATTGGGTTGAGAAGAATAGTGTGCTTGGGTCATTTCTGGGCGACCCGGAACAGAAAAATGGTTGGAACTTCGGGTTTTATTTGAGTGAGAGGAAGAGCGTTGCACTTGCATGAGACTTGGACCTGAAAATGAGGCGTCGCGTTGACGGGGAGAGAGAGAGAGAGCGAGAGAGAGGAAAGGAGCGCCAAAATTAGCTTAAAATCAGAAATTATTTTTTATTTAGTAAGAAATGTAAAGATTAGCTGTAATAACTTCATTTTATGTAATTTAATTCATATATCGTGAAGGACCTTAGTGGGAAGCCCAGACCCAGAATATCCTGCAGTTATATTTGAGTTTACTCTCAAATTGATTGCAATGCGGCCCATCCTCAGCCCACTGCGTCATCACAACAAGTTGTTGCATTTGATTTAAACAACACACTTTATGCCAGAAGAATAAGTTGACTGCTTGTATTTTGCCTCGTCCCGTATATTATTGGACCTCTTCAAATTTTATATCAATAAAATTTTTATTGAATTATTGATTTTTTTTGAGAAATTTGAATTATTGATGTTGCTATAATTATTCTTTGTACTCTTCCTTTCTCTTAACATGAAATGATGTTGTATATTTTTTCTTTTTAATTCATAATCATCAATTATTTTTAAGGATTAATTATATATACAAATATTAAACCTGATTAGCATTTTCAGATTCAAATTAATTTTAAGTTTAATACATTGACTTGAAGCTTGTTTTACCAACTTAAAATTAATTTACAAATCAAATTGTCCATATGCGTTAAGTCATCTTTCAATGTACTAGTTTACAAGAGTATATACATGTATACCTGATCCATTCAATGAATGTGGCTTCCTATATGCTTACCTAACAGGAAATACCAAACATTTATAGGGTAATCCACAACTTCGTTTCATTTGACATTCGTATCTCAACGGGGTCCAATCAAAGTATGGCACCTATTGAGGATGAGTCTTTGTATTACCAGAACTGGCTTCAAGTACCCTAGCTCTACGCGTGGGCAAGAAAGTGACTAAAAGTAAAAGAAGAGGGACGACGCATGTTAATAGGCAAGAAAGAACGCGAGGTGGAGTGCTTCTTTTGTAATCATATGACTACTTAACCCAGCCTGTCATGATGTGGACCTAAAACTTCTTAACCTGCTTGATAGTTGTCGGTCCAATTCAAGAGGAATAACATAATAGAAATGTATATATTGATATGTACGTACATGGAATAAACAGTTTACTCTCTATAATTCCGTGACCTGATATCATATTGTAGTTTGCATGCGAATGTACATGCAACAATTGGAGAGAGAAGCTTTGTGTGTGACATCTGATTTTAAAACTAGTGTTTAATTTCTTTTTAAATTTGTCCAAATTATGATTTCGTATCATTATATGTATAAATATGCAGCATGCTCTTGTACTTGACCACCTTACTGAAGCTTTGCTCTTGTACTAGTAAATAATTATACATTAAAATCTACTAAGTTATTGAAAAGCTTAAATCATTTTAATATTTAGTTTCGGGTTTGATAATATAACGTTATATTCTTTTCATTATAAAATAAAAATTTAGCATCAGTATGATAAATATCTAATTAAGGAGTTTAGAATATGTAAAGACCATAATAAGTTCAAACTCCGTAAAGGAGTTTTTTTTATAAAGAATATTCGCTCCGTTTAACTTTTAGACCTGAAGTATTAATTGTTTAAAACATCAAAAAATGAAGTTTATTAGTAAGGGTGTGCTTAGTTAACGAGTATAAGAAGGAAGATATGGGAAAAGAATAAAAACCACATGCTTGATAAGGAATTATAATTGAATGAACAGTGATTTTATTCCTACTTTTTGAGTATTGGTCCATACCCCTCATAATAGAGAGGAATAGAAATCATTACTTGATACATTTATAGTTTGAGAAATTAAATATTTAACTTCTTCTCAAACCCACCAACTAAAATATAATAAATTAATTAAAATATTGTAATTAATTAATTAAAATAATATAATAAATTGTAATTAATTTATTATATTATATTATAATTAATCAATTACAATATAATTTATTCATTAATTAAAACATTGTAATTAATTAATTAATTAAGTAAATTATAATTAATTAAAATATTGCAATTAATAAATTAATTAAAATATAATTATTTACAATATAAATAATTAAAATATAATTAATTAATTACATTATTATTATTAATTAATTATAATTAATTAATTAATAAATAAGTTTTTATTTCTTGGTACATTTTACAAACTAACCACTATCAATAGTAATGGTAATTACTCCTTCCTTTTAACCAACTATTATAATTATACTGATAATATCCATTCTCATTCTTCATTATATACATTCTTATTCTTATTGCCATTCTCCCATATGAATCAACCGCCCCCTAAACCTACTATAAAGATAATATGATATAAGAGAATAAAAAAATTTGAATAGTGAATTAAAATTTTAAAATATTATTTAATTCAATTTATATTTATTTTAATAAATATTTTGTATAAAATTAACAATTAAATAAACTGAAAAAGATAAATGAATCATGTAAATTGGCATTTAGTGAAAGCCGTTATTGATATGATAAATATAGAAGAAAATTTCAATTAAAATTAATACTGATAAAAATTAATCAAAGATAAAATCGTCTAAAGAAAATAATTACCTAAAATAGAAAAATTATAAGCATAAGAAGAAATAAAATGGACATATAGAGATGACTAAAATAAAACACAATAGAATAACACTTACAACAATATTTTAAAATACAAACAGAGGATGATTGATGAGGGATGTTTTATAAATTTAGTATGTGGATTGGACAAACGAAATTTCTTGAAAAATTTGAGATTAAAAAATAGGTTTTGTTTAAATAAGGGGAACAAAACTAGAAAGACGAGAAAAAATATGCTCGTTGATATGCATATGTATGTGTATGTGTCTATCAATATATATATATATAATATTGGTTAAAGTTATTATAAATAGTAACAGTTTCAATTGTTGCATATATATCATTTTAATGTAATGCTATATGGAGTGAAGTGTGAACTCGTCAAACAAGTGCATACTCATAAGTTAATTGTGACAAATATGAGAATGCTCCATTAAAAGTACAACTTTACTAAGAGAGATAAGGTCAGAAATATAATAGTAAGGGATAAATTAAAGATAACTAATATTATTGACAAATTAAGAGAGACAAGTCCTAAATAATTTGGACATATTAAGAGGAGACATTTAGATCCTTCGGTGAGAAGATACGAGAATATCGTACTTAGAGATTGTAAGAGGAAACAAAAGGAGGCCTAAGAAAATTAAGGGGAGGTGATCAAGTAAAAATCTTTGGCGTGTTAAGACTCAAACAAAAGTTCCTTCGTAAAAGGATCCTTATAGTTTCCATGTCGTTTAACTCTTATCTCTTATAATTAGCCTAAACTTGTAAATAGATAGTACTTATCTTTTAGGGATTTAGCCTCAGCCTATCTACCCAACTTGATTTAGTAGTTATTATTATTATTATTATTATTATTATTATTATTATTATTATTATTACTACTACTACTACTACTACCATTACTACTATTACTACTACTACTACCACCACCACCATCACCACCACTACTAATACTACTAATACTATTACTATCACAATTACTAGTACCACTACTACTACTACCATCACTATCACTCCACTATCACCACTACGACGACGATGACGATTACGACTACTACAACTACTATTACTCCTCCTCCTCCTCCTCCTCATTCTCTTACTCCTCCTCCTCCTCATGCTCTTACTACTACTACTACTACTACCACTACTATTACTCCTCCCCCTCCTCCTCCTCCTCCTCCTCCTTCTACTACCACAACTACGACGAATATAAATTTTATTCTTTATTTATTTTGTATTTTGTATTTATTATTATTATTATTATTATTATTATTATTATTATTACTATTTATTTTCTTTTTTAAAGATTGCGTGCTACTGGATTTCCCAGATCTCTCACGTCAACGAGATTGTTAATGAGTGTTGTTGTTTTTTCAATCTTTTTCAATTTATAAAAATAAATTATTGTTATCGATATTTTTTAATATTATTAAAATAATATTTAAAAAATCATTGCATTATTTTAATTTTAATGACACATTTTAAAATCGTTATAAGTCTCTTATTGAATAAGTATTTTTATCACAATGCTTTTTAAGTTATTAAAAAACAAGACATTATCCATTTTTGAGATAAAAATGAATATGTTTAAATGCAGTATATTCATTTAACAAATTCTATTTAAATTACGGGATTTCTTTAACTTATTTTATTTTTGCTTTTATGGTAGCCAATATTTTATTGTATATATAGTGGATAGCAATAAAGTTCTATCTAAATACTACATAAATAAAATTTTTACATACATATATTATATCATATTAGAAACAAAATATTTATTTCAAATCGACTTAAAATATAACACGTGATAAAGGAAAGATAACCGATATTACAGAACAATGATATTAAAATTTATACTTTCACTTTTGATATAATGATTATTTTCGAAAAGCTATTATTTTTAAGTTTGTGGAATGGTTTAATGTTGTCAATAAGAAGAGTTATTATGTTTAAATTATATATTTCAAAGTAGTATCCTTTTTGTACTGTTTAATTTTTGTAAAATCGATACACCAAAGTTTAAAATTTTGCTTATTAGCAATATAGTAATTACCAAGTATTAGTAATTACATTAGTATATTTTTAAAATGATATATATGGGTATTTTTAATCATGCTGAAAAATATGGAGTGGGACCCAAAACTTGAACTAATAATGAACCACCAACCAAAATCACCAACCACACATGCATGCAGGATTGTAGGAACAAAAAGCGCTTCACATGCCCAATCACCGCGCTCGTTAAGGAATTGGATGACAACCATCAACCTTTTCATTCCTCTTTTCTTCTTTGCTTTAAATTCTTCTTTAATCTTTCAAATTAACAATTATTTTAATTATGTTTTTGTCCCCATAATGAATGCTTGCTTGTGTAGTACATGACGGCATATCAGAACAATACCTTCTTTGTCTAGATTTTGCCAAAAATTATAGTGATTTGCTTCATTTCTTTCAATTATGATTTTTATCTTGGATATTTTTTCTTTTCCTATAAAATTGGACAATATTTAATTGCATTTTTTTGGTTTATCAATAATTTATTGCTTAAGTTATATAATTTGATCCAGATAAAGATAATAAAGTGGTTCAATAAATGATCTAAGTTAATAGGTCGAAGTCCAAGTAAAAAATAGATCCCGATTAGAGTGGACCGTAACCATCTTGCGCCTGTGATGTGAAAGTCTAATATGAAAGTTATATATAAAGGTCAAGGTCTCCTGCAGTTGCTCATGTCATTCATAAGCATAAGAATTCTCTGACATGTTAAGAGAGCTTACGTTTTAAGAAAACTGTAGAAAGATGTTGACCACGTTCCAATGAGCAATTCCTGTGAAGATGGGGGTGGGTTCACGCTCGTTTCGGTTTTGGAAAGCTTGTTTGAAGTTATGGAACTGAAATCATGTATTTTTCACTTTTCTTCATTTATTGTCCTTTCACATTCGATCCAAGATACGTAACTAAGGTCTCGTTATGTCTTACACATGGTATCAGAGCGGTGATGCGATTGGGTGGCTAGAAATGAAAATTTTTCAGTTTTTTCTCCATAAGGTTCTCAGAGAGTTAAATCATGTTTTTCAGTGCATGAAATTAGTATAAAAGTCTTTAGTTTTAAGAAACGGGTTGAAAACGAGCCCGAGAGGGCAAAAATCTGACTCAAAACTCTTCGAAATATGCCATTTTTCGACGAGGACGCTCATGCGCGTGACTAGTGAACAGTGGCGTGGGAGAGCGAAGCGTCTGGCTCGTGTGTTACACGCGTCAGACATGTGGCACAAAACTGACTGGACGAGTGTCTGGTGCGTGTGTCACACGAGTCAGCGTCGGTGGGCGTGTCTGAGTGTCGCCGCGCTTGTGAGACAAGCACCAAATGTGTCCCCCACCGATCTGAAGCTGGTGCGTGTCCAACATGTGCTCCTCGTGCGGACGAGCGACTGATGTCTCTACAACGTCAACTGCTGACGTTATCGTGACATTAGTAGCTAGCGTCGTCAGCTAACGTCAATATCGAAATTAAAAAGAAACCAAAATTTTCACATTTCCCATAAGGGTACCTTGGGGTGGTTTGGATAAGTTTTTGGGTCCGGAAAATTAATTAAGTGAAATTTTCTATTTTTTGGATTTATTACATTAGTAATAAATTAAAGTTTAACTCCAAAAAAGGAATTAAGGCGTTCTGAAGCCGATTTCGATTCAATTTTTATGCTTCGGACATCACATGAAGGAGATACTTCAATTTTTCGTATCTCGATCTTATGTTCAGTGTTCGGGATCGCATGATAGTCACTCGAAAAAGGAATTAAGACATTCTAAAGTCATTTTTGAGTGAATTTTCGTACAACGAACTTGCCATAAGGGAGATACATGAGGTTATCGTGTCTTAGGTGGTCGGTTCAGTGTCCAGTGACGCACGATAGTCGCTCTAATGATATTTGTTTGCTACAAAAATCCCAAATAAAGTTTTCAGAGAATGTCTTCAGCACTAGTATGTGACAATGAGACTGTGCATTCAGGTTTTTGCATTTATTGATGTTACATTGTTACATATCATATGCCTATAAAGAATTTGAGGATAACAAAAAGATGTATTCCTTATGTTTGTGAACTTTTTGAGTACTGATGAGGATGTCGTCACATAGTGCCCTTTCGAGTCAATATTTTGAATTGTTCTACTTACACGTTGGGGGATGTCTCTGATCTCATATTTGGTTAAGCAACTTTTGGTCAAACACTTTGACCATGTTGGATGAGGTTAAGCAAAATTTGGTCAAACACTTTGACCTGAAGGATCTTGATGAAGTATTTTTTGTCCCAGGTATTCAGATTCACCAGGACAAATCTCAACACTCATTAGGCCTCTCTCAGAGTGCACACATTAAGCGAGTGCTACAAAGGTTTAATATGGAAAACAGTAAACCTATCGTAGCACCTATCTCTCATAGTGAGAGATTATCTTTGGCATAGTATCCAAAGAATAAAGTAAAGAGAGTAGTTATGAGAAATGTTCCATATTCTAGTGCGGTTGGTAGTATGATGTATGCCCAAGTGTGCATTAGGTTGGACATTGCATTTACTGTTAGAATGTTTGGTTAATATTTGGTCAAACCAGGTGTAGATTATTAGAATGCAGTCAAGCGAGTGTTGAGATATTTAAAGGGAACCAAGGATTATATATTGACATATAAAAAAGTCAACAGTCTAAACCTCGTAGGGAATTTAGATTTAAATTTAAGCTATGTGTCCAGATGATTGCAAGTCTATTTAAGGTTTCCTTTTTACATTTGCAGATGGTACAATGTCGTGGAAGAGTATCAAGTAGACACGAGTGATTTTCTCGACCATGTATGCAGAGTGCATGCTATGGGGCTGCTTTACAGGCAGTTTGGTTCAGAAACTTGATTTTTGAGTTATCTATGAATGATTCAATGGCTAGATTCATTCGGTTGTACTGTGATAATCTTGTTGTTATGTTGTTTAGTAATAACAAAGAATATCACAAGATCTTAGCATTTGAAGGTCAAATATTTGACCATAAAGGAGTTGATATGAAAATGTGACATTAATGTTTGGAGCATTTAAGGACTGAGGAAATGTCAGGTGATTCTTTAACTAAAGGACTTCGCCCACTTATGTTTGAAAGACAAGTATACAGTATAAGTGTTTTGAAGTCCTTAGACACTGTTAGTTAGGGGATCCTTATGTTTGCTCCGTGTACATTAGTATATTTGTACAATTTTGATGTATTATCATAGTACAGTGATTTATCAATAAAGATAATCATCATTTATCCTCAGTAATACGTGTCATCATATGTTGTCATAATATGTATGAAAGTCTTAAGATTTGTGTCGATCTTAAGGTCATTGAGCATATATACAGATTAACATTGAGCCTATATGATTTAGATGCATACAATTTTATATGGATATCCATAAATTTTGACATGACATAGGGAGATATAAGTTTTAATCCTATAAAGGTTCTTTAATGAAGTTTTGCATTCAGTTAGAGAATGTAAAGGTTTTTTCTGATGCTATTTAACATTTGGTGAGAGAAAACAAGTTTTCTCTAATTCTGTTTAGCATTTAGTGAAGAGAAAACAGGAATTCTCTAATGTAGTTTAGCATATGCGGTTTAGCATAAAGTTGGAGAAATTGAGACGTACAAACGAATATGATATAATTTAGATCATACAGATATCATCTTAGTTTGCCACACTCCATTTTATTCATATTGGTGAGGTATTAGATATACGTGATTATATTAGATCTGTGTCACACATGACATATGTATTTGATACTTTTCGGTATCAAAAGCCTTGTAAGACGAAATGATGGACTTTTGTTATCTTTGGATCAAATGTTTCGTTTTAAAACTTAGTCAACTATTACAGTAGCGTAGCTTAACCGAGTTTTTAAAACTATTTTAAACTTGATTTAATGCCTCAATTAAGTATTGTTCAAGGGAGAGAATGTTGGATATTTTTTAGTTTTCTTATAAAGTTGGACAATATTTAATTGCATTTTTCAGTTTTTCAATAACTTATCGATTAAGTTATGTAATTTGATATGGATAAAGATAATAAAATGACTCAATAAATGATCTAAGTCAATGGGTTGAAGTCTGGGTGAAAAATATATCCCAATTAATGTGAACTGGACTCATATCGAGACTGTGATGGGAAAACCCGATATAGAAGCTATATATAAAGGTTAAGATCTCTTGCAGTTGCTCATGTCGTTTGTAAGCATAAGGATTCTCTGACCTGTTAAGAGAGCTCATATTTTAAGAAAACTGTAGAAAGATGTTGACCGCGTTCTAGTGAGCAGTTCCTATGAAGATGAAGGTGGATTCGCTCTCGTTTCAGCTTCGGAAGGCTCATTTGAAGTTATGAAACTAAAATTAGGTATTTTTCACATTTCTTCATTTATTTCCCTTTCACATTTGATCTGGGATACATAACTAAGGTCCCGTTATGTACTACATTTTAAGTATGTTTTAAAAATTGACCTAAAAGTTAAACCAACAAGACAAGAGGTTTAAGATTTAAAAGGTTCAATTAGTATTACAATGTCATAAAATCTACTAAAGATTGAATAAAATTAAAGGTTAATTATAAAACAAAACTCAAACTTTGCTCAATTTTGTAATTATAGCCCGAACTTTAAAAAGTGACAATTAAATGCTTAAACTTTCAATTTTTTCAATTCTAGCTCGACGTTGATATCTTCGTTAAGTTTGCTGACGTGGCTTGCCACATGTTCCAAAAACCCTAGCTAATAATATACGTAAGCAAAATTAACACAACTAATGAAGATTAATGAAACGATGTCATTTAATCATATAATTAAGATGACATCGTCGTTAAAAAATGATGTAGTTTAATCCCTAAATTAGTTTACGCAGCCCCGATGCCTTCACCTTTTGTTTTTAATTTGTTCTTCCGACATCGTCACCCTTTGTTTTCAATTTGTTCCCTTTGCTTTCTGTTTGTTCTCTTAACACCCTCAACCCTTCGTTTTTAGTTTGTTCTACCAATGCCCCAAGCTAGTCTCGCATCGCAACGCACTAGAAAACAAAGGATGAGGGTTTCGGGGCTGCGTAACTTGATTTAGAGATTAAACTATGTCATTTTCTAACAACGATTTCGTTTTAGTTATGTGATTAAACAACGACGTTTCATTAATGTTCATTAGTTGTGTTAATTTTGTCTGACGTGTATTATTTGTTAGGGTTTCTAAAACATGTGGCAAGTCATGTTAGCAAACTTAACGAAGACACTAACATCGGGCTAGAATTAGAAAAAATTAAAAGTTTGAGCATTTAATTTTCACTTTTTGAAGTTTGAATCATAATTGCAAAATTGAGTAAAGTTTGAGATTTGTTTTGTAATTAATACTAAAATTAAAGATTTTGAAATATGATATAAAGAAATCATCCTTATCTATTAAAAAATTAGAAGTTTAATTGAAAAAAGAGATTGTTAAATGAAAATTAATTAATTAATTATAGTTTATAAGAACTTATTAACTTATAAAAATTGACTAATTAATTAATAAACATAACAGTTTTTAACAATAAGATTTAGTAAAGTAAATCTAAACAGAAAATTTAAAATCGAACAAAAAAATTAGACATTTTAAAGTTTTTACGATTGAACCAACCAAATCAGTTGGGTATTTTAATGATTGATTTTAATACAAAAATTGGCATTAGAAAATATAATAAGGTATTAAACAGAATCAATGGGTTAAATGTTAAAAAAAACACAATCAAGTTCATACACATAATCAAATCCTATAAAACTCTTTTAAAATATTTGGAATCCTCTTTAGGTGAGAATAAGGTATACTTCAAAAAATTAAATTGGTTTTGTAAGTTGTAACATTTTCCAATTAGTAAGTTAATGATTTTGACAATAGATTTACTTAACCTATTAGTATTTTGAACATGTCCCTTACATGGTGTTAGTAAAATTATTGTAAATTATTTTTTAACTTCTCAAAAATATATATTATTACTATAAGGGTGAGAATTTCAATGTGATCTCAAGTAACTTTAAGCATGAAACTAAACTGAATCTTTATTCATTTTGAATAGTTTACAGTGGATTCTACTTTTCGGGGTTAAATTCGTATTGATTGCGTCAATACTAATTAAACTACGTAGTTTAAAAGAAAATAATATTGCCATCATAGAACACGTGAATAGAAAACACATTCTCCATTAAATCAAGGACATTAGGAAACCATCTCACATTTTTAAAATAACTAAACATAGGAAATAGAATCTATTTTTTATTTAAAATAATCAAATAGGTATCTTATTATTAAAATAAAAAAACTCGTGGTCTTACAATACTTTAAAGATGAAAAAAAATCCAAAGGATGATATAGTTTTGCAAAATCTCTTATTTGAATGTAGTCGTTTCTAGCACCAATCTAAAACTAGAAAACTTAAACGCACAAACATAAATTAACACTGAAATTTAGCAATGTAATTCGACACACATTGCTTACATTTACGGGTCTCTCACTCAGCTTAATTACTTTCACCTGTGATACAACAATAGTTTTACTCAAGGCATTACAGAGCTGACTCACCCTACTTTTGACACTATCCTTGGTCCTCACTATCTGTGAAAGTAAATCACATTCAATCATCTAAATTTCTCCCCCTTGGGACAAAAAGATGCCAAAAAATAGCAGTCACAAAAAACAATCCTATATCTCCCCAAAACACTGCCAAAAATGACGAATGCCTTTAATGTGATCAATTTTAGTGAATAAAGAAGCATAAAAATCATCAGTACGTGTAGCGGAAGAATCATAAGCACGCCAAGACGACAATTTACCACCAGTCAAAACACTAGCCAACATATTATTATTCATATCAAAGTCATCCGTATACGACTGATTAAATTCAGAAACCCCAAATATGCAGTTAATGAATCATAATCAAACATAATCAATCTTCTCCTCACATAAACCATATAAATGCAATTTGTCCAAATTCATACAGTCCACGATATAAAGAGAAACTAAGATAAACTTGAGAAACTCAAATCATAGAAAATCTAAATCTTACTACATGTCTCCAATCAAGCATCAACATATTCTTAACATAACTCGGTAAATCAAAATCTAAAAGCAGAATTCTCAAATCATCAAGCAAAACCTCATTCTCATATAAAATATACTATTCAACAAGTAAGAAAAAGGCTAAACATACACCAATCAATTGACCCTTAGAAAACCCATATACAAAAACTCAGAAAGCCTAAACGACAACTCTTTTGAATCTCCTTTTTTTAAAACAAAAAAATCAATTTACTTGAAAAATGTAAAGCATAGAGTCCCTGTGCCCCTCAAAAAAATTCAAACCTGACCTTATTCATCGTTACATCATCTCTATCATCAGATGTCTAGTTGGTTTCTTTTCCAGTAACAACTAGCCATGGATTTGGACAGATTCTGGTATTAACTCCCTTGAGTGTTTGTTTTGATGTGTGAGATTGATTTTTTCTGACCCAATTATGCTTCAATACTATGGGTTGCTGCTAAAAATTCATCGTAGAGTGTTTAGACTTTCAGTTTTGACCTCTTTAAAACATCATTTGTAACAAATTGTAACATTTCGGCCTTATGCCTGATAGCCCCACAAAAATGACATTTAGGTATAAACCTCCGATTCTTCCTTGAGATTTATTCTTGGACAGATCTGATTATGCCATTATTCTCATCATTAGACCTAGAACTTTCACCTTTATAGCCAATACCTTGGAGATATCCTTTGATCTTACCGACTTCTAGCAACTTTTCTAACTTTTCAGTACCTCCGTTTAACATTCTTATCCCTTTTTCTGCACTAATCAACTTCAATTTTGTTTCACTCAAATCTTCTATTGTAGATAATAATTTCTCCAGGTTTCAAATGATGTTGTTCATAATAGAGTTTTCCTTCTTTAACGTTTCATTCTTTTTACACGTTTGCACCCATTTTACACACAGTAGTTCATAGGCATCATAAATATCCTCATTTTTGTAATCCAAATCACTTTCATCGCTGTCATAATCTGAACCAAAACAATGGATTGATTCATCTTCGTTTTTCTCAAAATTTTGGACTGATTTATTCACAGTTTCATCATCAATTTCTTCCTTTTTAGTTGCTATTAAGTAAGCAACTGGACTTTTGCGGTATAAAGCAACTAACGCAGCATTACTCACAAATTCTTCTTCACTACCATACTCACTTTCGAATTCATTCTTATTCCAAATGCTCGTATAGGACTTCCGTTTCTCTTCTTCAAAGTGTTAACACATTCCGCTTGTATATGTCTGAAGCCTTGACATTCATAACATTAAATTTTCTTCGTTTTTCTTTCACTCTTTTGAGTTTTAGCTTATTGTTTGAAGTTACTATTTGATGAGCTCCCACTGTTTTGCATAAAATCGGATCTATCCTTTTTTGCTTTCTTTAACCACTTGTTGAAATTTCTTGTCAATAACTCCATATCCTCATTCTTATCGGATTCATCTCCTAAGTCATTCAAGGCTTTACCAATCTCGGCTTGCAATGCCAATCCTTTGCTCTTTTCTCGTTTATCTCTCAACAAATTCATCTCAAAATTGGTAAGAATCTCAATTACCTTATCCAAGGATAGTTCATTGATATCATGAGCTTCTTTATGACTGCAATTTTCAGTATGAATCTCAGAGGAAGTGATCTCAAAGTTTCTTGACAAATTTTAAATTTGAATACTTCTTCCCAAGTTGATGTGCTTGGTTGGCTATGTCATGCAACCTCTCATGGAAGTCTCAAATATTATTGCTTTCATCCATCTTAATCTCTTCAAACCTAGCAGCCAACATTTGAAATTTCGAAGCTATCACAAATTTTGATCCCTCGTGTATAGTTTACAAAGTGTCTCATGCTTCTTTCGCAGATTCACAGGCTGATATCATAGCAAAGCGACCTTCATCAACTGCAATGAAGATGGCATGCAAGGCTTGAGAAAATGCTCTCTCTTCTTTAACCTTTATCCACTTAGATGCATCTTTAAGCACTACTTCTCCCTTTTCATCAGTCATCACTGGATGTGTCTAGCTATTTAAAACTAAGTTCCACGCTTTTGTTACTTGTGCCTAAATGAATACTCTCATCCGTGATTTCCATAAAGGATAATTTGAACCATCTAACAATGGTGGTCTGATGATTGATGCCCCTTCTCTTAGAGCCATAATTGCGAAAGACGGATCTGTACTAACTTGATGTACCAAGCTTTGATTTGGTGACCCACTCTGATACTAATTGTCAAAAAATCCGAAGGATGATGTAGTTTCACAAAATCCCCGATTTGACAACAGTCGTTTCTAACTCTAATATGAAATCATAAAAATTAAATGTATAAATATAAATCAACAACGAAATTTGGTAACATAGTTTGACAAACCTTGCCTACGTCTACGGGGCCCTCACCTAGCTTAATTACATTCACTTGTGATACAACAATAGTTTTACTAAAGGCATTACAGGGCCAACTCACCTTGCCCTTAACACTATCCCTCGTCCTCACTACCTGTGAAACTAAATCACATTCAATAGTACGATCGCCTTGTACTAACCTCAACAGAAGATTTTCTCAACAATGTTTAATGATTACGATATGAAATAAACAACTCAAGTAATTAAATAATAACTAACATAAACAAAGAAAACATTTGAGATTAAAAAAACAACTCTCCTACATATGCCGTTTCATCAACGAAAGAATAGGAAGTTGTCGACTAAGAAATCTGCTCTGAACCTTCGATATAGTCACTGAAATCTCATGCACAGCAGTCACAAAACGTCTCAAATAAACAAACGTTTAATCACCGAAACATTAACCCAATAGAGCTACAACAACCATGACAACTTTTGAAGTTTTTCGCAAAAAATCACAACAAAGATAATAGCTACAAAGTCACAAAAACTTTTGAAATTTTCGCACACCAATATCAAAAAAGACACCCACAAAATTGCCAAAGACCGCCCTCAATTGTTGTTCAACAATAGGAAAGAATGCAGCTAGCCATCAACAATTATTCACCCACTTACGTCACCCAATCAACAGAAAACGTAGCAACAAGATGAATTAATTATCAGCATAAAATCAGCTGCAAAATCCCCAAAACTACTCCCAATTTTCATTGAAGAATAAAAAAATACCCAGTTGAATCACGCAAAAGATCAACAGAAAGACCACAGCTGCACACCAATCCAAACGACAACTCAACTAAAGAAAAATGCAACACCAACAACATAGCCTGGGTTCATGATCCACTTGAAAAATCCAGCTACAAAACTACCCAATCAATGACGACTTCACAAAAGAAAAACACAACACACACAAGATCAGCTCAGGATACCTAATCAGCCAAGAAAAGTTGCAACTGATACGTGATACACCTGTAAGTTTGCAGCAACAAGAGTTGTTTTTGAACACAAACACTTATTGAGCCCTATTGAAAATCACTTCAAAAATACCAACTAACAAGTCGTCCAACATCTATCATTTTTCCTTTGCACAAATGACAACATTCAACTCGTTATCCACATGAATCTCAGCTACATTACAGCTACCATTATCAATTCAAATTGGATAGCTAATATCCGAAAATAGATTATGTATTTAAATCTCATATTAATTAGAATTTTAAGTTAATCTAACATTATCTTGAAAATCCAACTAGTAAATAATGTCAAAATTAGTAATAACATACCTAACATGTATCTCTTAACAAAAGGTTTTATTTATTTAGCTCCAGCTTCTAGCCATAATATATTTTTAATAACTACGGAAAAACATTTCTGTAAGATACCTATAATTCATACGATATTCGATAACACCAACAGACTGGATTGCATTGCATTGCATTACATAGGGAAAGGGCAGAAACGTACTGATCAAGAAGGTGGCAAATCCTTACATATAGAGATCGATGGTTCCACCATGCACATGGTGAACACATGCACGGTCGAAGTGGATGAGTATGGTCCAGCCAATAAGACTCTAGTATAAACCTTAGAACCGATCTAATCCAAAGGAAATACACACGCGTCAATATCAAGTGCCAGCACAAAAAGAGCAAATAGCTTTTGAAACGTATAAGGAGCAATTGGTTTGGAAGTGAAGTGAGTGGTGGTGCACTAAACTTTGCATGGCTAAAATTGAAGGCATGTGCAAGAAACATGTAATTTGGGGACATTTGGGGTCTCCTGATGGTATACTTGTTCGTATATCTTCAAACAAATACCTAATTGGAATGATGTATTAGCCCCGTAGTTTATATTCATGGACCTCTTCACCATGCCAACTACAACCCCCCTCTTATCAGCCCCACTTATCTATTCTTTTGTTTTCAATGCTAGTAGTCCTTGTCCTTGATCTTTTCATGGCTTATTTTGAGTCCTTAGTTTACATGTGAATGAAAATGATATTTGGCAGAAGTTGCATAATCCTATATCAAAACTAGTTATTATTCGCCAAAAGACTTCTTATGTTTCATTAACCTTGTAAAACTAGAAGATCAAATGAGTAATTTATACCGATAGGGTTGTGATTTAGTTAACTTAAAATCATTCAAATGTTTTCTCCTTTTTTTTTGTTGAAAAGTTTTAATGCATACTTACCTAAAAGTAGTGAACTGTTCATTCACCCACTCCAGGAAGTCTTGAATTTGTTAGGAGTACAAGATATCTAACCTTCATATATGTGTTTGTTATGCGATATTCATTATTTGTCCGACGGTGTTTAAGGGCCTAGATTTGTCCAAAACAAGAAAGCTTGTAATGTGCCTTGGTTCTGCATTCCTTCTCAATTTACAAAAGTTGGAAGAATTCACATAAACTACAGTGCATGAGGTAACAAAGTAGACAACGTTTGTATGCATTTCGGGACCTCTGTTTCTTAACTTATGCCTTCAATTCGGGTTGTGCGCGGTCTGTCCAATACGTACCTTGCTTTTAGGCATTTTCCCTGGCAAGCCAAGGCCTCTTTAACTTTAAAGTGCCTTCCTATTGTACATGTCCCGCCTCCCATGTCTACGACTGAAACTTCCAAAAAAGCAAGAAAAAGGTATTTCTTTTATCCATACCGGTTATTCCTAACAATAGTTCAAGTCCCTTGACCTACTATTATTTATACTCAACTACTTAATTTTTTAATCTAGAATGCAATTAACTCTAAATCTATTATGTTATACTTCTGTTCGATACGCTTTAAGCCCAGTCACGATCTCATCCCATGTACTGTTAATTTTATAAAAAGTTGGTTTTATATTGGTAACAAAAGACAATTATCCATAAGATTTTGTGTCCCGGAAATTACAACGATTGAAAAGATCCAGTTGCTTATTTGCCAAAAATAGAAGAATATAAATAAATGGAGGATGAATAAAGATGCAATCACTTGGTCGAGTGGGTTCACACAAAGGCGGGAATCTCGGTCAATCAAGATTGGCACTTTTCAATGAACTGTGAGCATTCCTTAGACGACACTTTTATATGGTCAAGCCTGCAAGGTTCTTTGGGGGAAAACATAAAAAGTAAAAAAAAAAACGCTTAGTTAAATAAAAGCTAGCTAAGCTATCTTCTTCTCAGATCCGCCACAAATTTTGGTTAACCCACCCTTACCCTACTAAATCTGTTGCCTTTTCCTTTTTTCACCTTCTAAAAGGATGCAATTGAGTAAAAAGTGCTATAGAATTAATGCCTCCCTCTTTTGCTTGTAAGTCAAGGTATGAAATTACTTGGCTCTTGATGGGTTGTCTCCCTTGTGGACCTGCCCTCCATAGTCTTACCTCTATTAATGGAACCGTTTAATCAATGGTAATTCGGGCATATGGGCTGATAATTAGGGCATCTTCTCTTATAAAGCAGAATGATATAAATCATGATTAGTTAGAGTAGTTAGTTTGAGTGATTCTTCAACTTAATCATTCCTCTCCTTCTAATTGCCCCATTAACTTGGTAAAAATAAAATTAAGCATTGCCATTCAATTAGTTGGATATGTCACGTAACTAAAATCTAATAAGGAGTCGTTCCATCTTTCTACTTAGAAGCAAAGCCCGAGGCATTCTATAACTAACCTAGACTTAGGTATCTACCGGTAACATAATTCCCATCACCTAACGGTTGATGCTGCCGTCTGATTAGTTTCACATGGGGCGATAGCTCCGTTTCAATGATCGGTTCTTTTCTTTGTACGACTTAATGATTAAAATTTAAGTTTCTAAAAAGTCAAAGTAGAAACCCACAATTACCCTTTTAAATCCATGGCCCGAAAATGGATAATCATTTGTGTGTACTCTTTTTGGTACACGATGATTCCAAGGGTAAAACAGTCAACAAATTAGTATTTGTACAGAGCTACAAGCGTGAGGGGTTGTTATGATGGGAGCCACTTGGTTGTTGCATGAGCAACATAATCTTGCCCCCGAAAAGGTCAAAATGGGGTGGAAGCCTCGAAAAACTTCAAAACTACAATTATTCCTTACATTTTCACTTCATTGTTTTCTCTATTAACTTACTTTACTGTATATTTTTACATTTGAACACTCTCTGCCATGAATCGTTATCTTTTTGGGTTCAACGACAGTTTTTAGTTTTTTATATCGTTATTAAAATTTAGAATTACCTTATGAATTTTATTTTATCAAACTAATTTGTTTCTTTTTTGACGTCATCAATGTGATTTTCCTACTATAAAACAATAACTTGTTGCGTGATCTTGATTCAATGTGTTTAGTTAAAATATTTTGATTAATTAATTAATTACAATATAATTAATTAAAATATTATTAATAATTAATTATAATATAATATAATTAATTAAAATAAAATAAATTACAATATAATTAATTAAATATAATTAATTAATTACAATATAAGTAATTAATATATAATTATTCATTAATTAAAATATTGTAATTAATTAATTACAAGATAATTAATTAAAATATTAATAATAATTAATTACCTACAATATAATTAATTAAAATATAATTAATTCATTAATTAAAATATTGTAATTAATTAATTAAAATATTATTAATAATTAATTAACTACAAATGAATTAATTAAAATGTAACAATGAATTAATTAAAATATAATTAATTAATTAGATACAATATAATTAATTAAAATTAATTACAATATTTTAATTAATTAACATATTGTAATTAATTAATATCAATATAATTAATTAAATTATAATTAATTAATTAATAAAAATATAATAAAATTTTATTTCTCAATATTTTTTTCAAACCAACCACTGTTAATGATAATGGTAACCATTCTTTCCTTTTAACCAACCATCATAATTATAATGATAATATCTATTTCTATTTCTTACTACATTCATTCTCATTCTTATTATCATTCTCTCGTACGAACCAATCACCCCCTTAATTTAATTCTTATTAAGAAATAAGTATAGTGTAAAATACGTGTTCATTTACCTATGTTTAGGTAGTAAGAAAAACGAAAGATGTGTAATATAGTTCCTTCAAATTTAGTAATTTAGCGTAAAGTAATTTTGAAAATTTAAATAATTTACAATCCTAATTAAATTAGACAATCTATTTCTTATTCCTAACATAAATCACTCATAAATAAAATTCAAACGATTCATATTATAAATATTAGGAAAATTATTCTGTCAAAATAAAAATTTATAAATTATGTAATTTATATTTAGTTATTCTAAATTTATATACATATCAATTAATTAAAATAGTGTTAAAATCTTAATTGAACTTGAGAATATTTTAAAATTTATTTCGTTCCGTTTATTAATACAACTGGAAAGCATTGAACTATATGAGGTCCACCAGATCATGACTCGCAATGTGCAGGGAGTTCTTGGTGTCGG
>JAOTAY010000191.1:47324150-47345914 GCA_025629805.1 Erythroxylum baracoense
GTTATGATGGGAGCCACTTGGTTGTTGCATGAGCAACATAATCTTGCCCCCGAAAAGGTCAAAATGGGGTGGAAGCCCCGAAAAACTTCAAAACTACAATTATTCCTCACATTTTCACTTCATTGTTTTCTCTATTAACTTACTTTACTGTATATTTTTATATCCAAACAATCTCGACCATGAATCGTTATCTTATTGGGTTCAACGACAGTTTTTAGTTTTTTATTACTATGTTTTAGAAGCTGGAGCTAAAGTTAAACCGGTCATACAAAAAATTTATGGTTTAAAATGTTCTATTAGTATTAGATTGTTATACAATTAATTAAAGATTAAATAAAATTAAAGAATTTAAAATATGATACAAATCAAAATTTTCTTAATAATAGAAGAATTTAAAGTTTAATCGAAAAAAGAGATTATTAGATAAAAATTAATTGATTTATTTTAATTTATAAAAATAGTTTATAAAAATTTGATAATTTGTAAAAAATATCCGATTAATTAATAAACTTAATAGTTTTAACAATGAAGATTAGTAAAGTAAACTGAACTGAAAATTTAAAAACTAAATCAAAATATTACACGGTCTAAATTTTTTATTGTTAAACCGGTTGCATTTTTTAATAATTGTGTTTTAGTATTCAATGAGTTGAAATTCAGCTATGCTTAGTTTCTGCAATTATTAGCTATTCAGAATCAATTTAATTTAATTCTTATTGAGAAATAAATATAGTGTAAAATACGTGTTCATTTACCTATGTTTAGGTAGTAAGAAAAATGAAAGATGTGTTATATAGTTCCTTCAAATTTAAATAATTTACAATCCTAATTAAATTAGACAATCTATTTCTTATTCCTAACATAAATTACTCATAAATAAAATTCAAACGATTCATATTATAAATATTAGGAAAATTATTCTACCAAAATAGAAATTTATAAATGATGTAATTTATATTTTAGTTATTCTAAATTTATATACATATCAATTAATTAAAATAGTGCTAATATCTTAATTGAACTTAAGAATATTTTAAAATTTATTTCGTTCCGTTTATTAATACAACTGGAAAGGACATAAAAAGGTCAATGTCTAAGAAATGTGTATTTATCTCTGCACAGACACATACATACTTCATTTGTGACGTATTAAGCTCGTATTCCTGTTCCACGTCATCTTAGAAATGTTTGACTTTGCCTTTCCGATTGTTGACTTCAACTTGAAATAGTGACTTTTTTCCTATCCCATACCAATGGGTCACATCTTTCGCTTCCTTTCCCACTTTTTCCCCTTTTTATTTTACTAGATGAACATATGATTGTTTGTTTTAAGAAAGAATTTAATGTTTGTGTAGTTGTCTAAGTCATAAAATAAATTGAACTAAATTTCCTATTGTGAAAATGTAAATGTTAGACGAAATAACTAAATTATTACTTTTTTTTAATCAGATATATAATAACTTATCGTATTATTTTTTTACGTAAAAAATTGAAACTACTTTTGTAGTTGATGGATGTTTGACAGTTTGAGGTCAAAGGTTTTACATGCATGCCGTGATTGGCGCATTATCATATATATTATATTAAAAATAAATAAATAATCAGTGAACAAAATTTTGAAGAACACGCAATTGCCTTTAGGTCTGTATCCCATACTCCCAACCCCACCCTAATTACCGCAATATCAGCAGGAAATCGTGACCTCTGCCTTCCGTACAGACACACCACAATTTCGAAACTTTAGAGAAAAAAATGAAAAGGGGCGAATTGCTGACATGGCATCCACACGGCCAAAGAAGTTATCAGTTAGTTAAATGCTTTTTAGTTACAGATTGGATTAAGAAGGATAGACTTGGCACGTGCGAGATGACAACACTGTGTGTGTGTGTGTGAGAAAGAGAGAGAGAGAGAGGGTTATTGTAGCTGGTAAAGGTTGAAAGGCCGACCTAACCAGTAATCTTATGGGAAAAAAAGAAAACAAAAAATCGAAAATGAAAAAGGAAGAAATAAAGAGGAGGAGAGTCTACTTAATAAGGTCTATAAAAGGGCCATGAAGTTACACCTAGTTGTCTCTGAGTCCATTCCATCTTCCTCTTCCTCTTTCTCTTTCTCTTTCTTTGTTTGCGTATCGATTGTTTGGAGATAAGGGGAGGAAAGGACAATGGCGGTGTCTAACCGTTGGATCAATGTATGCGCCGCGCTGCTTGTTTTTATGTTCGTCGGACCTATTGCAACTGTAAGCTACGACGGGAACTCTGACCACTTACGGTACGTGTATACCATATATTTGCCTCTCACTCGCTGGAGAGTTTGAAGCTTCTCTGTGGACAACAGAGCTTTCTCTTGTTCCATAATAGTTTTCTCTTTTTCGCTACCGTTTCCTACTTTTAGTTCTTGCTTTGACTGCTGAGTTGAATTTTTTCCTCCATTTTGTGCTCTGCCATCTAAGCTAGAGTCTTACACTCTGTTTCCGTTTCTTTTCAATTTCTATAAGTTGTGACACATTCTGAAATTTTCAACATTTTTTTTCCGATTACTTATCTTCTTAAAAGATTCATGCTAAACTTCCTTTTGGTCGAGCTTATTGTATGAGTCTTTTGGGTATTTGGCATCAAAGAAAGCTACATTTGCAAAAGCATGCATTTTCTCGATCAACTGGCTGTTTAATTCCTTTCTTCTTCATATTTAATATTGTTTTCGAGGACTTCATTAATTAGCTTTTTCCCCCTCACGTCATTCGTTAGTAACATTTGGAAGTGGAGACCGTTCCCTCTTGAGAGTTCAAAGTTTAATGCTTGTCTTAATTTCCCTTTTCTTATTGGTATATTTGTCTTGTTTCTTCAGTTACAGGAATGCGAAAACAGAGGTGACACAGAGCTCGAGCAACTCGTCAATGGCGGCGAGGTAATATTATAAATACATCATTGGACTAAACTAATGAGCTTGTTTACTCCTTAAACCATTGCAGCCGTTGATCTCATCAGTCCATTTCGAACCGTTAGATGTACTTTTCTGTCCGTTAACTGTCTCTTGGAATCTCCGCCGTCGAGATCTCTCGCGGATCTTTAGATCTCGATCGTTTATTCAGTTATTTGCCCTTTTCTTTGGATTCCTCCCTGCAACTGCAATGGGAATGAGAAAGCACAGAAACGATTAAAACCGACACTCCTGACACCACGCATTCTTCCTATAACGCCCTCCCTTCTTGTCTGACTCTGACTAATGGTACTCCAAGTGGGGGGTAGTTAGATAATTTCACAATGTTTTATATCACCGACGAGTCGCGTCGGTTTTTTTTCTCTCTCATGAAAAGAAAGCGGTTTTTAACGGTTATTGGCCTGTTGCATTCTTCCTAGAAGTTCTTTTTCTTTTTCACTCCACAAGTAATTAATTAATTAAACCATCGATCCAACTGTGTTTGATAGTTTTAGCGATTTAATTTTGTCGGGTGGGTTTGTTTCAGCTCGAATGAGCATGCTGTTGATGACCCGGAAGAAATTGTTTCCATGGTGGAAAGGTAATGTTACTATTGCCCTTTACTTTGTGTCGTCTCTGTCCATTTTTCAAATGTATTGATGCTGTTACCCTTTAGTTCGCATGTGCTGTTGTTTTACCTGAAATCTCGCCGAACTCACTAATTAGACGTTGGATTTGGTGGTTATGGTAGTTGTTAGAATGAGACAGATTTCAATTTACATATCATTCCCATTAAATTACACTACTAACGTAGTCACATCACAAATGAATTAGTTAGCTCTACGGGAAATAATCCTCCTGCATGCTTTTGTACTCTTTTTTTTTTTTTTAATCCGGACCATAAACGTAATTGTACCACGAGGGATAATGCTGGCATACTTATTATGCTTTAACGCCTTTCTTGTAACCCATACTTTTACTTAGATACAGCTTCTTCTTTTTGAGGGCTGTCCTAATAAGTTGCTTTCACATATCAATTCGGTCCTTGTAACGTGCTCATATTGACATTTTCCTCGAGTGAATGCCCCATTTTTGGTGTTTTTTTCATCTGGATCATATATCTCTCAATGTTATAGTTAAGCACACTCTCTTTAGGTCAGCTATAGAAGGGCTAGTGTAAATTTCCTGTATCAAACGTATTGCTGTATATGCAGGATTATTACGTTGTTGTTTTCTCTTGGACGTTGATAGATAGGTTAATGTATTTACATGTATACTATAAGACAAGAATAACGAACATATACCCTCTTTTAGGCTTCTAACGCTAGATCCAAAATCAACATAAATTTTACCGTTAAATTGAATTGACGTAATGGTCCTGGGAAAATGACAATATGTTTGGTTGTTCATGCCGGATCTGGTCTTGGGCTTTAGTAGCAATAGAAACATGTTCTGAAAGCGAAACGTGAGGACAATTTACCCTACCACCGACACACAACAGCAATGGAATTTATTCTTTTTTTGGTCGTCTCACTCATCTATTGAAGAGTAATCACCAAGGCAATATGTATTGTGGCAGATAATAAAACTAATGGAATTGGATATCGTATTGCAGTAGCATCCGAAACAGTACTGAAAGGAGGAAGTTGGGCTATTTCTCTTGTGGGACGGGAAACCCAATTGATGATTGCTGGCGCTGTGACCCAAACTGGCACAAAAACCGCAAACGCCTTGCCGAATGTGGCATTGGTTTTGGCAGAAACGCCATTGGTGGTCGTGACGGCCGCTTTTATGTTGTTACTGATCCTGGCGATGATGACCCTGTCAACCCAAAACCAGGCACATTGCGTCATGCTGTCATTCAGGACAGTCCACTGTGGATTGTGTTCAAAAGGGACATGGTGATTCAATTGAAGCAGGAACTTATCATGAATAGCTTCAAGACTATTGATGGACGGGGGGTCAATGTCCACATTGCTAATGGGGGATGCATCACAATCCAGTTTGTTACCAATGTGATCATCCATGGTCTCCACATTCATGACTGTAAGCCGACTGGCAATGCTCTAGTGAGGAGCTCGCCAACCCATTACGGTTGGAGAACAATGGCTGACGGTGACGCCATCTCTATCTTTGGATCAAGCCACATCTGGGTTGACCACAATTCACTATCTCATTGTGCTGATGGCCTGGTTGATGCTGTCATGGGTTCAACTGCCATCACCATTTCTAACAATCATCTTACCCACCATAATGAGGTGTGCTGCTGGCTAATAATTTATGAAGAATCCTTCTTGATTCTATTAAATCAAAGCTCAGAAAATTTGTTTTTAATTGCTATTCAATACAGGTGATGCTGCTGGGCCATAGCGATTCCTATGTAAGAGATAAGCAGATGCAAGTGACAATTGCATACAACCATTTTGGAGAGGGACTCATCCAGAGAATGCCTAGGTAACATTTAGGCTAATCTTTTCCATTAAAAGCTCTCAATTAATTGGATTTCTCATTTTAATGCTGGAGCTACGACAAAACATGATAGCGATTTTTTTTACCTCAACTACTGTTATTAAAAAAGAAGAAGTGCACGCAACTTTCCCTCAACTCCCTTAAAACTTGTTTGAGCAGTGCATCGACACGAATCTGATCCTTTTTAACATATTTAAGAGAAACCTAAAGATGTCTTTATCTTATCTTAAGTTTTTATTCCTTTTATCCTCTGAACTAAGAATTTGTTGGGTGATGACAAATTCAGGTGTAGACATGGGTATTTCCACGTTGTAAACAATGATTACACCCACTGGGAGATGTATGCAATTGGTGGAAGTGGAAATCCTACGATTAACAGTCAGGGCAATAGATATAATGCACCAGCCAACGCCTTTGCAAAGGAGGTAATCATACATTTCTTATCAAGCTTTTTATCCTCCGACTGATTTAAGACTAATACCAGAAGAGGGCATAAAGTATTTCCACATTTTTTAACAGGTGACCAAGAGGGTGGAGACATCTCAAAGTGAATGGAAGAACTGGAATTGGAGATCAGAGGGAGACCTGCTACTGAATGGTGCTTACTTCACTCCATCTGGAGCTGGAGCTTCAGCTAGCTATGCTCGTGCTTCAAGCTTGGGAGCCAAGTCTTCTGCAATGGTTGGATCAATGACAGCAAATGCTGGTGCTCTTGGCTGCAGGAGAGGCCGTGTCTGCTAATATTTCAATCAATTTAATTAGCCAAATTAGGCCGTATGTTTCATCAATTCTATCTTATTTTCTTCCATAACTACATATAGGTTGCCTGTTACCCAAAATTCCATCCATGGTCTCCATTCCCATGTGTCAGGTTCTTTATTTCCATGTATTGGTAAGTGTACATCTTTGTTTTTACACGTATCATTATATTTCCTACATCCCGGTTTGTCCACATGTCATATTGTGTCATGTCATGTCTCAAGTCTCAACCTCGGCCTGCTTTATCTGAAAACCAACCCAGACCCCATACCGTTATTGATTCTTGAAGCAGGTGCAGAAGCGTTGTTGTTTTTACCACAGTCAACAGTTTGTATTCCCATTTGTGCCTTTGGCAGTTTCACCTACCAATTCCTCCTAACCTCACCTTTCATGAATTCATCTATTTGTTCCTTGCCTCAGAGTCGGTCAAGTCTTGGGTCAGTCTCAGTCGGACAAACTGTCCAGTCTTGTCTTCTGTGTCTAGATAGGATTTGGTTGATCACATGATCTACTTTTTATTTTGGTTCTTGTCTGGTGATACAAGCAAGCGAACAATCTTTGTTTCTTTTCTACATTTGTTACAGACGATGCAAAGAAATAGCAGTATTTGTTCTTTCAACTTTTTACCCTGCCTGTCTAGCCGTTATGCTTTTTTTATCAGTTTGACACTTGGACGATTCTACATCATGTGCCCACATGACCGAATTTCTGAGGACAATAGGCATAAAGGTTCAACTGCTACTTGCTGCTTCCCATTGCGGAGCCCTAAAAGCCTTTATGACTTTACCTACAGTTCCATGTTAATTTCAAACTTGCTGGTGGCGGTGTTGCAACCTCCACTTGAAAAATTAAATGTGAATCATATCAAACACTTGCCCAACTCCAAAAATGTGATAGCAATTAGCAAAAACCACAAGAATAGGCAGGACGGATTGGAAAGAGGATGGAGGATGGCGAAAAAGGGCATGTATTTGCATGTGAATTGGGGACCCATAAGGGGCATGTGAGAAATTCCTTTGCCCGCCGCTGTAAAGCTATGGGAATGCTATTATGCTACCTCATTAATTTCTTCACCCAAATTTGGACTATGTCCTACTGATGTTTGTGTTAATGAAAGTAGCTGCCTCTGTCACTTCAAAACCACTCTTCCACCACCAACCTTTTCAGCTTCTTCTTCGCATTGGCTTCATGCCTTTCACACGCTTTGTAAATGTCTACTGCGAATTGTTTATTGCACATATTTTAATTAATCACTGCTAATAACTTTTAAGTATTTAAAAAAAGGTATCGGTGTTTTCTAGAGGTTTTTACTCTTGAGGACTTAAGGTCCAATCTCATTAATATCTTTCTCTTTTATTTACTTTTTTCAATTTTCTCTATTTTTATTGCATATTTTTTCTCAACAAGACATATAGGAGAATCTTCTAGTAAGTTGATTTAAAACTATAATCTATCACAGTAAATATCGCATATCCAATTCCCAGAAAATTCAACCACATCCTGTCAGAATTAATACTCTATCTATTACTTCTAAAGGGTTGTTAAGGGCAAGTTTTCCCAAAAAAAAAAAAAATTCAAAAGATTATGTATTTAAATTGTGATAAGGAATTATAATTCATTAAAAAATTTAAAAAATAATTAATCAATAGCGAAAATATATTAAAACCTATAAAATCAATTGATTATTACTTAATTCTAAGTCATTAACTTATCAAAAGATTTATTTGAATAATATAACTATTAGTACATTCAATAATTTATCTAAAACATAAATAAAAATTTGTGATTGTGAGTTTCATATAAAAATTACTTCAACAATTAAATAGCAAGGTTAATGTTATTTGTTAATCTTATTTTTCAGCTTTATTCTCTTGAGTCAAACTAAATTAGTTTGGTTTTTCAAGTTCAAGCTTATTTCACACATAAATAAGGATATATTCTCTATTCAAAACTTTAAGAAGTTTTCCCTTTTGGTATACGAGTCATTCACTATAAATAGTGTCTTTATTTTTTGTTAATGTGGGATAATTTAATTTATAGAATTTTAATATTACTTTCTATTAGTCGTTAATAATATTAGACTCCAAGCAAAAATACTCGAAAGATTAATAAAATTCTTACCTAATGACAAGCTATTGAAACAATATAGATAACTGAAAGATAAATTAGATACATAATTGTAACGAGAAAAAAATTCATGGGACAAACTATCAATTAATCCACTAAATAAAAAATAGCAGAATAAAAGCAGTTTAAGTTTTGAACTATTAACTCTAACTTAAGAACACAAAACAACATATATATCAATTTGTACTTAATCCTAAGAACTCTTTTAAAGAGCTAAGAGAGGTTGTCCATTCACACATACATACACTTTTATACTACTCTCAACTAATGTTAAAAATCAAACTTCAATAAAACTATAGTTGAACAATGCTATTAGAACTCTATTTTTTTTAACGTGTGTTTCTATCACACGCAACTTCTACATTCCAAACTTATCTTTTAATTTTTTAAAAAATAAGATTTTATACAACACATGGTAGTTATAATTGAGGGCATAGATGATAGGAATGTCTAGAGGTTTATTCAAACTTTTGATCTTCACCTTCAATGAATCAGTTGATCACATATCATAAAGTTAATAACCTCCATGTTATTATTGTTATACATAACCAGAATTCTCAAATAGGTGTGAAGATCATGATTTGAAATAGCTTTCCAACATGTAGACAACATACATAAGAGATTGCAATGGTTTTTTTTCAATCTGGTTTACCAAATTCCCAGTAAAATAAGTTTATTCTCAACAAAAAAACTTTAATTGCTTGTTTCTTAAGGGGCGAGTGGCATTTAAACCTAACTAGGAGTAGATTGTCTTTCTTTAAGAGCAAAAGAAGACTAATTCTTCTTTCTACTTGATTTCCTTCTGACGATAGTTTGAAATTCTACTTCAAGAGCTGTAGCTTTACTTGTGTGACCATTATCCTCCTTGCTGGATGATCAACTAATTGGATTCTTATCAGATATGTGCTCCAATATTAGGATAAAAATTTTAGTAGTAGGATCTTCATGTTCTTTACTAAAATTGCATCACACTGGATTATCAAAATTATCGTTCAATATTGGAGTATAGATCGTATGAACAATATTATCCTTACTAGGATAGAAGCTTATTGGATTCTTGTTAAAATTATGTTTTCATGATGGAGTTTGCTCATCCACTAAAGTTGGATTAACTTCCAAAGTGATTGGGGGATTTGAGTTATGGTGGATTTTAGGGTGAGATGTTTTTTTTTTCTTGCTTCAGATTTCCTTCTTCTTGCATTAGTTCCTAGTAGCTGCCAATTTTGAACTTTTTTCTTGTTTGCTACCAATTTTCCTTAGGTTTAAAGTTGGGGGGATTCCAAGCATTTGTAATTTTAACCTTATTCTCAACAAGTTCAAGATTATCATTGAATTTCATAATTGAGACATTTTCTCGTAGGTATGCTAATACATCAACAACAACATAAATCATGACAAAGTTTATTCTTTTGCTCTCAGCTATAGCTTGATCAAGGTATGGAGGTTTGCCAATAAAGCTTTTCAGCTAACTTAAGCCTCTGGTTGTCCTGTATGTAAGTGAAATATTTTAAAACCTTTATTCTTGGAGAAGATTGTCATGCTTTAAGAGCAAAAGAAGACTAATTCTTCTTTTTGCCTGATTTCCTTCTGACGATAGTTTGAAATTCCACTTCAAAACCTGTAGCTTTACTTATATGACTATTATCCTCCTTGCTGGATGAGCAACTAATTAGATTCTTATCAGATATGTGCTCCAATGTTAAGATAAGAAGTTTAGTAGTAGGATCTTAATGTTCTTTACTAAAATTGCAACACACTGGATTATCAAATATATCGTTCAATAATGGAGTATAGATTTTATGAACAATATCATCTTTACTAGGATAGAAGCTTATTGGATTCTTGTTAAAATTATGTTTTAATGATGGAGTTTGTTCATCCACCAAAGTTGGATTAACTTCCAAAGTGATTGGGAGATTTGAGTTAGGGTGGATTTTAGGGTGAGATATTTTTTTTCTTGCTTCAGAGTTCCTTCCTCTTGCATTAGTTCCCAGTAGCTACCAATTTTGAACTTTTTTCTTATTAGCTACCATTAGGGGGATTCCAAACATTTGTAATTTAAACCTTATTCTCAACGAGTTCAAGATTATCATTGAATTTCATAATTGAGATCTTTTCTCGTAGGTTTGCTAATACATCAACAACAACATAAATCATAACAAAGTTTATTTTTTTGCTCTAACCTATAGCTTGATCAAGGTATAAAGGTTTGTCAGTAGAGCTTTTCAGCTAACTCAAGCCTCTGGTTGTCCAGTATGTAAGCGGAATATTTTAAAACCTTTATGTTCTTGGAGTAGATTGTCATGCTTTAAGAGCAAAAGAAGACTAATTCTTCTTTTTTTCCCGATTTCCTTCTGACAATAGTTTGAAATTCCACTTCAAGAGCTGTAACTTTACTTTTGTGACCATTATCCTCCTTGCTGGATGAGTAACTAATTGGATTCTTATCAGATATGTGCTTCAATGTTAGGATAAGAATTTTAGTAGTAAGATCTTCATGTTCTTTACTAAAATTGCAACACACTGGATTATCAAAATTATCATTCAATATTGAAGTATAGAATATATGAACAATATCATCTTTACTAGGATAGAAGCTTATTGGATTCTTGTTAAAATTATGTTTTAATGTTAGAGTTTGCTCATTCACCAAAGTTGGATTAACTTCCAAAGTGATTGGGGGATTTGAGTTCGGGTGGATTTTAGGGTGAGATGTTTTTTTTTTCTTACTTTAGATTTCCCTCCTCTTGCATTAGTTCCTAGTAGCTGCCAATTTTGAACTTTTTTCTTGTTAGGTACAAATTTTCCTTAGGTTTAAAGTTACGGGGATTCCAAGCATATGTAATTTTAACCTTATTCTCAACGAGTTCAAGGTTATCATTGAATTTCATAATTTAGACCTTTTCTGGTAGGTCTGCTAATACATCAACAACAACATAAATCATGACAAGTTTGTCCTTTTGCTCTTAGCTATAGCTTGATTAAGGTATAGAGGTTTGCCATTAGAGCTTTCCAGCTAACTCAAGCCTTTGGTTGTCCAGTATATAAGTGGAATATCATGAAAGAAAATCTATAAAGGGATATTAGTCAGTCTAATTACCTCAAATTTGACTCTAGGTCTCTAAGGTTGAACTAGAAAAGGCTTTTTGCTCACATACTGGGGTTCTTCTTTGATTAACTCCATCACGTATTCAGGAGAGTTAACCTTAAAGAAAAACATATCATCATTGTTCATAATTATATTAACAAGGGCAAACTATTTCTAGTTATTGGCAACCAAGGTTTTCATTATTGGGGCACTCTCTTATTGAGGAAGAAAACAACAATAGTGGATTTCCAATTCTGAGCACTAGGTTAGGGATGGAGATACGTGGAGAGGTAAATTGACGATCCAAAGTGGCACTAGGAGGACAAAAAGATAACTTGGATTTAAGATTATGATTTCCTGTAACTTTAACCTAGGTGCATTTAATAGAGGAAATTGAGGTTATAGGAGCTTCTGAGGTAGAAGCAGGTGTAGAAGAAGCAAGAGGAGCATAAAGAGTGTTAGATAGGTTATGAGAAGGAGGAAGAGTTTAGCAGAGTTGGGAACTGTTTTGGAAGTACAGACATGGTTAGTGACTGATGGTTAAAAGTAAGAACTGAAAGGCAATCAGAAAGCAATAAGGGAAGTGCACCTAAGGAAGGAAGAACAATAATGGTGGGAGATGGAAGCAAGAAGATAAGAAGTATTGTTAATGGTGAAGAGGGAATATATTAAAGAAGTCAAGTTGAATGAACCAAAACTGGAGAAAAGTTTGTCTGGAATTGCTGAGAATAAGAACCAGTTTGAAAAAAATGATGGTAAAAGAAGAAACAGCTGCTTTAAGAAACTAAATCACTAAAGAACTCAACAAATTACCAGAGGGACATTCCCTTCCCCTCTGAGTTAATTGATTTCTTCAAGGGAAACTAGGATAATTTCTCCATCCCTAAATGGATGCAAAATTTCTATAAACATGAGCAAGAGACCTTTTAATCACACAAGGAGAGCTTATAATTCCCCACATATAAAAAAGAGAGCATTATATCAGTAGATTGACTGTAAATATTTTTTTTCTCATTATTTCTCTTTCCTTTGTTAGCCTATTTAACCCTTGTGGCCCCATCAAATTCCTCTTGGTATTTGCTTGTACAGATTTATTTTAGTATGAGAGATTAAACAAATTTCAAGCTTATGGTAAGTTTACTTTCAATAGAAGAAGATGAGAGTACCTCCCCTAAATCTCACAACTTATTTGAATGAGAGATATCTTGTGAGGACTTGTCAATTCAATATATTTTAACTTGATAAAGGGGTGTAATAGTATTTTTGTCTTATTTATATTAATTTGCTTATGAAATATTAGGTGCCAAAAGTTTTACAATTTAATTAAAGCTTGAATTTGTGTATCTTGTGTTATTGCTTTTGGAGTTAACTAATTTATTTATTTTTAGGTCAATGTTTATAGGTAGAATTTAAGTAAACCCTCGAGAGATTATAACTCCTCCACTAGGGATACCTAGGGGCTTGAAGGCTTATGATATATGTCAAATTTCACCGTGCACCTATGAAATGGAAATGCTCTTTTTTGTCTTTTTATCTAGGTTAGTTAGCTTTTAATTGCTTAAGGATAAACAACGAGTTAATATAAGGAAAATTAATGGGTCAAAACTTTATATATTATTTGAGATTAATTTATTTGTTATTTGGCACCTTCATAAAATTTTATATGGATTTATTATATATTCCTATGTTTAGTTCATTATCTTGTAAGTGATTAAATATGGAGGGTAAACAGAAGATTTAGAGCAATTTGTTCCATATTTGTACTATTGATGGTATTTTAGACCCATTTAGAAGATACAATAATGGAAAACAACTTTGTAAAAGACTTGATAAGGTGATTATAAGTGTGAAAGGTTTAAAAATGGAGAAGTTAGAATAGGAAAACATAATAGGCATCAGAACTAGAAGCATAATAGGTGCTTGACTTTCACGAAGGTCTTATAAGTGGAGATACAATACCAGACTAGCATGAACATGAAATACAACTAGCAATAGACCTGTCTTTATTTTATGGAGAGAAATAGTGTAAAATTAACGTCAATTATTGAGCATATCGGGCACTAGTCACATAGTTGACAACAAAGAGTTAAAAAAAAGATGAAGAAGACTGACACTAGTCTTAGATCTATAACAAGCACTAGTTCTCAAACTTGATTTACATTATTTTGGATTCATCAAGATTAAGTTATCTAGAACTCTATTTTTGTAATTGTAGCTATAGAAAATTGTATTTAAATTAATCTAAGTGACCTTTATAAGGTACATGACCTTAACAAATTTTAGGCCATTTTTTGATATTCTATTAGGGATATTTTCTCTTATTTTTTAGTTAGTTTTTCGTTTTTTTTATTGTTGCATTAAGGAGTAAGATTTGGGGTAAGGATTGGAGAATCTAGTGACAACTTCTCTCAAACTCTTTCTACTACTCTTTTCTTCTTTAATGGATTTATTTACTTGTGTTTTATTTTTATTATATTTAGTAGTTAAAAACTATAGTTAGGGTTAGAGATGTAATTTGTAAAGATTTATTTAATTATTTATACAGTATTTGATTATTCATTAGTTGAATTTATCCTTTATCTAATTGTGCTAGTATTAATTCTTAGTTCTTATAAGTTAAAGTGTTGAATTGAGACTTTTTATTTATATGTTTATATTCTTATTACAAGTTGTTTGAGATTCAAGTTTGTTTAAAGTTTTTGATTAATAATATATGAAGCAATGGTGTAGATGTAGGACTTTATGATTATTGATTCACTATAAAATCTAATATTTATCTCTTACCTTATTCTTTCTATTATTTCATTACTTGATTTTTTTATTAAGGACTTACTTGAATTGATTTTCATAATCTTACATCAACCTAAGAAAAATTCATAAGTAGTCTCTTTAAGTGTTCAATAAATTATCTAAGTTAACTTTTAAGATTTATAATGCCTTATTAAACCCTTCCATATTGTTTCCTAACAAACACAAATTATACCAAAATATAAGTATTATTGGTTTGGAATATTTAGCAATAATTAAGTGGAGGTCATGGAACACCAATAATCATCATCTAACTAATAAAGACAAAATATAAGTAATACATTATTCTTTTATAGTAATAATTATTCATAAT
The DNA here is from genome assembly GCA_025629805.1 of Erythroxylum baracoense. Classification (NCBI taxonomy): domain Eukaryota; kingdom Viridiplantae; phylum Streptophyta; class Magnoliopsida; order Malpighiales; family Erythroxylaceae; genus Erythroxylum; species Erythroxylum baracoense. The sequence goes on from JAOTAY010000191.1 coordinate 47,338,631, forward strand.
ATAGAAAACACACATAAGTTTTTTATGACAAAAGCAATTGATTTATGACAAAATCAATTAACTAAATCTTCCACTAGAGATGGAGAATTATAATGATTTCAAATCTAATAACCAAATGGAATGGCAATAATAAGGTTTTAGATTTCGTATCGTATAGGTCCAAAAACAGTACAAAACTTGGTTGTTAGGTATTGGCTGATATTTGAAATGCAGGCCAAATATCAGCCAATATTGTAAAATTTTAAAAGTTGAGGGACTTATTTGTAAAAAAAAATTTTAATACCCCCTCCTCTCCATCTCCAGTCGACAATCTACTATGCATAACCTGGCCTCAGTGTCATACTCGCTGGCCACCACTGTCCTAAGAGTCGCCAGCCACTACCCACCATCGCATCACATGTCTCCACTGTAGATGACATATTAATTAATAAAAATATATAGTGGCAAGATATAAATCTGCTTTAGAGAAGGTAATGAATATGGAAAAGATATAAGTGGTAATTGATAGAAATCGTATAAAAAAATACAATGTCTCCTTAAAAAGATGAAAGAGAGACGATTGAGCCTTAAAAATTGATCCACATATGGGAACACACAAGTTGCACAGAGAGCAGCAGTGGCCAGTGGGAGAAAGCAAAGTGGGATGAGGAACAAAAAAAGATAGTGACCTTTCTATTGTTTGTGGCCTAAGCCCCTAGCTAACAAAACTCACAAAACCAACACTTCTGTTGGAGAGAGAGAGAGAGAGAGAGGTTAGCTACAATATAACTCGCTTATGGATGTATATGTATATGTATAGGATTTAAAGAGTTAGTATTTTTTAGGATGACAACTTTTTGTTGGAAGATAATAAATTTGGACTATATTGTAACTAAAAAAATTAGGACTATTTTATCAAATTTAAAAATTGCTCAAAATAGTACTTGAAATAGACTAGTATTGGTATAGTATCATATCAGAATTAAATCTAGTACCAAATCTGGTGCATTATTCATAACATTGCTATAATGAGAAATTAATTACCAAAAATAAAAACATCTGTGTTTATCTTTTTGTTAGTATAAATTATATGTAATAGACAAGGTACTAATCAAGTAAAGGAAAGTGAAGTTAGGATGCTGGTATATTGATACAAGTTATTTTATATTAATAAGAGCAAGCCTCGGAGTAACTAGTAAGATATTCTTTTGTGATCGAAATGTCATGAGTTTGAGTTACGAAATAGGCCCTATTTAGCAAGCAGCGGATTACATTAGCTGTTAGTTGATCATATCAGCGGTTAGTTGATAGCTAATTATATCAGTTGATTTGACCAGCGGATAATATCAGTTGTTTATTAAAAATGTTTAGTAAAATTAGTTATTTAGTATTAGCTGTTGATGTGTAAAATGACTTATGAGAGCATGATTTTAAAAAATTATAAGGGCATGAATATTATAAGGGCATGAATATTCTTATTAAATTTAGATAATAATAATAATAATAATAATAATAATAATAATAATAATAATAATAATAATAATAATAATCCAACGTCAAATTCATTATTAATATGAATGATGCAACGAGCTACATCATATTAGTATTTTTCCATATAATATGTATGAATTTTATTATTTAATAAATTAAAAATATCTATAACTATAGCATGACACAGATACTATATATAGTAGTTATATACTAAAAATATTAATTTGATGTGACTCTTTATATTCAAGAACTTGATATTATGGTATTTTTAAATGTAAACTAATGTTATAAAATTAAATAAAGATTAAAAAGTTTAATTAACCCCTTTATTCTATTCTTCCAAACTCCACGACATAATTGTATGATAAAAAAGGCTAACTTTGAAAACACACAGATCAAAAATAGAGTAAAGTGGAGGGCAATACTGTCATTAGACAAACAACTAACTCCAAAAGTTCCTTTTATAAAGCTTTTAGAAATCAACCAATAAATCATTCACCAAACACATCAATAACTTTTTAAGATGGTCAAGAAATTAATTTTTAATCAATAAGCTAAAAAATAGCTAATAAGTTATTTGTCAAATACCTCCATAGCCTCTTTATAAAATGTAAAGGGAAGATTATGTACAATTAATGATCCTCTCCTGATTCTTGCAAAACAGAGAGTCTTTTGTATTGAGATTTGCCCTTTGCCCTTTATTTTACACAAAACATGATAAATTAATCTCTAGCATATAAATTCATCCGATCGACAATACAAATAGTTTAAAAGACTTGAAAAAACTTAAAAACTCATGTCTAAATGAAAAAGAAAGATCTTCAAGTCACGTGTGAAGTTATGAAAAAAGAAATAAAAAAATATAAAGACTTTTTATAGACTTAACAGATTATCCCCTTACATACAAGATGAGGTAAGAGGAAGCACAAGAAAATGAGGAACTGATCAAAAGGAAGAGCATTGCTTTCACAGCCCTAAAGGACAAAATCAATAAGGATAAACACAGCCAGCTCAATATATAGAAAACGATGATGAACATAAAGGTTTTATTATAAGGAATTTCAGAGATAATTAAGAGTTAGGGAAAAATAACCTTATTTATTATGATTGTAAGAGTTTAGGATATTTGAAGCTCCAATGTCCAATCGTCAAAGATAGTAAGAAATTTGATAAGAAAGAATTCAAGAGTCCCACCCTCATTGATAGTAAAAAATTCAAGATCAAGGACCAATAAAAGTTAAATGTAACATGAAAAGCATGACAACATTCGTAAGGAGTAGGTAGTTAACACCAAGAAACTTGAGTTTCCTTGCATCAAAGAGCATAACTTAAGTAGTTATCGTTAAGAAAGTTGAGCTTCCTTGCATTAAAGAGCATAACGTGGTTAGAAAGGATATTATTGAATTCTAATACAAAGTAAAGAAATAGTAGATGTCTTGCTTGCTTGGAGACAAAACACCTATGATAAAATTAAGGAATATGGCATACTTATGGGAGGACTCTAAGAAATTTCTAGATACTTCTTGTCAAAATAAAAAAGAAATACATTAATATTACATTTCTACGTACTATTATTTTTTTTGGCGAATAGTAATTTTGACCATTACGTTGTAGAGCCAGATATACGGCATAAATATTCTGGATACAGATTTACATTTACTAGGACAATCGAAGAAATAGAAAACTATAAGGATGTAGTTGGAATAATATACAAATTAAATGGACTTGAGTGAAATTAATATGAAGCTAAGTGGTGAGGATTGCAGGTAGGTAATCAGATTTTGTGCCTAAGATACGGGCCTTAGTGTCAGGAAAAAACAGTGTCCCGGGCATGGTAGTAACAGCTCCATGGCTGGTGACTTCAATTGGATACCGAAGCAGATGACCTACCAGGTCCCGATCAAAAATCTCACTTGCATATCTAGCCCAATTTTCATTAGCAATGTCGTTCACAATGTCCACACATCTTTGAGTTTCAGGATGATGAAATGATGAATCAAGTACTCCAAGATGTTCATGCCACAGTGCCATTCTGAACATGTAGATCTGGCCTCTCGCTGGTTGGTTGTTTGCCAAATGATTTGGTTGGAACGCACCCATAGCAATCTCTGAGTCTCTGCCACCGTCCATTGACCTCTGGTTGATGTTTGCTGATCCAATAATTATGTACTCGTCATCAACTGAAGAAGCAACAATAATAGCAGGGTTAGATTGCTATGGTCAACATTAGTTTACTATGAGCTTGGCTAAATAGTAAAAGTACAATCTACATTGGCATCGAAGAGAAATCCAATTCGTGATACTCACCTATCATCATCTTAGCATGAACGTAGATCATGAAGCGACGGGCTTGCTGAGCTCTTTCGTAATCAGAATTGGCTTCCGGTCTTTCTGGAGGTACATATTCATTAAGTATATGTCTCTCTCGATTACCGAGGCAGAAGAATGTCAAATACTCCCTTGGATTTGTCATTATTCCTTTCATTCTAAGAGCTTCGGCAATGTCTGAATACATCATCTCCATTGTTCTTCTCTGCCAATCTAATATTGCTTGAACAGAAGCACTCTCAGGTATGCCCTCTGGCCACATTGGAATCACAATGTAGACGGTAAATCTCTCCCCTGCCTCGATTTTGCTAACAATCTTCAGCGACAGCTCCTTTGGAATAAGATGCAAAGCATTAATGTCTTCAACTTTAATATCAGCTGATTTCCATCCATAAGAACTTCCAAGGAAGTACTGATTCTCAATGTAGATGAAGTTCTTTGCTCTCCGAATGGCATTGATATAAGCATCTTGAACGCTTCGGTCAATGACATTGTCCTTGCCACTAACGAGGCCAACTGCTGCTGCGTCCTCAGGTTTTTCTGGAAAGCCAGAAACAGCTCCACCATCTATAGAACGGAATATCTGAACATTCCATGCTTCATTATCATCGGACAGCAGTACGGGCAAAGGGTCGATTACGTTAGCATGAAGCTTGTAATATGGAATCAGAAATTCTTCGCCAACTTGTCTTCTCCATCTCTGCTCGAAATTGTAAAGAACATCCCATGCCACTGGACCTTCTAGCTTGCAATGAATATCATGCCAGGGCTCTCTTGGACCACCTTTTCTTATCGAGGCACCGGGAAAGTTGGGCTGATGGAAATCATCATGATGGACTGTGTCCAAAGTCTTGAATAGGGGATGATCTTGCGTGTCATATCTCCCATCACAAAGATCAATGCCACCAACAAAACTCACAATTCTCCTTCTGTCTACCTCAGCGGGCATTTCAGAGTCGACAACTACCGTCTTCTGGTGATGAGTGAACATGGTAGAGATCTCGAACCCCTGAACTATGCTTCTTCCATCGTCAGGATTCCTTGGGCACAATGCACATTTTACCTTTGTGTTCTTGAAGTACTCTGCAGTTTCTTGATCATGGGTTGCCATTAGACCGTCCCTCTTAAATTCTTTTACCGAAGTTCTGTCATCCCAAACCAGTACAAGAACGGTCACTCCTTCGTCTGCCTTCTTCTTTAGCAGCTCCCCGAGTTTCATGCTACCTTCTGGCTTTGGTGTATTAGGATCTCTTATCAATCTTATCTCAGTATAAACAGACCATCCAGTAATATAAATCAGGTACCTGGCGTTATTGATAGCATCAAAGATGTCCTCCCAACATCTGTGCGCTTCATAGACACTTCCACCCACTTGAATCCTTACGCCAGAATGATCTAGGGCATGAGCATCTTGGTACAGAGTGACCCGGCAACCTTGTCGCTGGTTATAAAATACATACGGAACTCCCTCATATTGCACGCTTTTGATGCCCTGAGACCAATTAGGATCCTGGAGCACACTGTTGAATTGCAGTTTAACATGAACTTTGGAACCACCTGGTATAGTATTGTGCTCTTCATCTAATATATGGACCCATCGGTCAACTGTAAAGCCTCTGATAATGTCCTCAGCAGGTACATAAGCTCTACCGATCAGTGTGGCCCCCACTGGCTCGTCAGCTTTGATGGTAAATATAATGTGTGAGATTGTATGGGCACAATATATGCGGAATGTCTCGTACCACTGAGGATTTGATGAACTTGCTATTGTTCTGGTCCTGCCAACCCTTGCTTTATCTAGATCAATTGTAGCATACATTCTGGAACCAACAACCTGTTTGAAATTTTTATCAGGCAAACCTCAGAACGGCAAACCAACAATCTGTTTCAATTGAAAACATTTGTTGGAGGTATACCTCAGGACGGCAAAGTACAGTTCTCTTGATATTGGCTAGAAACCTTTTGGCACAATGTCGCCTCCCATTGATCTCCATGGTTCAAGATATACAAAAAGATCGAAGTATGAGCTTAGCAACAAAAACCTGTTTTAAGTGGGTAGTTGACTAGGAAATAATGCATCTTGCATCAGGAATCAATGTTCTTTCAAGCATGGAATTAAGTTTCTGGATATCAACTTAAACTTCATTTCAGAATTATCCATCCGCATAACTTTTTGAACCATAACTTCTTTTTACGAAAATGTTTTAAACAAGAAAAGGCTTAAAGTAGCTGTGAACTTAATGTGACTAGAATTTCAGCTTTGTATCTCAATTTCCTTAACTTAGAGTGATATGATTCATGTACAACCCTTCTGATACGGTGACAGCCGAAAAGAAATTTCCTTTTTCTTGAGAGATTCATGTTCCTAGCAATCTTATATTATGTACCTGAAGTTTCGTATAAAACTCAAGACTACATCGTGAGACCAGCATTCCAAGGGCAAATCATATGCGTTAACAACGGAAACTAGAGATGGCAAAAAAGGTCCTATCTAGCTCATAACGAGTTAATGAGACAAATTTAAATTGATTGGATTTTAGACTAAACTCAAACTTATTAAAGTCTATCCATTCGGTTGAAATTATCATAATCAGTTCAAGGAAAATATTAGTTTAAAATGACAAACTTATAAATTATGGATTATCCGATCTTGATCAAATTTTGAATCAGGAGTTATCAAGTTTAAAAATCATGAAATTGTGCTTTTTTTTCCAAAAAAACAAATGAATTGTGGGTGTAATGTTTTACAGTAGGTAAATTTGCCAGAAGCAAGTAAAAGTAAAAAAGAAAGCAGGATTAATCGGTATGTAATTGATACAAACAACCACCGTCTCTAATTACCTTACTAAAACAAGTTAATCCACAGGTATCTTCTCGCAACGTATCAACCTCGTATACTGATGCAAAAAGTGTTCCATGTAGCAGATGTGGCGTCATCTGATCTTGCCTCAGGCTAGTCTCGGAAGTTACGCAATCGGTCTATCTATATGAACTTAGAGAAATACTAAAAATGGAAGTTTGATCAATGGTGTAACCTGTAAGAGAAGCAGAATTGTGATATATAGAGAGAGATAAAAGAGAATCTCACGCTTGGAAGGAAGAGATGTAGCACAGTTCAATTCAAGTTAGAATCAATTCCCGCCTTGGATTCTCAACAGATCATTTGCAAAGGAGTCCATAATGCTTCTACAAGAAAAGGCAACCTATTGCCGAGGTTAACTACCTACAATGCTTCAATCCCAAGATTCAATTGAGTATAGTTCACTTTACTTTTTTCTCGTAAATTGAAAAGCGAAGTGGTGTTTTGTCTGAATTATATTGAACAAAAAATACTTTTAAGAAATGTTTATAATCTTTAAAATTGAATTCTAAGGGGCTGTTTGTTTCCATTTTTGTTTTTGGTTTTTTATTTTTGTTTTCAAATTCAATAAAAAAACTTGTTTGGTTGAGTTTCTTGTTTCTGTTTTTGGTTTTGGTTTCTTCCAG
>JAOTAY010000191.1:47359353-47382591 GCA_025629805.1 Erythroxylum baracoense
GATACACAATTGTTTAGAAGAAGGTATTGCCAAAAAACCTCATTTTCTAGGTCAAAATGGTCATACAAGATGGATCTAAAAAACAGAGTTGGAAAACCTAGAAAATGAGTTCTTTTTACTACTTTCTGTGAAAGTTCGCCACGGACAAATTATGGAATTTCCTCTAGGGAAAAGTTCGCCGCGGCTAACTTTTTGGTTTGTCATGGCTGACTTTCCAGGGCAGCTTAAACATGTTTTATTATTTTGATGATATATTGTTCTTTAGTTATCCGAATAGAGTGATTCTTTATTTGGAGTAAACTAGAGACATAGATCTACAATTTATATGAACAAATATAATTTTAATTATATCTCTAGGAATTTCAAATTCTGGGATGAAATTGAGTGCATGGCACTATTATAGATTAAGAACAGTCTGAATTTATTTGGAGTATAACTTTTGGGATATTGAACCGAATTGAATGATATTGATGTCATTAGAAACTTAAGAGATAGAAGAGCAATTTTATAGAAAAAAGTGTTCCTAAATTACTAATTTTCTTAGTGACAAAGAACATGGAAAGTTGACCCGAAAGTATGTTTGAGGAAAAATCTAAATTGATCAAATGAATTATGAATTTTGATCATAATGGCTTTATTGAGGTGTAAACCTAAGTCAATTAGACACATACGAGTTAAGAAAGAAGAATGAGCATAAGATGTGAATTTAGATAATATACCCAGGATTGTCATTGAGTATGCATTGTACATATTCCACATACACATTGTGCACAAAGGAATACTTATAATTGTGCAATTATTAATATGTGTGCAATGGGTGTATTGCAAAATTGTGATCTGCAGGATAAATGGACACATTCAGACATTTCCAGATCATGGAAGCAATTGCTAATCTAGAGCGTACTGTGATTCGACCTAGATGGTCTCATTTCATTGTTTGTTCTGATTTTTAATTTCGACATTGAATGACTACGATTATGATTATTATGCAATGTGAATATGATTTATCTAAATATGATTTTCCTATATTGATGCCGAAAAATGAGGGTCCGAAACTTGATGTATAAATGTGATATCTAATTTGATTGTTAAATGTCGGACCTAGTTCTGAAGGAACATATGAATATGCATGTGGTTGAAAAAGTGTTTCTCAACATTTATGTTGAATGTCGGACCACAGTCCGATGATGAATATGAAAGTGATTGTAAATCCAAAATCATATGATTGATTGAAGATATGAGAATGTGATGCATTCCATTTTATGAATGCATGAAAGATAAAGGCAGTTGTGATCGGAGTTGCCATAAAAAAAGAGTTTAAAGCTCAAAAAGTGAAAAGAGCCTTGGGCTCAGTTGTGAATGTACCCGGTATCCACTAAGGGATATGGGAAATTATCTGATACAGCTCAATATCCACTAAGGGATATGAGCTAGTAATTAGGCACTCGGTCATAACAAAGTAATAAATGAAAATGAGTCTCATGTGCATTGCATTATAAGTGATATGTGTATTTTAAATGATTGAAATGATTAATTTGACTGTTCTGAATGTGATCCTATATGCTAAATGAAGTTATGTAAATTATGTGAAAATATGTGAATTGTATGTGTTATGTGATTGAGTGAGTCATCGAGGATGGTCACTCACTGAGTTCGCAAAACTCACCCAAAATTTGTAATATTTTTTTCAGGCTCAAAAAGAGTTACCATATTAGGCTAACAGGAGTATAGCCACTGTATTCAAGTATAAGGTAAAGGTCGAGATCAGTTTACGTCTGCATTTATATTTTATCTTTTTTTAAATCAAATTGAGTCTTTCATAATTATTGTAATATGAATACTTGAATATTCCGTTTTGTAATAACTTTCCAAAGTGGAAAGGTTAGTAAATGAGAATAATCTTGAGCATAATAATAATAAATGTGATTTGATGCTATGAAAGAAAGGAATGGGCCCGAATTTGATTACCGATTTCCTCATATATGTATGAAAAATTTGAAAAATTTTCACCAAGTTGCGAGTTTTTGACTATTCTAGCATGCCACCCTTGCAGGGTATGTACTTGGACATCATTCAGGATGCCAGGTACATGTCTGGCAAGGGTGGGGTGTTACACTTGGTCTCTAGCTTAATCGCAAATGTGACTAACCTTCCTTCCTACATTAAAACAATCAATACTTACCCTAAATCAACGTCAAACATAAAAGAACACAATGAAGATTAAGCTAGACAAAACATCCAAAATAAATCCTAAAAGATAACAATAATAAGCAATTATGCAAGAAATGCATTCCAAATACTTTGGAAAAACACACATTAATGCACAATTATCAACTTCCCCATACTTAAATATTTGCTTGTCCTTAAGCAAAATAAACACAACCAGTCAATTCTATCACTTCATTTTTATAAAGATCAAAGCATACAACCCCTCAAATTTTAGCTAACTCAAATATCAAGTGACTACACATATCATGACTACTTTTCATTAGTGTACATAAGCAAACTCAACATATGACACCATCATTCAAAGATAAGTATAGATGCAAAATGAATATTCCTCATGGTTTCATTCATTTCTCTCAAGTGTTTGATGGTTAGAGTTTTGCTCCAGCTTTCTAAAGGAAATCACACTATTATAGGCTTGCTTATACACCAATTCTCCTCTACAATGATTGCATGCTTAAGTAGATCAAAAGGACTTGCTTAGGGTTTTAATATGGTGAAGGTTAGGTGGGTAAAAAATTGTAAAGGTTTAACATAAGAATTTGTAAAGTAATACGTGGAAAGAGGGATAACAAAACATAATTTTGATACACACAAGTGTAAATATACTACTACTCTACACTTATTGATGCTACTAAAATTTTCTTCCATTTTTTTAATATATATAATGTTTTCTTTTCTTTTTAATAACTTTGGAAGAAATAACAAACAAAATAGCAACTAAATACAATATGATTCAAAAGTAGAAGTATCACTCAACTCGTCTCAAAAAAATTTTTTAGCAACAATCCCAACTAATGCATTACTTTGTGAATGGGTAATTTAATGGGGCTTCAGGTTTTAAAAATTTGGGTGTTTTAAGAAACAAATGGTTAAGGCTCACTAGGCGTAGCAAGGGATAATAAAATGTAGGTCATTTAAGCTAAAGGTTAATACAAAAAAACCTTAATCACTTCTATTAAGTATGCATCTAATAGACTCAAACTGATTCAAAGCAAGTTTTGAAGGTAATAACCTAAGGAAGCATCACACAACCAAGAAATAAAATGACTATAGATGGAGTCATATAGGCTCAATCCTCACATTGGCTTAAATGAAATTTTATTATGCATCTCTACTCTACCTCATTGCTCAAATGTCAAATTGTGAGTAAGCTTATGTAACCAACTACTTTTCATCACTCAACATAGTTCACTCTCTACTCAAGTAACCTAATCCGAGTTCAAGCATGCATTCAATCTCATTCTAACTAGCATGAAAGAATCTTATGGAAAAATAAATCAAAATGATTCATGTTTGGTTCCATTGCTTAGCATAAAACAACATAAAACAACCTAATATGCCTGAGACATGCATCCTATTTAACAAAATGCACTAAAACAATACAATTGACAAAGCAAATGTCACCTTCCCACATTTAAAGAACACATTGTCCTTAATGTGACAAGGCAACCATAAAATAAGATAAAATGACATCAAACCAAACAAAAAGACGTCAAACCAAACAAAAAGACGTCAAACTAAACGAAGTAATTAAAACAATGTAAAAAGTTTAGGGTAAGAGAGCTCATCGAGATTATGGTGGTGAAGGCATTGGAGAAAGGCCTTCAATATTATTACTCTGGATGAACTTGAGAAATTTCATCTTCATGTACCACTGCTCCTTGTGCACGTATCTCATCTGGCTGCCGAGCTCATTAATCTGCATCGTCATTTGTTGATGATTAGAAGCCATTTGGTCAAGGATTGCCAGAATATGTCGGCCTCTGCTGTTGCAGTTGGTTCCTCTTCCACTATTTTTCTTGGGGCTCCGGTGAGATGTGGATGGTCGAGAAGTGGCTACTCCTTTCCCTTCTTGTTCTTAGTAGCTATGCGTGTCTGAGGATTTCAGAGCTCCATAGAATGGGACTTTGAAATTTCAGATCATCTCAAATAAGGGACATCAAAAACATCATATCTAGCTGTACATACACTATCCACATCAAGATTATAATATAAAGCCAAAGCAATAACAATGTATGACATGTCAAAATAAGAGCTCTTCTTCTTAACACAATTCACAATAGATTGAAAAATTCTATAAGGGGTATTTATTTTGATTTTTTGATCCATGCACCAAAGGAAGAAAAGTTCCTTAGCTGAGCACTTATTACTTTCAGTTTTCTTAAAAATAATTAAGCACATAAACTTATGAAGAAGTAAGTGCTCGATGCTACGAATTAAAGTATTTGGTGCATTCCTAGAGTCAAAATTGGGTTCACCCGTTAGAATTTTCCAATAATCATCCACATAAAAGTCATCGTGATCATCCAAAACTTTAGTGTTCGATAAATAAAAATTATACGAATGATAGTATAATCAAGTTTATAAGCATGGCGACCTATCCTAAACTAGAATGTATCCATTTTAGGTTGTAGCGCATAGTGGTGAAACATTCGACAGTCATCTTAGGATATATCAGCACATCACAATGAATTAACTAACCCTAACCAATATTCGCAGCCAATCTCTTAATGTTTCACCTTAATCCTAAATTTTCTAACAGTTCACAATCAAAGTATCTAGGAGGCATTAATTCTTTATCCTTAAAGTCCCGAAATTGCATACCTTCCTCTTCCAAAAAAAATCAAGAATGGGGTATGAAAAGTGGCCGCCATATCTGATTTACCTCCTCTGGAGACTTGGAGGTGTAGTTCATCAGTTGATTTTTGGGCTGCAATTTTCTTTGAAGCCATTATGAGAGAAAAATATACAAAAATAAGCAAGAGAGAGGTAGCACGATTTTTAAAGAGAAAAAGAGCAAATGTCACCAAATTCTTGGATTCTTGAGTGATTAATTTGAAATAAGTGTAAAAGAATGAAAAATTGATGGAAGAAGTGAAGAAAATACCAAGATTTGAGTGAAAAATGAAGGATTAGAGAGGTTGGGAGAGCAGGTGTCATGGTTTATAGAGAAAGAGATTATGAAAATTTGAAGAATGAATAAAGAAGAAGAAAAGGGGGGAATTTAAATTTTTTAGATGATGAATCCCATGATTATGGGAATCCCTATCATTCCCACAATCATAGGTTAAGGCCTCCAGAGGGATTTTGGAGAACCTGCCCACGGTCATGGGAAACAAGCTTATTCCCATGATCATGTGTTAAGGCTTCAGAAACTTTCTGGAGAGCCTTCCCATGGTCATGGGAAGCATACTAGTTCCCACGGTCATGGGTTACTCTAATTTTTCCATCTTCTTAATCCTATTCCAAGCTTAGCATGCATTCTCAACATTCACGCAACCTACAATCACATCCAAATCATCTAACCAATAAGAAATTTCAAGAGAAAACAAAGTTAAAATTCAACAAAATCTAATTAAACACCAAGAAAACTCAAATCAAACATAATCACAACCAAACAAATCAAGCAAACAAGTAAACAAAGATAAACAAAAGAAAGGTAAACATGCTAAGCTAGGGTCATTAGCTTAACCATTCCATATTCATTCATGAAAAAGTGGAAGAAAGGAAAGGGATGACTTCCCTTTCTTGTGAATATGTCCCTCCATAATGTGGCTTACATCTATGCCCATTGACCATGAATGCTTCACCCTTATCATTTTCCAACTCCAAATCTCCATAGGGAAACACTTGAAGGATCTTAAAGGGTCCACTTCATCTTGACTTGAACTTTTCAGGAAATAATCGAAGTTTTGAATTGAATAAAAGCACCAAGTCTCCACTCTTAAACTCTTTCTTTTTGATGTGAGCATAATGCCACTTTTTTGCACTTTCTTTGTACAACTTGGCATTTTCATAAGCTTCAAATCTCAACTCTTCCAATTCATCAAGTTGTAACAATCTCTTCTCACCTGCTAGTTTCCATTCCATATTTAGCTTCCTAACTGCCCAATAGGCTCGATGCTCCAAATCCAATGCTAAATGACAAGCCTTGCCATACACAATTTGATATGGTGTGGTACCTATCGGTGTTTTGAAAGCTATCCTGTAAGCCCATAAGGTATCATCTAGCTTTAAAGACTAATCCTTTCTTGACGTGCTCACTACCTTCTCCAAAATTTTCGATAACTCTCTATTCACTGCCTCCACTTGGCCATTAGTTTGGGGGTGGTAAGGAGTAGCCACTCTATGATGAACATTGTATCTTCTCAGAAGGGCCTTAAATGGTTTGTTGCAGAAATGGCTCCCTCCATCACTTATAATCACTCTAGGCACTCCAAATATAGTAAAGATCTTATTAATGAACTTTTGAACCACCTTGCCATCATTAGTTGGAGTAGCTAATGCCTCAACCCATCTGGACACATAATCAACCCCGACCAATATGTAAGTGTTACCTGAAGAGGATAAGAATGGTCCCATGAAGTCCATGCCCTACATATCAAATATCTCCACCTCCATTATGTTTGAAAGTGGCATCTCATCCCTCTTCAATATGTTTCCCACTTTTGACATCTATCATACTTCAGCACAAAATCTTGAGTATCCTTGAACAAGGTTGGCCAATAGATCCACACTCCAAGATCCAAGCACCAGTCTTATTAGCTTCATAATGCCCTGTATAAAGTGAGCTATGACATTGCATTAAAATTTCGGGCATTTCATTTTTAAGGATACACTTGCAAATCACACTATTAGCACATATCTTATAAAGTACAGGTTCATCCCAAATATAACGAGAACATTGAAATAAGAAGCGCTTCCTTTGTTGATATGAAAGATTAGAAGGAAGAATACCACTTGAGAGGTAGTTTGCAATATTTGCAAACCAAACATGAAAAGGATTATCTACCATCATTAGGGCCTCATCAGGAAAGCTCTACTCAATTTTTGCTTCTTCTTCATGGTGTCCTCTTCAAGTCATAATAGGTGATCCGCTACGACATTTTCTGCTCCCTTCTTATCTTTAATCTCAATGTTAAACTCTTGAAGTAGGAGCACCTATCAGATAAGCCTAGCTTTGGCATCCTTCTTAGTAAAGAGGTAACGTAATGCCGCATGGTCTGTTAAAACAATAACTTGTGAGCCTAAAAGATAAGAATGAGATTTCTCACAAGCAAACACCACCATAAGCAATTCCTTCTCAGTAGTGGTGTAGTTGAGTTGTGCTCCCGTGAAAGTCTTGCTTGCATAATATATAGCATGCAACCTCTTTCTCCTTTCACCAAGTACACAATCAATAGTATGGACACTTGCATCCTATATAATCTCAAAAGGAATAGACCAATCTGGTGACGTCAAAATAGTTGTTGTTGTAAGTGCCTTCTCAAACCTTTTAAAAGAATCCAAACAGTCATTATCAAACACAAAAGACACATATTTAACTAATATATGAGTCAAGGGTCTAGCAATAAGAGAAAAATCCTTGATGAACCATCTGTAGAACCCTGCATGGCCAAGGAAAGCTTGGATAGCTTTGATGTTGGTGGGAGGTGGTAGCTTTTCAATTACTTCAGTCTTAGCGCGATCCACTTCAATCTCCTTGCATAAGATCTTATGGCCTAATACAATACCCTCTTGGACCATGTAATGACACTTATCCCAATTTAAAACTAGATGAGACTCCTCACATCTTTGAAGCATTCTGTCAAAATTAAACAAGAATGATCAAAAAAATCTCTAAAGATAGAGAAATCATCTATAAATACCTCTATAAAGTTTTCATTCATGTCCGCAAATATGGCCATCATGCACCTTTGAAATGTGGCAGGTACATTGCATAAAGCAAAAGGCATCTTCTGATAAGTGAAAGTCCCATAAGGACAAGTGAACATGGTCTTCTCTTGATCTTCCAGGTATATAAACACTTGATTGTATACTGAATATTCATCAAGAAAGCAATAAAAACAATGACCAGCCACCCTCTCAATCATTTGGTCCACAAAAGGTAAAGGGAAATGATCTTTCTTGGTGGCCAAATTTAGCTTCCTATAATCAATACACACTCGCCAACCTGTGATGGTTCTAATAGAAATCTTCTCACCATGTTCATTCTCTATCACTGTCATGCCACCATTCTTAGGCACACACTGCACTAGAATCACTTACTTACTACCTGAAATAGGGTAAATAATCCTCGCATCCAATAGCTTCACTACCTCCTTCTTCACAACCTCTTGCATGTTTGGATTTAACCTTCTCTGTCTTTCCTTCACAGTTTTACAGCCTTCTTCTCGGTTAATCCTATGCATCACCACATTGGGGCTAATCCCCTTAATATTAGAAATTTGCCACCCCATAGCTCTCATCCTCTTCTTAATGGTCTCTACCACTTTCTCTTCTTGCCCACAATCTATTGGTTAGAGATAATGATGGGTAGAGTATGGTTCTTACCTAAAAAGGTGTATCAAATAGGAAGGTAAGGGTTTAAGCTCTAAAGTGGGGGGCTTAACAATCAAAGGTGGTGTGGGTGTATCTGTTCTCTCTAGCTTTTTTGGATCAACTTGCTCACATAATTCTTCTTCTTTCACGCTGTCATCCCTGTGCACTTCATTAATTTCATCAACTTTCTCTTTAACCTTCGTCACACACTCATCCACAACATCAATTTTCATACACACATTACCATCCATTAGTTTCTTCAAAGATTTTGATATATTAAATTCAACCCGCTCATCACCAATTCTCAACAAAAGTTTCTCTTTATGCACATCAACTAATGCCCTGCCAATATTCATAAAGGGCCTACCTAAAATCAGTGGACAATTTCTATCAACTTCAAATCCAACACAACAAAATCAACAAGAAAATAAATTTGTCCACTTTTACCAATACATCTTCTACAACTCCAAATGGCCTTTTGATGGATTGATCTGTAAGTTGAATTAGCATGGAGGTTGGCTTGACCTATCATAGTCCCGATTTTCTGAAAATAGACAAAGGCATCAAGATAATACTTACACCTAAATCACATAAACGTTTAGAAAATTCAAAATCACCAACAACAAATGAAATAGTAAAACTCCTTAGATCTTGTAGTTTTGAAGGCAATTGGCTTGATATGATCAAACTACAATTTTTTGTCAAAGTTACCATCTGATTATCCTTTCAAGTGCGTTTGTGTG
Source organism: Erythroxylum baracoense (assembly GCA_025629805.1). NCBI lineage: Eukaryota > Viridiplantae > Streptophyta > Magnoliopsida > Malpighiales > Erythroxylaceae > Erythroxylum > Erythroxylum baracoense. Next base: position 47,368,647 of record JAOTAY010000191.1, read on the forward strand.
TATGTCCTTAAGAAATTTCGCGTACTTAGGCATACACACCAAGGCTTCCACCAATGATAAATTAATCTGCAGCTTCTTCAGTTTCTCCAAAAACTCAAAAAACTGAGTATCCACCTGATGCTATCTCACCCTTTGTGGATATGAAAGTTTAGGCTTGTAGGTTGGTGGTGCTATATAGGGCCTTTCTTCTTCTTTCTCTACTTCTATCTCCTTGCCTTTCCGTTGTTCTTGGCTATCCTTTAGCACACTTAGTTCCTCCACTTGCTTGCCACTTCGAAGTGTAATAGCCTTGAGTTGTTCCTTTGGGTTGACCTCAATATTGCTCGGTAGATTACCTGCACTTTTAGACGATAAAGCATTAGCAAGTTGACCTGTTTGAACCTTTAAATTGTGGATGGATGAGGCATGGTTCTTTAAAATTTGATTAAACTTTTCCTCCATCCTCTTTTGACTTTCCTCCTAGCTGGAAAACATCCTCTTCTGGTTCTCTTCTTAAGTTACCAGTTTGGATCCCAAAACATCCATCAACCTGTCCATTTAACTCTCTATATATCCAAGTCAACCTTGCTGAAATCTAGGAGGTCCTTGCAGTCTTACTTGGCCACCTGTATTGTTAGTACTCTAAGAAAAATTTAGGTGGTTTTTCCACCACGGATTGTAAGTGTTAGAGTAAAGATTATTACCTCTTTATGGCTGGCCCAAGTGATTTATTTGTTCTGCACCACCGGCTCCCAACAGGAAACATTTAGTTGTGCCATGGTTATTTTGCCTACATAGTTCACTCTGTACTTGCATAGCTTTGACCGTAGATGAAGATGCTCCTTGCATGTTGCTCAACTACTTGGTAAGGGATGTGATCTGTGCCTGTAAAGCTATAACGGAGTCAATCGGGATCATACCTGTTTGCTCCTTTTTGTTCCTGTCTACTCCTCTCACTTGGACACATGCAACTATTACTCACCAATTCTTCCAAAAGGTCATGAGTTGCATTAATAGTCTTCCTCATCAAAGAACTTCCAGCAATTGCATCTATGGTTCCTCTCGTGCTCTAATTTACACCATTATAGAATGTCTGCAACAGGAACTCTCTCAGAAGGTTCTGGTGGGGACAACTTCTCTGTAATTCTTTAAACCTCTCCTAGGCTCCATATAGAGACTATCCATCAGTCTGTTGAAAGTTTGTGATCTTCTTTATGATTCTTGTTGTCTTGGTCAATAGGAAGTATTTCGCAAGAAATGCTTGGGCTAGTTTCTCCCAAGTAATGTCTGCCCTGAACGGAGTGAGTTGTACCATGCCTTCACCTTATCTCTCAAAGTAAAAGAAAACAACCATAACTTCACAGCATCGTCAGACATCCCATTAAACTGAAAGGTGTCGCAGATCTCCAAAAAATTTGCAATATGGGCATTGGGATCTTTGTTGGACAGCTCATAAAATTGCATACTACTCTGAAGTATGTTAAGGAGTGCTGACTTGATCTCGAAATTATTGACTTGAATCGCTGGCCTTACAACTCCTTGAGGACTAAAACCTGGCTTGATAATGTCCATCAATATTCTCTCAGCTCCTCCTTGCTCTCCTTCTTCTACCATATTTCTTTGTATAATATCTCGACGCTTCACTTGTCTTAACTCTTGTTCATGTCTTAAGATATCAGATAACTCTTCGTCACTAAATTCAATCGATCTGCGTATGTTCCTTATGTTCATGCACTTGAAAATATAAAAGGAAAAGTATCAAAAACTCTTAAACCAAAGTAATCTAAACTAAACAAGATGCTAAACAAACAATCCCCGACAACGGCACTAAAAACTTGTTGAATGGAAAACAGACTCCTAATTTTATACTAAAAATCGCAAGTACATGGATTGTGACTTCTAGTAAAAAATGGATATCGATCCCACAAGGATTGTGCTTAGGCACCACTTAATTCAGATTAATCTTTGTTTAAGAATCCAAATTTTTTTATGGAAATAATCTGGAAAATTAAATTGAATTAAACAACTAACAAAGCACAAATGATAACTTAAAAATGTAGAAAATTGGAATTCAAGATTTTAACAACTAGAGATCACTTGTCTCCCTATCTTGTCTCCCTCCTATTTTGTTAATTGTATTGTGCCTCACCTAAGATGTCTGATTGTTTTAACTACCCCCTCTCAAGGTGTAATTAATTGTCCTTAGCTAAATTAAATTGAGACGATTAAGCAAACTTTCAATCTATAAAATCAATCCACCAATTCAACTAATTATTAAGTTATCCTATGGGCGATCAATTTAATTAGTCAAAATCTCTCTTCTAACTAATCGATTAACTTGATGAATGTAGGTCTATAGAATGCCAATTCTCATCGTACAACCATATATAATTAACCCAACTCAATCTCTCAATATATTGCAAGGTATAAATTCATCATTAATCAAAAGCTTAATTTATTCGAATCGACAAAATAGGAGTTCAACAAGAAGTTTAGAAGTAATCTCAACAAATAGATTAGCCACTTATGATGGCATCAACATCCTCATCAGTCAAATATTCCATCATACAAATGCTAGAAGAGGAAAAAGGAAAGAAATCTAAATGAATCAAACTCCTCCTCTTCTTTGCTCGAATCTGGAAAATCAAGTATTGGTATGCTCTTTTCCCAATTGTGAATGAAGAACATGGAATCTTTACCTCTCTTAAGACTGTAAACCTGCGTTTTCACTCACGGGGGCAAGTCTCAACCGAAGTTCTCTCGTCTATAGTGGTTTATAACCTTATATAGTTCAAAAAACCTAAAAAAATGAGTAAACCCTGCGTGTATGTTCAGTTTAGACATCCCATGATCGTGGGAATTGGCATGAAGCCCACGATCGTAGGTTCTTGTATTATAATTCTCCTCTTCTCTTCTCCTCTCTTGGTCTCTAGCTTAATGAAAAAGGTTGCCACCTCCATTCTTTCATCAAAATAATCAATTCTTACCCTAAATCAATATCAAACATAAAAGAACACAATGAAGATCAAACTAAACAAAAACATACAAAATAAACCCTAACACGTAACAATAATAACCTATTATGCAAGAAACACATGTCAAATACTTAGAAAAACACACACTAATGTACAACTAGCAGTGAACGAACTACTGAGCTATTGAACTTAATATATTCAGATGTATGTGGTCGATGTCCATACATGCTAAAGGTGGTTTCATATACTTCATTACTTTTATCAATGATTATTCACAATATAGGTATGTGTATCTTATGAAATATAAATATGAGGTTTTTGAAAAGTTCAAAGAATTCATAAATGATGTAGAGAAATAGCTAGGCAGAAGTCTTAAAACACTTCGATCAAATCGATGTGGTGAGTACTTTAGCCAAGAGTTTCTAGATTATCTCAAAGATAATAGGATAGTATCCTAGTAGACTCTACCTTACACGCCGCAACACAATGATGTGGCAGAAAAGGAGAAACCGAACCTTGTTGGATATGGTGAGGTCAACGATGGGTTTATCAGATTTTTCAAAATCTTTTTGGGGATATGCACACAAGACTGTTGTTTATGTGTTAAACAAAGTTCCTTCAAAGTCAGTTGATGTTACTCCATATAAGATGAGGACTAACAAGAAACCCTATCTTTCTCATATGAAAGTTTGGGGTTGTCCGATTTATGTGAAGCGAATTCAATCAAATAAGCTAGAAGCTAAATTTGACAAGTGTCTTTTTGTAAGATATCCTAAAGAAATGATAGGACTTCAGTTATACAATATTTTGGAACAAAAGGTGTTTGTTTCAAAGATATGATATCTTTTTAGAGAAAGAGTTTCTTCTGAAAAAAGACATTGGGAGCAAAATTAAACTTGTGGAAGTTCAAGATGCTCAAACAGACGCAGATCAACTACCTGAACCCGAGATTGTTGCTCATAATGATGAAACAATGATCCAACCTTTTCACACATAAGAAGTTTATATGTCCAGTAGTATACATCATGTTTAAGAGAGATATAGATTTCTCATAAGTGAACATAATGACATATTGCTCATAGAAGACGATGAGCCTACTACCTATTGGGAAGTTACGAATAGATCAGAATTTGACAAATGGTTTCAAGCCATGAAATCCAAAATAGATTCCATGTGTAAAAACTAAGTATGGACTTTGGTTGACCCACCAAAAGGGATAAAACCTATACGGTGCAAATGGGTTTTCAAGAAGAAAACCAACATGGAGGGTAATGTAGTTACCTATAAAGTTAGGCTTGCAGCTAAAGGTTATCATCAAAAATAAGGAGTTGACTATCATAAAACATTTAGTCTGGTAGACATGCCTAAATCCATTAGGATACTCCTGACCATTGCTACTCATTATGATTGTGAGATATGAAAAATGGATGTGAAAACAACTTTCCTTAATGGAAACCTAACCGAGGATGTATACATGACACAAACTAATGGTTTCATATCCAAAGATGGCAAAAAGGCATGCAAGTTTTAAAAAGGCATTTATCGATTAAAGCAAACATCCAGGAGTTGGAATATCCATTTTTATGAGATAATCAAAGAGTTTGATTTCTCACAGAATCCAAATGAACCTTGTGTGTATAAATAGTTTAGTGGGAGTGCAATTGTATTCCTTGTGTTATATATAGATGACATACTACTAATAGGATATCTCAGCTTTACAATCAGTCAAGATTTGGTTATCTAGGAATGTCTTCATGAGGGACCTTAGAGAAACAACTTATATTTTTGGGATAAGAATCTATAAAGATAGATCTAAGAAGTTGCTTGGACTTTCTTAGTCTGCATACATAGATAAGATGCTAAAGAGGTTTAGCATAGAGTAGTCTAAGAGAGGTTATCTTCCCATGATGTACGGAATTACACTCTCAAAATCTATGAGTCTAAAGATATAAGATGAGAGGACTCATATGAATTTGATCCCATATGCTTTGGCTATATGATCAATCATGTATGCTATGTTATGTACGAGACCCAAAGACACAAGATGAGAGGACTCGTATGAATTTGATCCCTTATGCTTCGGCTATAAGATCAATCATGTATTCTATGTTATGTATGAGACCCAATGTGTCATATACTCTCAGTGTTATGGGTAGATACTAGTCGTATCCTAGTGAGGGTCATTGGGTGGTTGTCAATAATACTTTTAAGTACTTGAGAAGAACTAAGGATGTATTCTTGGTATATAGAGAAGGAGATCTTGTTATTAGCAGATATACAGATGCCCGTTTCCAATATGACAGGGATGACTCAAAATCCCATTCAGGATATATTTTCAAACTGATTGGTGGAGCAATCAGTTAGAAGAATTCTACACAAGAGACAAATGCAACTTTAACAACCGAAGTAGAGTACAGTGCTGCTTTAGAAGCAGCTTGAATCAAGAAGTTTATCATGGAACTTGGAGTAGTTCCTAGCATTATTGACCTAGTACAGTTGTATTGTGACAACAATGGTGCCATAGTATAAGAAAAGGAACCAAGGTCTCATCAAAAATCTAAGCATGTACTCAGGCGATACCATTTGATTTGAGAAATCATTGGTAGAAAAGATGTCAAGATAGAGATATGATTCTCATGTACTTGCCTATGGTATTAGATATATTATTGATCATTTGACTAAGCCAATTCCCCAAAAGAGATATGATTCTCATGTACTTGCCTATGGTATTAGATATAAAGGCGATTGACTTTAGTGCAAATGGGAGATTGTTCGAGAAGTTCTCTAAAGACAATCCTCTTTAGCATTTATTGTACAAATCATTATGATCAATAAAGGGCATTTTCCTTAATTTGATGTTCATGTTCTTTATAAATTTATAATGATCTTAAATCGAATTAATGAAGTCCCTGATACATTATATAGTATAAAGGAAATCATAATTAGATTATGATAACAAGGTTCCTATCAAGTGTAATTATGTTAGTGTCTAAATTATCCATAGTCATAGGATTAATGAGATAGGACATTATTAATTTGGATAGACTAGTACATATTATACTCCTTGATTTGATCAAGTAGTGGATCTCATAAGCTATAAGCAGGAGTTGTTTAGAGTTAACATGTGGATGCCTACTAAGAATAGTAAGTACAATAGATGACCTACCATGAGATAATAGTAAGTACATTGATGACTTACCATGAGACAATCATATAGATAATCTATTCTAGTGTTAATGATAGTCTCATCATAGCAATGGTGCAGATATCTTTAGACTTGAGGTGCTCAAGGATATCTTGGATAATAATATTGTACTTTGACTCTATTCCTTGTTATCTCTCAGAGGTTGTTCATAGGGTGGTGATTGGGTACAACTTGAGGTATTTGAAGGTAATTGAGTAGTCAGTAAAGGATTCACCACTCCTGATAGAAAGAGATGATACCTACAAACTCTTGTCGAGGTCATTATTCAGGAATCTCTAGCCAAAGTGGAAATGTCATGAAGATAGTTTTCAGTGACATATCCAATTGATTAATGAGCCTAAAGGACAAGAAATAACATCACTTAGGCTAAATTTGAGGTAGTCAATCTAGTAGGAGTTGACATTTTAACAATGCTTTAAACCAAGTGGGTATAGATGGTGAAAGGATGAATTACATGGGAACATTGTCTATTGAAGATTCGTAGTTAAACCACTAACTTTCTAGTAAATTAGGAGTCATGTTGTGCTCATAACTTGCTTAAACTAAGTTTTAATTCAAGTGATCAACATAACCGGGAACCTAATAGGTCACACGCAATGGAGATGCGAAGAATGAGTAAAATGGGTTTAGATAATGATCCAAGATATAAGATAATGTTTCAGGATTGTATCGCAATATGATATAAGAAATGTCGCATAGAAATGAAAGAAAGCAAGTGTTGCACAGTCGCCAGCCTAGAAAATTTCCAGATTTCCCACAAACGTTTCAAGCCAAATTAAGTGGCATTCATGGCCACTTAATTCCCATTACTCCTCCATTTATGATAAGGGTTAGAGGAGGCCAAAAGTTGGTAGAAACTCACTCATTTTCATGCATAGTATTGTAAGCAAACTAGTAAGAAATGTGAAGACTTTATCTTATACACAGTTATTCTCTGAACTATTCTCTCAAGAACATACATCAAAGCTAGCACTTTGTGTGTGTTTTAACCATTCTTTATAAGATGTTTCAGGCTTTTCTTTTCATGTTGATATCATTAGAGATGTCCTCCTCTGGTCATTGTGGTTTATGATAACCCGAAGGGGTGAAGAAAACGAAGAATGAAGGAGTTTGTAAGGTACACTATTGATTGTAATTATGCAATACAATCTACTCATTTTACACTCAAAAACTGCATGTGTACAGGTTGTGACTTATAGTTAAAAGGTGGATATCGATCCCATAGGGATTAATGCCCAGACACCACTTAATTCAAACAAATTTTTTTTATGAAACAAAATTGTTTAATAAAAATAATTTGGAAAATTAAATTAAAATTAAAATACTAATAATGAGCACTGAACAATAACAAAATGCAGAAAAATTGGAACTCAAGAATCTGAAGACTAGAGATTATTTTTTTTGCCTATTTTATCTCTCTCCCGTTTTATTAATCGAATTGTGTCTCACCTAAGATTTTCGAATGTACTAACTACCCTCTCTCAATGTGTAATTAATTTTCCCTAATCAAATTAAATGTAATCAATTGAACGATCTCTTAACCTATCCAATGACTCTACCAATTCAACTAGTTATAAACTATCCTATGGGTAATCAATTGAATTCTCCGAGATCTCTCTTCTAACTAATCAATTGATGTGATGATTGTACGTCTATAAGTTGCTAACTCTTGTTATACAATCCTACTCAAATAATCTTACTCACTCTCTCGATTAAGATAACAAATAAAATCAACAAACATCAAAGACACTTTCATTCAGTTCAATAAAATAGGAGTTTTAACAAAATAGTTCAAAAGAAATTCCTAAAACTAAATTAGCCAATCATGGTCGCCATAACATCAGCAACACAAATAATCTATCTTACAAAGATTAGAAGAAAGAAAAACACAAAAAATTAAATAAAAGAAACTTCTTCACTTCTTTGCCAAAATCTAGAATTTTGGATGTTGATGTGCTATTTTCCCTAATCTTGATGATAATCCTTGGCTTCAATCCTTCCTCAAGGTTTAAAACTTATGTACTTCACTCAAGGAGGCTCTTTCTACAGAAGGGTTTTCGTCTCCCTTCATTATGGATGCTTAATCATCTTTTAATAGTCCAAAAATCCTAAGTTTAATGAAGCCCCGCATAATGACTCGGATTATAATTCCCACGATCATGGAAATTGGCATGATTCCCACAATCATGGGAAATTACAATAGAGAGTCTCCTTTTTTCTTCTGCTCTTTGATCTCTAGCTCAATCTCCAAGTTGCTCCATTTTCATTCCTACATAAAAATAATCAAGTCTGACCCTAAATTAATAACAAACATAAAAGAACAACAATGGAAATTGAATTAAATGAAAACATACAAAATGAATCCTAAACTACAACAATAATCAACAATTATATAAGAGAACACATGCCAATTAATTAGACTAATGCACAACTATCATACCCATCTAAGTTCATGTTTTTATTTTACTACATTTAATGGCAAATGTTTGATTCTGTATTTAATGGGTTTCACTTTATTTTCTGTTGCGTATTTTCTAATATGTGATGAATGTGATGCATAATCGAAACCCAACATCCATAACCAAGACAATAAAGTAGGCAATATAACATTTCCTTTAACCATTTGACAATTTCACAATTCATATATTGACAAGTCATATGATATTCATTTCAAGTCATAAAATGTATATCTACGTCAATACATGCAATTAATGGCTTACCACCATTAGAAGGGTATCAAAATAACACTTGTATAATTATACTATAAATATATGAGCAATGAATATGCATACAAATCATTTATGTACATGTAAATTTTCTTTGGAATGCATTATGCTCAATCCTATATTTCAATGTTCAGTCTCCCAATTCACATGTGATAATTCCTATTTCATTTATTTCTAGGCTTTTGAAAAGTTATACACATTCAAAAAGGTTTAGATAAGATTCGGTAAAAATTAGAAATGAAAACAAACTCAAAATAGGGTAGTTTGGGCTAAACCCCAGAGTGGTGTAAAAATAGGCAAACTATAAGTCTAGAAACAAATCACATGACGGAGCCTAGTTGTTCCTTAATATTTTTATAGAAAAATTTAGAACTGAGTTTTATGGTCTTTTAGAAAATTTTCCATCTGTGTCTCCATCCAAAACACTAAAGATTAGGCCATTTGGGCCTGCAACACATGAGCTATAGACCAAATATCACACACTACTCCAAAATAGTGGCAGTATCATGAGTCTCTTCTAGATATTTTTAGTTCTATGTCTTAGGATTCATATGCAACTTAAATCGCTCAATTTAGAGGTCTTTAGGTTGAGTTATAACCCAAACAGTGTTACTGGTTCAATCGCACTACACAATACTCTCTTGTCATATTCAACCAATTCTATATCATGCAATAGCAACGCAACACTACAAGAAAATCATAAATTTTCAACGAAAAATTATCGATAGAAAAAATACAGCAGCTAATTAGAGACAAAAAATTAATATCCGTTAGTAACACTGTCGTGAAAAAATTCCATTTTACGATGGACAAAATTTTTGTCAGTAAAGGTGAAAGGAAAATATCCTGGCAAATTTTCTGATAGAATATAGCAACAAAAAATTCATAACCATCGATAAATTAGACAGGAATGCTTGTCGCAATAAACTAACGTCAAGGATTTACCGACGGATCGATGTTTCGTCAGTGAATTTCCAACGGTATAACCTCTTCGTCAATAAATTTACGTTGAAATGCTTTTTTCAATAATCAAGCATCGGGGTTTACTGATAATAATGTATTCCATTAGTAAAATTTCGACAATCTGGCCACTCCATCATTGGCTCTAGCTTAATCATTTTAAATAAATCGAAAATGACATCATTTGGTAGTTCGGCGTTAAACCCATCTCGAACCTTCCCCCTTTATTTTCTCTTCTGTGTTTTCTCCATCTTTTCTCCTCGTCATCGCTTATCGTCATGGGTCATCACCATCACTCTTCCATCACGTGTCATCTTCATCATCTTCCTTTAATTATCGGTTGAGGTAACATTTTTTTCTTTGATTGTTTTTCACGACGTCGATGAGTTTTGTTTGTTACTGTGATTTGTGTACTGCTTTGATTGTCATTATCTTCTTTTCTTTGTTTTGGTTATCTTCGTTGGCCGTTGGACACTCTAGCTCCGTCATCTTCTTCCTTCACATGCTTTAGTGACTTCTTCTACATGTCAATTGAGGTAAGTGGGTTTTGTTATTTACTGAGTTTTTGTGTACTTGATTTAATTTGGGTATTTGTTTGTGGTTTGAACCTCCAATTTGAACTTGCTGTATTTTTAATGTAAATAGCCTGCACTAACCAAAACTTGTTTATGGAATGAACTTCAGCTTTTGGCTTTAAATTTTATGTATTGTCAATCTAAATTTAAGTATTGTTAATCTAAAATTTATGTACTATTAATCCAAAACTATTAGCTTTAAATTTTAAGTATTGTTAATCTCTATCATTAATACATTTTCTTATTAGTTGTGATTGATTGTCACATTCTTAAAGTTAGGTTTATCAATGAATTAATATCGGACGGGGTTTGAATTATTTTTAGCTTCTGCTGAATGCTTTGAGATAGTTTTCTTTTTGTTTTTTGCTCTTTTATAAAATGAGTGAAGGACTAAGAAAACCATAGTATCCTGTTAGTAATCTTTTGCTATTTATAGAAGATGTTAAATTCCTTTTCTGAATTTACAGTAATCAAAACATCATCTAAATATATTAAAGAGCAGTAAGTTGAGAGTCTTGATTTTTAACAAATAAGCATAGGTCATAATTGAATGAGTAAAGTCAAAAGTTTTTAAGCTAGAAATACACTCATTGTTCCATATGTGAAATTCAAAATCCTATCTAATCTGCAACTGTTGATATCTAATTAATCTAAAGGCTAAACTTTATAATTAGCTAGAGCAACGAACAATTTGACCATGACAACTTTAACTTAAGAAAAACTATTAACATAATGAACACCATGAATTTGATTGTACCCTTTGTTAACTAACCTAGCCTTGAATCTGTCTATATTTTTATCAATCTTAAGCTTGACTTTGTAGACCCTTTTAGGCCTAATAGTCTTATATTCAATAGGGAATAAGGTTAACTTCAAATTCAAATTCTGTTCAGAAGCATGTAATTCATTTGGCAAAGCATAAAACTATTCAAGATGATTTCTAGCTTGCCTATAAGAAGTAGGTTCCTAGAATTTTGTTACAATTGTTAACAATGACATGTAAGTAGGTGTGAAGTTATATGAGCGTAAGGATATGTGTTTAGTGTGTGAGATGATGACTGTGGAGTACAATCAGCTATAAATGACGTATATGGAGATTGAAATGCATTATATACAAAATCGTCCAATCATACAAGAATGTTATATTCTCTTGAACTCTTTCTGATAGTGAAAAAGGTTAAAGGATTATAAAATAAAGAGGGTGAAGATGGAATAAAGGATAAATGAGGAGAGGAAACATTATGTTCAATATTTTGAATATTATATAAAGGAGAGTTATCTATAGGTAATATATCAATCTTTTGTGAAAGTGTCAACAGGTAGAGGGACTTTACAAGTTTTATAAATGCATTCCTTTTAAGAAAAATGTGCTTTATAGAAAACTAGATCTCTAGATACAATTATGGATTTAGATGTAATATCATATATCTTTTAAGCTTTTTTAGGGGTTTTGAGGAACTTTAATAGAGGATATTGGTTGAGTTGTCTTGCAAATGGCATTATGGATTAAGGACTATGGTTTTGTTTATGTATCAATATAGGAGGGGTTTAAATGTTAAACAAATATATTATAATATTACTGCATTTTTAGAGGTTCATATGGTCAATTAGTATCTTCATATAGGAAGCATTTTAACATTTTTATAGTTGCTAAATTTCCATTTTACATATACTTAATATTAGGTGTTGCATCACTCATTTATGCTAATATGAGAATATAAAGCATGATTATGAGTTAATTTGTTAAATTTTTAGGTTTTTAAATCATGATGAGATGATCTAAGTCTATAAACTACTATAAGAAAACACTTAGCTAAAGTTACAATATGAAGATTTTTTATTTCAGAACTTTTAATTCTGTCAATTAGAACTTCATTCTAGCTTTTAGGATTTCATATCTAGCTTACTTTAGTATTTCCTATCTAATTTTTTTTATAAAATGTGAGAAATTGAAGATGTCCAACATATCATTTAAGGATGATCTTTTGTTTTTATGTATAGTTAACCATAAAATGCCTTTTTGTGTGCTCGGTCCAATGGCATAGTCATTGATGAGTTTTTATGTTCTTCTTTAATAGTTTAACTATTTATATTTGGGTTATGTTTGAATCATTGATGAGTAGATGTATGATTACACAAGCATTTATTGTATGTGGAATGAGTTAGAGATCTTATGGATGATTTAAGGCATAATAAACCCCTAGGATGGTATATAGGTTAGAAACCCGTGATGCAGCTCCCATGAGGCTTATCAGTGAAAAATTCCACGAGCCTAGGAGTCACAGTGAGAACTTGTTTTCTTGACTCACAAGTGTAAACAATGCCACGTACTATAGTTTTGAAATCAATTGTAAGTCATTAATTTGATTGATTAATACGTCAACTTCGATGTGATTAATGCAAACTTAGTATTAACACAAGGAATTAATACATTTTTATAGACAAGACAAATTCTTTACATAATAAACCCTACGATAGTATATAGGCTAGAAACTTGTGATGTAGCTCTCGAGGGGCTTATCAGTGAAAAATTCCACGAGCCTAAGAGTCACAGCGAGAACTTGTTTTCTTGATTTACAGATGTAATCAATGCCATGTACCATAGTTTTGAAATCAATTGTAGGTCATTAATTTGATCGATTAATACTTCAACATCGATGTGATTAATGCAAACTTAGTATTAACACAAAGAATTAATACGTTTTATAGACAAGAAAAATTCTTTACATAATAAACCCCTAGGACGGTATATAGGTTGGAAACCCATGATGCAGCTCCCATAAGGCTTGTCAATGAAAAATTCCACGAGCCTAGGAGTCACGATGAGAACTTGTTTTCTTGATTCACAGGTGTAAACAATGCCACGTACCATAGTTTTGAAATCAGTTGTAGGTGATTAATTCAATTGGTTAATACTGTTTTGTAAACTTTGGGGAACATGAAGGATACTAACTATCGAATCACTGTTTGAAATTAACAGTTTTGTAGAAATGAGTAATGTTGATAGATGTTAGATGTATAGATGATTAACACATGATGCTTTCATTAACCCTGAGTTTGTTGAGGGAGTTGAAGCTTTTATTCTTTATGCATGTTCTCAACTTGCATGTATGGATGACCCAAAGATCAAATGTCCATGTAAAAAGTGCAAACACATTCGTTTCCTTCCTATTGATGAAGGGAATGGGCATTTGTTGAGAAAAGAGTTTGTCCCAAATTATTTTAAGAGAACATGACATGGGGAACCATTGATTTGTAGCACTTCAAGGGGTAATGAAGTACAATCGTAGTGAACTTAAATGAGTTTAAAGGGGGATTAGATTTAGAACAAATAATGTTGATGCAAATGAAAATCCTTACATGCAAATGGTTTTTGATGTAGCCAGTTGTACCTTTCAAGCAAATAGAGAAAATCTTGAAGAAGAACCAAACCTACATTCAAAACAATTTTTTGACTTACTACACTCAGCTGACCAAGAACTATGGCCAAATTATGAGACAATGACTCAATTGTCTTCAATTGCT
>JAOTAY010000191.1:47386368-47399988 GCA_025629805.1 Erythroxylum baracoense
AAGAGCAGCTAAATCCAAATGCTCAGATTCCTTTCTTTCAAGATGGGTCAACCTCCCACTTTGAAACTAATACAATCGTGATCAACGATAAATTGCATCAACTGAACTCTCCGTGTAAGCTGAACAATTTCATTAAAATTATTTGTACTTTTAAGGAAATCTTAAAAAAAATATTTTATAAAAATTTTAAATTTACTCATTATATTAATTTTATTCTTACTTTGGGCCCTCTAGAGATGGTTGAGTTGGTAGAGTGGGAGAGCATGAGGTCAACAGATCCTGTGTTCTAATCCCCTACTTACACTCTCTCGATTAAGCCTATCATACAGGATTTGTCTAGTGTGAAGTACCTGATTGACGTAATTTACAGGCTATTATGTCAATCCGTAAATTTACCCAGTACGTATCTAAAAGATAGAGACTACGAGTTTCTTCGTTTTAAAAAAAAGTATTCTTAAATTTGGATAATGTGATAATTGAACATGTGCACTTTTCATAAATAATCATGTTATAAAAATAATTAAAATATAGGGTTGAAATCCAATTGGTACAAATTTATGTTTTCAACTATATACTAAAATTGGACTATGATGGCATACTATATTTACATACAATTATACATGCATTATACGTAATTATGCATATTTTTTATAAGTATCAAAACAAATTATGTTTAAAATTATAATTTGCAATTATAATTATGGGTTAAATTCATCTCGTATAGTTTGAAACATTATCAATATATCCTTTAACTTTAAAAAACTACCAATATCTCTTTATAAATTTAGTTTTATATTTTTCGTTCTTCCTACTACCAATTTTTGTTAAAAACCCTAATTACAAACTTTAAAATGACGTCATTTTTGTTACATGACCACAACAACAACAACAACAACAATATCTAGTATGAATCTCGCAGATACGCGAGATCTGAAAATGTTCAATAATATGTAATCTTATCCTTAACTAATAGAGAAGTTTTTCTAAAATTTTGTTACATGACATTATACGTGATATAGCAAGTGGTAATACACGACACCGTTTTGGGATTCACATATAGAATTTTTAACAAAACTTAGCGATAGAAGAACGAATTCTATAAAGTTAAAACTATAAGAAGATTAATGAATTTAACCCTCTAATTATAAAGACAATATACTATAGTTATATAATTGTACTTGCATTATTCGTAATTAGACTTATATTATTTATAAACATCGTAACACACTTTATCTTTAGCGTAATCATACGATCCGAAATTTTAAATTTAAACTATATGCTAAGGTCCACAAGTCAAAAGTGGTTTACTCAAAGGACTTCAAAGTGAAATGTGAACAAAGAAGAACCAACTGTGAGCTTAAGACTAAAGACTTGCACAAAATGCAAAAGCATGAAGTGACCGGCGGAGGAAGGTGTAGCAGACTTCCAATCACGCTTCCTTGGAGCGCGTGAATTCAGGATCGAATCACTCGGGCCAAGTGCCCGGGTCAGGTCCACAAACTGACAAAAACAGTACTTTATCTGTCCCTCTAGTGAGTCGTGAAAGTTAACACGCTCTCAACTTGGCGTCAAGAATCTCGTCTGGCCACTCATCAGACATTCCATATTTATTCTATTCATAGTAAAAGTTCTTGCTGATCGTCATATAGAATTCTTCAAAATGAACATCGAAAGTTGGATCAGAGACAAGTTTTCTTCAAAACCCACATGGTGATCTCTTTGGTATGGAATTTAGTGTTGTTTTTGGAGTCTTTTGAGGATCTTGTTACTGTTTATAGTAGTTGTTTCTCGAACTCGTCACAACTACCGACAAGTACTACGTTAATCTCTTATGTCAGACCAAGATCATTGAAGAATCATTCATGGTTGGTTATTACCTGTTTTTCACCTGACCGACCACCTATGCAACAAAAGAGGACAGTTTGCCATGATTGTACACTAGTAATCTATTGTTCGTGATGATCTTTATCGTTTTATTTATTCCGTAACATGTAAACGTGCATCGTAAAGAATTGGTTTTCTTTAGGGTGAGTTTTGCTGGAAGTCGCTTAGCTCTAGGTGGATCACATTGCAGAAGAAATAACATGTTCTGTGATCTACTGGAGATGCAAGAATGAAACATCTTCACGAAACCAAATATACAGAATCTGTCTCAGATTTTAATAATGAAGTCATCAATGCCTGAAACTGAACCGACCCATTATAGATAGAACTTTCTTTTTTTCGAAAACCGAAGGTTTCCAACTTTGAAACCTGCCCTTTGGTCCCAATTCGCAGCAGCAAAATCTGTTAAGATATAGAGAGAGTGAACTATATGAATGGATGAAGATTTCAAGTTCTGCATTGAATAATCTATTGAGATAAGTGTTCATTACTATAGTAACCTAGAATCAAGCAAAACCTGGCTTTATATATCAAGGAAAAGGCCTAACAACTGTACATCAAACCGAGACTGCAATGAGAGGAATAAGACTTCTTCATTTGGAAGGCTATATTATGCCCATAACAAGACACATTTTGGATTATCATAAGTTGAGATTTTACCATTTGAAGAGGAAAATGGCTTTTGTGTCAGCAATATTACTTAATGTTTGAAATCCAGTTATGACCAATGTTTTCAAAAGTGACTAGAAATTAAAAGTCTAAGGTTTAAAAAGTTAAATAACGATTGAATATAAATAAAGAATTAAAAAAAATAATTCAAGAAAATTATAAAAATTTAAAGTTTAACTGAAAAAAAGATTATTAAATAAAAATTACTCAGTTTATTTTAATTTATAAAAGCTGGTTAGATTATAGAAACTGACCAATTAACTAATAAATTGATCGATTTTTAACAGTAAAAATTATTAAACTAAATTAAACAGGAAAATTAAAAACGAACTCAAAAATTAACTAATTTAAGATTTAAATATTAAACTGATTGAGTTGGCTTAGCTTATAATACATTAGGTATGACCATTATTCTAAATATGAACAAAAACTAAAGATTAATGAATAATGTTGATAATGCACTACAAGAAAAATCTTATTTTGAGATGGAAATTACTGACAGAAAACATAAACATTCCGTCAACTTTACCAACAGAAATTCAGTTTTTATCGCTAATTACCGATGGAATGTGTTTCGCTGGTAATATTCTGTCGGTAATTTGTTATCTTCTTATAGTGATGTATCTTATGGAAAGCAATTATGCGATACTAAATGAAAATTTTTAAATCTGAGAATTGCAAGTCATATTATATTGTATTTACAGACATTAATTATAACAATTATAAAGGAATGATACCGATACTTCATACTTAACAGTCAACTTAAACTTTTATTTAATAGTTGAAAATACTCTAGTTGGATATCATTATGTAAAATCAACTGCCCTACTTCAGAACAGGACGAGACCGCACTTTGTAGGTTGGAGATTATGGAAAATGAGAGTTAGCTTTTTCAAGGGAAGTATCAAAGAAGCTCCTCTTTTAACTTAATAATAAGAAAGTTTTGGAATGCTTGATTAGTCAATATTAAACATCGTGAAAAGCTCACCATGACTTTGTAAAAGAACGAATTGCTGTCTGTTGAGACTTAACTTTGATAGGGTATATTCAAAAGAAGTTCCTTCCTTCAAGTTCAATCCAAATGGCTGTTTAGACGAAGATGATCATTTTCACTTGATTAAAACCAAGTCTTGATTAGCATATTTGATGCAATCTCCAAAGTCATAAACCCCATTTTGGTAAACATGCTAATACATTGAAATCTAGAAGTAATACACATCAAGAAACAAAGCAAAGCAAAGAAAAAACCATGGAAGACCTACCATTCTAGGGTTTTCCTTCTAGCTAATCTTGAAGAAGGCTAACAGATTCCTTAATCCCATCTCGGAGTAATTTCTTCTTGAAGGTGATAATTCAAGGAGTTCATGCTATGGTTTCAGAAGTAATATCCTAAAATTTGCACTTGAACCTACACTGACCAAAAAACTGAAGCTTCACCACATAAATTAATCTATAGTGGCTGGCTAGTGGAAGAAGAGCTAAAGCTAGACAGATCTGTCCACGCAGCACTACTCCAGTACTGATCATTTCCTGGATTATTCATTCCCAGAAACTGCCTGGACAGGTTCATCTCCTGATTTTCCTCCATTTTCACTGGAGCCAACAGAGTTGCTCCAGAACTGGATATCTTTGGTCTCACTTGACTAGCTCCACCATAAGCTTGCGTTTGTTCAACACTACCTTCAAATGGATATAACCCTAAAGAAGACGTTGAATCTAACCCACCAAAGAAGGGAAATTGTTGATGTTGCAAACGCCATTGATCTAAACCTCCTACTGAGAGAAGTGAACTACCTGAACCACCACTTCCATCAAGACCAACACCGGCTAAACCATTCCCTATTTGAAAACTCAGATCACTTGATCCTCCAACTGGAGCTGAAAGGCCACCGCCGTAATTTAAACCTATGTCACCGGTTGAAAAATCAGTGAGATGATGTAGAGGAGCCATGAACCTTAGTTGAGGAAGCTGAGGTCCAAGGCCTAATATACCGCTTGTTCCACTATTAGAAGAGACGGTGCTCGTAGAACCGGCGGAACAAGTTTGCCGGTCGCTGCTTACCGGAGACTTTGAGCTGCTTCCCCCTTTACTCCTCTTGTTCCTCCGGCAACCACCTCCAACTGGGACATTTCGTAGGGCACCCCCTCTGGTCCAGTACCTTCTACAGGTTTTGCAGAAGTGGCGAGGCTGTGAAAGACTGTAGTTGTTGAAATAACAAAACTTTGTGTTAGTTGATTCACATCTCGGACATTTTAATGCTACCTCTGGCATAGGTATGTTGGCCAACCGAGCTCGATCGGCCATTGAACCTGGCCTGATCGAACCTGCACCGCCAGTTCCATGAGGCTGTGGAGGAAGCAGTGGTGGTGGTGGCTGTGGAGGAAGAAGCTGACAGCTTGAACCTGAAGTTGCACCAACTTGGTGATGATTTGATTGCTGTAAAATCGAGCAAAAGTGATAATCAAATATCTGGTATATTCAAAACAAGATATATACAAACAAAAGCTAGCAGGAATATTTATCTTTTCAAAAATTTTCTACTTTATAGACAAAAAAATCATACAAAAAACAAAAATTGAAGAACAACCCTTACTTGTTGAAAGTTGGCTGGATCAAGATAAGGTGGGATGGAAGGAAAAACCATAGTGCTTGAGCTTTCTCTTTTTGTAAAGTTTGATGGTGTGTGTTTATTCTCTGCTCTCTTTCTTTTGGGAGAGAATACAAGTGGAGAATCACATCAATAAGAAGGAGTCTTTTGCGCAGAGAGAGAGGTAGAGAAAGAAAGATAAGAAGATGGAAGTGGGATGAGAACCTAAGCTAACATAAAGCAAGGACCTTTATATATAAATATAAATATATATATATTATGTATCAATTCATTATGCATAAACTATATAGTGCAACTCCATTTGTTTTTGTGTCTTTCTTTCTTAATTCATAAGCTTCCTTTCTGATTCTTTGTGTGCGGTGCTTAGATCGATTAATAACTAGTGGACTCCTACAAAAGCTTGCTTACTTAGTGAGGTGGTTACTTAGTGTATGCGTGAGAGAGATATAAAGTTGATTAGTTACTTAGTGTATGCTAGAGAGAGGTATAAAGATGATTAGTACTATAGAATGTGATAAACAATTTAAAGTGTATGTTATTTTATATTATTGTAACTAATACATTGGATCCAATCAAAACTATGAAATTAAACGTGCATTGATTAGAAAGAAGAATAATGTAAGATACAAAATTAAGGACTAATATTAAGTATTTAATGACGAATTTAAAAATTAATATTTAGTAATTGAAAATAAAAAAGACATAAATATCTCATAAACTTTAGAAAAATTATATTATGTTTAAAATTCTTGAAATTTTTTCAATTTTCTAAAAAACTCCTCTTAGATTTCGGTTAAAAATAATAATAAAATATGAATAACAGATGTAAACTAATCAATTGTCAACAATATGATATAACTCAACTTAGTTCTTAAATTCGAATTAAATTAATAATTTAAGATAATTATGTTAAACTATTGATTTGATTAAAGTTTAATTAGTTTGATTCGAGTTTAAGAGTTGGGTTGAATCGTCATTTGATTAGTCCACGTTTAATATTAATATTGCGTGTGACTTATCGTTTTTTAACTAAAGTTTAAAAGAAAGAATTTTAAAAAAATAAAAATAAAATTTGTGACTAATTTTTAGTGGTATCATAAGTGATAAAAATAATATTTTAATAAAAAATTGAATTAAGGTACAATGAGAAAAAGAAATAATAGTTAAAAGAAAAGGAGTGAGTCCATGTGTCCCCGACCGGATGAAACCTTTTCCCCGGTCTAGCCTGTTCCATTCCCCACTCTTTGCTTTACTTACTTTGCATGGGAATATATATATGTGGCACATCATTGCTACCACCACTCTCCATTTGATGCGCGTGCTTTCCAGTCTCCACTTTCGTTTTGGTCAATAGTCAAGGTCCTTGATTAGTGATTAAGCAACTTTAATTGACTAATTACGTGAGTTTATTTATAAGTTAGAAACTTTTTTGATGATCTCCGAAGTTTCTTCATTTTATTTGACTAATATCTATAATGTAACTAATATAATATTTTTATATAATAAACGTGCCTATATTATCATTTATTTATAGATTTTTCCAATTATTAGAAAACTCAATCAGTTTAGTTAATTTAACCATCAAAATTATGAGCTGTCCAACTTTTTGGTTCGGTTTTTAACTTTTCTGTTCAACAACTCTTATTTTTAAAAATCGATAAGTTTATTAATTAATCAATCAATTTTTGTAAATTAAAAGCTATTATGAACTAAAATAAATTAATTAATTTTCATTTAATAATCTTTTTTAATTAAACTTCAATTTTTCTATAAATAAAGACAATCTCATTTAATCATATTTAAATTATTTACTTTTATTTAATCTTTAGTCAATTTTATGATAATCTAATATCAGTTGAACCTTTTAAACCTTAACCTTTTTATCTTACCGATTTAACTTTCGGTCTGATTTTTAAAACATTGGTACTTCCTTATCAATTATTGTAAAATAGTTTATGTCCAGTTAGTAAGTATAATGTTAGTTAGACATAGACTATATGTTATAATGTTAAATATATTTCAATTTTTAATAAATTGCAATGAATAAGAAATAAATTAATTTATGATAAATAATTATACTGTTTAGAGAAAGTTAAAATAGTTGAATTTAATTAAAATTAAGATAATGTTCTATATTGTCAACATAAATCATTTTCACAATAAATCTTAATTTATTATGAAAAACCTAATCAAACATTAAGCAAGTTACGCTATAAGAAAATCATAAATTATCAATGGAAAATTACTAATGGAAAAAATACCGCAGCTAATTAGAGACGAAAAATCAATATCCGTCGGTTTGTAGTAAAAAATTCCATTTTGTGATGGACAAAATTTTTATTGGTAAAGGTGGAGGGAAAATATCCTGACAAATTTTTCGGCAGAATATAGCAACGAAAAAGTCATAATTGTCGGTAAATTAGGTGGGAACGCTTGCTGTAATAAACTAGCGTCAGGGATTTACCGACGGATCCATGTTCCATCGGTGAATTTCCAACGGTATGAACTTCGGTTTGTGGCTTTAAATTTTAAGTATTGTTAATCTAAATTTTAAGTATTGTTAATCTAAACTATTAGCTTTAAATTTGAAGTATTGTTAATCTCTATCATTAATACATTTTCTTATTGGTTGTGTTTGGTTGTTACATTCTTAAAGTTAGGTTTATCAACAAATTAATATAGGATGGGTTTGAATTATTTTTAGCTTCTGTTGAATGCCTTGAGATGATTTTTTTGTTTTTTTTGCTCTTTTATAAAATGAGTGAAGGACTAAGAAAACCATAGTATCCTATTAGTGATCTTTTGCTATTTATAGAAGATGTTAAACTTCCTTTTCTGAATTTACAATAATCAAAACACCATCTAAATATATTAAAGAGTAGTAAGTTGAGAGTCTTGATTTTTAACAAAAAAGCATGGGTCATAATTGAATGAGTAAAGTCAAAAGTTTTTAAGCGAGAAATAAACTTATTGTTCCATATGCGAAATTCAAAAACCTATCCAATTTACAACTGTTGATATCTAATTGATCTAAAGGCTGGACTTTATGATTAGCTAGAGCAATGAACAATTTGACTATGACAACTTTAACTTGAGAAAAACTATTAACAAAATGAGCACTGTGAATTTGATTGTACCCTTTAGTAACTAACCTAGCCTTGAATCTATCTATAGTTTTATCAATCTTAAGCTTGACTTTGTAAACCATTTTAGGCCTGATAGTTTTATTTTCAACAGGGAATAAGGTTAACTTCAAAGTCAAATTCTATTCAGAAGCATCTAATTCATTTGGCATAGCATAAACCTACTTAAGATAATTTCTAGCTTGCCTATAAGAAGTAGGTTCCTAGAATTTTGTCTCAGTTGTTAAGAATGACATGTAAGTAGGTGTAAAGTTATATTTTCTTAAGGTTCCTAGAAATTTGTCTCAGTTGTTAAGAATGACATGTAAGTAGGTGTAAAGTTATATGAGTGTAAGGATATGTGTTTGGTGTGTGAGATGATGACTGTGGACTACAATCAGCTGCAAATGGCGTATGTGGAGATTGGAATGCATTATATACAAAATCATCCAATCATGTGGGAATATTATATTCTCTTGAATTCTTTCTGATTGTGGTAAAGGTTAAAGGATTATAAGATAAAGAGGGTGAAGATGGAATGAAGGATAAATGAGGAGAGGAAACATTATGTTCAATATTTTGAATATTATGTAAAGGAGAGTTATCTATAGGTAATATGTCAATCTTTTGTGAAAGTGTCATAAGTTTCACAAATGCATTCCTTTTAAGGAAAATGCTCTTTATAAAAAACTAGATCCCTAGATACAGTAATGGATTTAGATGCGATATCATAAATCTTGTAAGCTTTTTTTATATTATTATAGCTTTTGAAAATGTATTTAAAAACTTTTGGTACAAATTTATCTTTATATGGAATGTAATTTTTAATAAAGGTCTTTGGAAACCAAAGTCCCTACACTACTTTGATAAAGGAAAATTTCCATATATAAAATCATTATTAGAAAATAATCTTGTATTTGTAAATAATTCTAAATAACAGTTGAAGTATGGCCTAACATATGATGCCATAAAAAATTTGGAATTTTAAGCTTTATTACAATGTTGATAACCAACAAATAGTGCTGATATTTTTAAAACGTGAACTATATTTCTCAAGATAATAAGTTTGGTGTGAACAAAAGAGTACACTTCTACAGTTTCAAAAGAGATTGGTGATATATCTAATATATACAATCTCCTAATCACTTAGTCTACAATTAAAAGTTCTTCAATTTGCAGGTCCGCTAAAAAGACAATATGTAGAATAAAATCCAAATATGAATAATGAAGATTCAAAGAGTTTGTTTACTTATAACAATTTAACTTGAAACTAGGGGTGTATAAAGCTTTATAAAGGGTAATTTTGTTAGTAATATATATGTCTCCCCTTTGCTCAACAAGGCTAATATTTCCATCAGGTAAATAAACTATTATAGGTTATCACAATAGTAAGTTTGATAAAAAAAATCAAAGTTAATGCATATATCATACGTAGCCCTTGTTTCAATAATCCAAGAATCTGAATCTCTTAGGTTAATAGAAGTTAATTCAAAATAAACTTAAACTTTAAGAATAAAACCTCAAAAATCTTTGAAGTGAGCACAATTAGCATGATTATTGCCATCAGTTGGAGCCTTTCCTTTAGCATGATTATTGCCGCATATATAATATCAATCAAGGTTAAACTCTTGTCAACTTCCTTACAATTTATTTCATTATAACTGTCAACATAATTGTTAGACAAGTTTGTAAAGTTCTTTTTAGTATCTTTTTCACTTTGTTCCTTGCATTCTTTATACCAATCAAGATATCTATGGAGTTTGAAGCAAATTTCCCTCTTGTGATCATCCATATTACATAATCATAGTGCCTATTTTGTTTCTTCATAAACTCTTTATTCCCCTTCCAACTTTAATCTTTTTAAAACAAAAGTTTGATTGAGCACACATAGTATCTATGGTTTCACCTCAAAAATTGTGGATCTCCTGGTTATTTTTCAATTAGTAGGATCATAGATTATGTCTTGTTTATAATAGGCAAAACATCAAAAATTGTATTATTCCATTAAAATGCATTTATATCAATAATATATTTTGCTACTTCACAACTGTAAATAGGAAATTACATTAAGTGAGTTTGTCTTACAACTTTTCAAAATTTACCTTTAGTTGATTGCCTTGACTAATGGAGCTGATTTCCAAACATTTCTTCCAATTTTAGCTAAAGTTGGCACTTGTAGCTTTTATGAATGCCTTAACTATATCCTTGGATATAGAATTTAAGATTCCATAAAATAAACATACTGTCAACCCCTTTCATTTTTTGAAAAAATAAAAGAAATTGTATTAATACTAGCAAAGCTAGAAAACATCATTACAATGAGCCACTTAATCTGGCTACAAAAGGAAAAACCTCAAAATAGAGGACATTAATTGATTATCGCAAATCAACTTGACTAAGTGTCTGTAGTTAGTTGTTGGCAATAAAAGCGACACTTATCCAATTTACTAGATTAACCTTAAACTTCACCAGACTTCAATGAGTCACCTCCATATGTTTTGAAAAGTAGATAATTCAACCAGTTTAATGATATATATGGTTAGTAATTGTCTTCCATTTAGCACCCAAAAAGGACAATCCATTTTAAATATGTAGAACCTATAATTTTATCTTAAGGAGGCCTACCAGAATTGGCGTCTTGTCTATTACCAATTCTCTCATCGTAGACTGTTTGAGAGGGTCATTCAACCCTCTTGTATTTCATATGAAAATGATCATTTAAGGGGAGTAGTTCTTTTTTTTTTCCATCTTGCTGATCTTCTTTTGGGATTAGGGGAACGCTCATGAAACCTTTCTTCTATCTCCATAAATCTTTCATTCTCTGATTGTCTTAGCAACAGGTTATTTATTGGATCATTATCCAGTAAGTCAGATTCATCGTCTAGCTCTTCTTCCATTGATTGTGAGTTTTGGGTAAAATTTATATCTTCCTGGGTATTAAGTTCCTTCAACGGAGAGGTGTGTCTAGATGCTATATTGGGCTTCCCACCTTCAGTATTTGGGGTATCTATTGCTGAGTTATCTGGATCTCATCAGCGACAATTTGTACACCCATAGCCTCATCATTATCCATTGGAGAAGAATCAACCTTGAATAATTCATCCTACCATCCAATTTGAAAAAGTTTTCCTGTAGGAACTCATTTCTGGGTTGAATTATGAGGCTTGTCGGGATATGTTACCTTAATTTCAGATTTTTCAATCTCCTCGTTTCACCTAATTTGAGAATTGGTAAATGATCAGTTAGTATATCATTCCTTTTAACCTTCACATAGATTTTTGCATACCCAATTCGCTCCATTCCAGATGCTTGAGCATCCAAACAAAGAGGCTTTCCTAAAGAACTTGCTAAAAAACTCAATCCTTCAATTGTCCAAAATTCTAATGGCAAATTATGAAGTTGCACCCATATAGGAAAAAATTCCACGCATTCTCCATCAAAAGCTATCCTAGGTTTCCACTTTTGAATAAACATGGGTTGGCCCCCTATATGTCAAGGTCTCATTTCTAGTATTTCATTCAAATTGCTATCAGCAATAAATTTAGACAGAATAATGTCATCATCTATGAGTAAAGTTTTTTTTCCAAGCCTTTATTATCCTATCTTGCAGTGGCCCAGGCATTGATGAATGGAAATGCAGACCTCTTACTCCAGAAGGATCCAACCAGGGTAGTAGACTAAGCCCTTGCTCTGGCTTGCAGCAATTCAATAGGTGGACTAACAACACCATCCTTTATAGTGTCCTGGTAGTATTTCAAATGTATCGTAGGCTACTGCTAGGGATATCAATTTTGGCCCAGCCCGGTCCGGGTTTGGCGAGCCATAGGAGGGCCACGGGCCGGCCCAGCCTGGCCTGCGGTTGGACAAAACGGCGTCATTTTGTCCAAAACGATGCCGTTTTGTATTTTTTAATATTAAAAAAATATTGGCAGGCTGGGTTTGGCCCGCCGTTTTTTAGGTCGCGTCCCGGGCCCGGCCCGGCCCGGCCCATTGACATCTATAACTGCTGCATGTGAATTTTCTTTGTCTAAGCATCAGTATTGGGGGAGGGGTTCTGGGAATCTAAAGCTAGTGAGCTTACCCCCTTCCCAGATGCATACTTCTGACAAACCTCTTGGGTGAACACAGGGAAATCTTTTATGGATAGGGGTGAAGGTGCCCCATCCCTTGTCATGAAGTTCATGTCATTTTCCTCCTGCCTCTCGCAAAGTCGCCTTACATTGTTATCCTCACATTGCAGCTCCTCCATCTCATGCCTTTTTCATAATGGTTATCCCTAGCGCGGCCCATATTTGTTTATCCCAGAAAGCAAGCGACCCATCGAGCAAGCCAGAGCAAGGGCAACATGACCCAGATTTGAAGAGTCGAGATCTAGGTCTGACCCACCGAGCAAGCAAACCACTGAAGACTAAGATCTGGGTAGCGCGAGCAAGATCTGAGCGACCCACCGATGCAAGATCTGGGTAACTTTGGTTGTTGAAGGTCTGAAAAGGAAGCAGCGCGAGATCTAGGTCTATTGGCTGAAGAGGGAAAGTATAGCTTTGGTTGTTCTCTTTAAGAAAGTCCCCAACATCGTGGAGCGGTGACCCAAGAGAACCCAGGCAAGTGGCAACCCAGGAGATCATAGTCGAACAGCGAAGACCCACATAAGAGGTGATCCAGGAAAGTGAGTGAAGGATTCAATGGGATAAATTGAATAAGCAATGGTTAGAGAAAATTAGTAAAGTGAAGGATATATGAAATTTAAGTGAAGAACCAACAATTAAGAGGAATTGAGCATATCAAGAGTTAATCAAATCACTAAATCTTCCTTGTAACATTATCTTGATCATTCAATGAATATTTAGGGGTTAATTGTATGATCATTTGTACATAGAATATAATGCTTAAATCCTTTTATAATCAATAGAAACTTTGTTTTGATCTTTAAAAAAACTTGTAATCTTTAAAACAATATTTTGGGAACTCTTAAAATGATTTTAGATCAAATTTTAGTCAAAAGAATATGGTTTCATCTTTAAAAGAACATGAAAATTTGTTGGAAACATATTTCTGGACACATTGGGGGAGCTGATTGGGATACACTTTATGAGTGTTACTTTTTACTTTGAACAGAATTTTAAAAGGATTATTCTTCACTCATGACAAAGCAAGACGATTATAAATGATACGATCCTTATAAGATTTGCGAGATTTGATATCAATATGAATAGCACCAATGATCGCGAACACGAACACTAGAACATAAATAATGATATGTGTAACATCCCGTCCCCATATTAAGGGTTGGACCTAAAATTTCAATACATATGAGCTCAAAGAGAGATTAAGGAAAT
>JAOTAY010000191.1:47411708-47432170 GCA_025629805.1 Erythroxylum baracoense
CAGAATTCTCGTGTTCAGCAGTTGTCTCCATGGACCCAAACGGTAGCGTACAGCCTCGTCAGAATCCGGCTGAACCACCAATCATATGGAATGAAGCTCCAAAGTCCAAAATCCAGCGAGAGGAAGAGTTACCAGTGAGCTTTTCAATGGAACAAGATTTGGCATTTAAAGATTTGAACATATTCATCACAATAGTCCATTGTTCATCGAGTAAAGCGGAAGCGAGAGTAGTGCGATCTTGAGGTGTCAAAGCAACCGGTGCAGGTGCTGATTTAGCCAAGGAAGAGGCGACATTAGCAGATTAAGCAGCTTTAATAATGCCATGATCAGCAGGAGTAGAAGAAGAACACCCTTACCTCTCTTAGACCCTTTTGTACTTCCACGCCCATTGTTTCACCAATCAGGAAAGCCAATAATTTTAAAGCAGAAACTAACCTCATGACCTGGGCATCCACATGTGGAGCAAATTGGCTTGTTAGTATTACTAGAAGAAGCACCACGAGTAGCAAAGGCCACACCTTCATTTCGAGCATCACGTCCTTTGGTCATCATCTTATAGTGTTCCTCTTGCACCACTAAGGCATAGACTTGATTAAATCGTGAGAGAGGTTCCTAATCAATATTATTGGAATTAATGGTTCGATATAAATCATCATCCAAGCCCATAAAAAATTGGTGAACTCACTGATCATTACATTCTTGACTCAGATTTGCAGTCAATTACAAGTACACTTACCACATGTGTACCCCCACACTGTCATATAAAGGGAGAGTTCGTCCTAAATCTTCTTTAGTTGCCCATAATAGGCAACAATGCTCTTGTCGTTCTATGCACAACGAGCCAGATCTGACCTCAACTGTTGAATATGAGGGTCATTCCCAATAGAAAAGTGTTGGCGTAGATCATCCCAAAGTTCCTTTACTATCTCATAATAGATGAAGTAGAGTGAAGAGATGGTTTAATTGATTGGATCACCACGCCACAAGCATGGAATTAACACTCCAACAATCCTTAAGTTTAGCGACAACATGATCTAGTTTTGTCACGACTCCATTCAAGAAACCAAGTTTGCGATTTGCACAGAAGGCATTACACATACTCTTTTTCCATTCTTGATAGTTATTGCCCTTCAAGATCAGATGTAACTGATTTCTTGTTCTTCTCTCCAGTCATGTGAATATTACAATGATAAAAAAAATTAGGCTAAGTTTTTAAATGATCCTGCTATGATACCATAAAAAATTATGTGGCAGAATTTCTCTTTGTTTCTCGTTAATGTAAAAGAGGAATATATGTAGATCATATGAACTAACTTGCCTAAGGAGCTAACTAAGGAACAAGATAATTATAGATAATTACTGCTAATTACACCAAAAACATCCCAAAAACACATTTAAGTGTTGAATAGTAGTTACGACTCTTAGGAAGTTGTTAACAAGCTTTAACCTTGTGTTGTCCATGAGTTGCTTATATATAATCTCAAGAAGAGTCTCGTCAGCTCTTATAGGCTTCACAGCATGATGTCCATATTTTATTCTGTTAAGATTAGTTTTAATGAAATCAACCACCATTCCATTTCTTTTCCATTTCTAGAAATAATAATGCTTTTATCCCCGTCTTAGATATAACCAACTCAATTCGGTTATAATGACAATATCTAAGACAAACAGTAACTTTAATTTTTTGTCTTAGACCTTTTTATAATGCAATTCTTAGTGAAAATCTTTCTTTTAATAAACAAAAAGATAATACATAAGCCATGAAAAGAAGAATCTTGTCTAGTGAAATCTTATTTTTAACACAAAAATAATTTGCATCGTTAAAGTTTAGCCAATGTATCATAAATTCGCTTGTAAGTAGACGACTTTGTTCACCAAACGTGCACAGCCAAGCATACAGCAATCAAAGGATCACTAATGGATTACATTAAACATATCATATCACTCACTTTTTCCCTTATTTCAATTGAAAATAATATCGTATGAAAGAGTCGCAATCAACAATTGTGAACGGCCCACTAATATCCATACAGACAACCGCATTACTTAGCTTGTCAATTCGGTTGAGATTTTCTATTCTCGTTATTTTTGTAATATTCTACAAAAATTTATTTATTCAATTTTTATTATTCCTATTTATTAAATGAATGAATATTTATAAAAATATGTGAGCACGTAATAATAAGAAGAAGTGTTTACCGCTAATTTTAGGTTCAAATTTTTTGTATTAATTATAATGTTCTTATCATATTCTATTAAATCTTATTTATAGATTTACGTAAATCTCACACAAAAATATAAATGAGATTTAATGGAATAAAGTTTAAACTTAAAACAAACATAAGTAAAAGAGAGAATTTGATGAGGCCAATTCCACCTATTTGTACTGTTCTTACCTGTCCCGGCCAATCGACTTCTTCCCATCACGGTACCCTCTTGCTTACAATTATCCATTTCGATTATGACCATTGACTTCTTCCCCACATGAACATTTTTAAATATGTAGTCATTAGTTTAATTTATAATAGCTAAAAAATAAATAATTACAAAATTCCTTAGTAATAAAAATGAGTGGAGTCATTTACTTCATTTTCATATTTTTATAATAACAAGAAATTTACGGGTGACCACTGACCACGGGATAAATTTCCTACAAAATTGAATTATTAATTTATAAAAGCTCATCAACGCATCTAGGGGTAAAATTGTCATACAACCCTTAAAAGGTTATAAGCAAAGTATTGTCATCGGTATATTTACATTCATGGCCTTGTTTTTCATTTCCCAAACTGCCCCTACTGCTCAGGGATTGTATTCAACATTGCCGTAAACTTTCTCCTACCACCACCACCACCTCTCCGCGATCCTCCACCACCATTACCCAATCTGCCAGCGTCGATGGACGTAACTCTCCCTCGTGACTTCCTACTCTTCTCGTCGGAAAACACCAACTGCGACGTCGACTTCCGGCGACACCTACGTTTATCACCACCAACACCGCAACTGTTCATTAACGCAGAGTTTGCTTTCACGGCCAATGCAGCCATTTCCTCAGCTTGTAGAGGATGCGTCAATCTGCTCAACGGTAGGGCAAAATAAAGCTGACCGGGTTGGAGTTCATCGTCGTCGTTAATGGGGGAGACGACGTCGTCGAATTCCATCTCGTCTGCGTTGCAGATAAAGTACGCGGGGTTCTTTTGCAACACATGAGAAACCTTAATAGGGTACGAGAATTCTTGCAACCTGCCGTCTTGTAGAATCAGCTTCGCTGTTGCTACGTGAGTAGAATCACAAGAACTGCAAATACCCATCTGGGGAATGGGGTTATAGTTACGTTATTCTTGATCCAAATCGAAAGAAGCTATCAGTTATTTCACACTCACGGTTAAAAATGGGATTGGAGAGGGTTTGGGGACATGGAATTTATAGGACAAATGGAGCTTGCCTCGTAATATGTACCTGATTGTCACGTCAGATTTTGTCATCTTTTGTAACGAGGAGGTAATGTAATGTCTTTCTTGATCAGTGAGGGCAGGACTTGCCAGGCTGTAAGTTGTTGGAGACAGGTTGGAGCACTATCTGCTTTCTGCTAACTGTAAACCCTCATTTGGAGATTATAATTACATGGATGGGGACTGAGGCCATTTCGTAAGCTCCACTCCACTTCTTAATGCTTATTTAATATTCATAATTTAGGAGTTAATACAAATTTATTTAAAGCGCTCACGTGAAATTCTGAAAGAGTGAATTTCAATGGGTGGCACCTAATTCCCACTATCTTGAATGATGCACCTTCCATTTATGGCTATAGATATTGCAAGTGTTTTTGAAAGTTGAGAAGTATTGTTTGCGACATTTAGGAAGGCTTATCATGGTATGGTCAGGTTACTCTCTGCCCCAAAATGAGCTCATCGATTTAATGGACCGTTGTCATTTGGATAGCCAGTCAAGAAATGTAACTATGAATATAGCCAGTACTTGCTATTATAGAGTAGATAAATTAAGTGTAATTTTGGAGCTTGTGATAAGCAAAGGCGAGGGGTCTATTACATTTAGAGTAACAGATTACTTGTTCCTATTATTACATTCCTACTTTATGTTATAAGTATCTATATATCTATAAATAAGACTTGGATGAATTGAATAGGTGAAAACTCAACCGAGTAACAAGAAAAATCAAAAAGTTATCTTAACCCTACAATGAGTGCAGGAAGAAATGAAAATGTCAGAACAACGTGGCGGCTCGTAGTAATGCTCAACGGGGATGAAAAGACACGTGGAAGCGAAAGGGCCTGCAAATATTCTCCACTAAATTGCAAACAGAATCTGACAATTAAAGTGGCACAATCACTTCTGGTTTGGTTCTGTTCATATCTTTTATTTAAAATAATTTTTTCCAATTCCGTTTAATGTTCAAAATAATGATATTTGGTCGGATCAGTCGTGCTGGGCTCGAGCCTAGTTGTAATGACCCACAGGTCGATCGGTCCAATCTTCAAAGATCAGTCTCATACCTATTGGCTATTCTAAGTCCAGAACCATTCCGCGTTCTCCTTGGCCCATTCGCAGGCAAGAGACTCCCATGCATACGTAAAGACTTAAACCTAGTTGCTGGTTCCTATATAAGGTGTGTATTGGCCATAAGAGAGGTACGCATAATCATAACCCTAGTTTTCTCTGCTTTCCCGCAGCCCCTTTCTTCACCAAAAAACTAACTTGAGCGTCGGAGAGGCCTATCGGGAAACAACCCCCGACGTGCCTTCTTTGTTTTGCAGGAATCCTTAAGCCAGAATTCTCGTGCTCAACAGTTGTCTCCATGAATCCAAACGGCAACGTATAGCCTCATCAGAATCCGACTGAACCACATATGATTCATTTTGCCTTTTCTTTTGTTGGGAAAAAAAAATTCAACAAGAGCACATGTCATGCATAATCTATGCTATTAAACATACTTATGTAAAGGTCCGTTAGGCTTTGAAGCGTTGGAATCATAATTTTCGATGAAAATGGTTTTTTGAAAGTTCAGAGAAATGTGTTAATTATACTAAATCAATGATTCAATAGAAAACATTTGTGTACCGAATTAACGTATTGTGAATTTGTGATGCATACTTTTCATAACCAAAAAATGAGGAGCGCTATTAGAGAGATGACAGGCTATGTCAATTTTCCATTAGCGTATAAAAATAAGGCATCAATAATAACAAACAAGGGCGTGATCTTTCATTTGATAGACAAATTGAAGGTATGGTTTATTAATGAGCAATGACTCTGGTTTTACTCTTATATTTGGATATGATGATGGACATTTACTAACCTTTTCTTAAAGGCAAGGTGGGGTTTAAGTAAGGGTTGTGAGGTTAGTGACAGAAGCAAAAGGTGTATAGATTCCACCCAGGGGAATTCCCGAGGCCGAGACCCTTAAAATAGGGAAGGAATGGGAATTGAAGCTGCGCCGTTTAGCTTTATGTTTATGGTCCAAAAGCAGTAGTTTAAGGAACACCATAAGTCCTTCTTGAAACAAAATACCAAAAAGATATTAATATAAATATCAATGTCCTCACCTTTTTTGTTTTGTTATATACATATTTAATAGCAAAAGATGGCTGGGTTTGGCCATGAGTAGGTGGCAAAATCAGGATTCCCATCCTCACGTGATATGGCCTCAAAATCAGGGATGTGCTGTTCTAAAAGCTTACTCATCGCCACTCAATAACCCACTTAGTGACCAAAGTCCATTCCAAGTTGCTATTATTTATATTATCACTACGTACGTTAATATATAGAGATGAGTCATAGCTTGTTTTGTTTCATCTCTTTACTCTTTTTCTTTTCCTTTTCTTTTTCCTTCTTTTGATGTTATGGAATGTAAAATTGACCCATTTGTAGTTTGGCCTTCAACTGGGACTTCCTTTGCTCGTATGATCATTGGTGTTCTTTCTATCTTATTATGCTAGGAGTCAAACAATATACATATTAATTTTACCTTGTTCTTTAGGTCTTTGAACATGTTAGACCTTATTTTAGTACTCTCGATTTGCTTACAATGACTGCATGGCAAGTGGCACCCCTTCAAACCCCAAAACACGGAAAGGATAACGATTAAAAAAATAAGTTTCTATGTCCTGAGAGCTGCCTACCAAATAATGCTTTATAAGGAGTTGAATCTTCATCAAATGGAAAAGCATCTTAACTCTAAAATCGAAACCAAGTCTCTCTTCAGCTAACGTTTTAATTAGTGAGTCGATTACGGTTTCATCAGATGGTGAACAGCTTGAAAACGTTTGAATGTTCAATCCAAATCAATTTTGACTTATTAATATTTTACTCTGAACCCTTGTCAGTAATGCATGATACTGATTTACTTTGTATTTTGTTTAAGAATTTGACTTAATTAACTCCACATGTGGCAGTTATAATTTAGATTTTTTTTTCTAAAAGTCTTGCAATCTCTGAGCAAAAAACATAAATAATTATTTAAAATGGAGAAATTTTGAAGCTTGCTTTTGTAACCTAGTCATAATACATATATTAAATCCTCAACATTTAACATTGGATCTAACAGTCATTGATCATATATGCCCTCAATCTCGTACTTCGAAGGATGGCCTATATATGTATATTTATTTGTCAGTCGGCTCATATTATTTGCTTAGCATACCTACCAAATTAAAAAGTAAGATTAGATATTAAACCGCATAAATTATATCTGTGAGAGGGTTGAATATGCGTAAAATTGGTGGGTTAATGTAATTATGTAGTCACGCTTGTGGCGCATGTCATTACCTGTAGTAAACTTGTGGAGTAAGTGAACTGTCATCATCTTGAGCACTACTTTGATAATTGTTACTTTGGTTGGAAGTAAAAGAACCATAATAATCCTGCACATAAACATGTGAGTTTCAAAATAACTGGTATGGCGTATGCACTCAAAAATGGTCAAAAAAATCTTGCCAACCTAAGTATGATAAAACCAGCTATATCAGGAATAACGCAATTTATAAATAATAGTAATACTAGACTAGTAGCCACATATATGTATGTAAGTATAATTGTAGCAAGAGGCTACAACCTACACTATACAAAAAACGCCCAGTAGAAGAAAGGTATTGATTATTAGAGTGATGGTTATTCAGAGTAAAATTTGTAGTGACATAAGATTTTGAGGAAATTAGTAAAATTGTGGGGGCGACAGGACATACAATACAATTTGTGAGACACTAGGCATTGGTTTCTGTCTTGGCCTGTGAAATTAGTATAAACAAACAAATCTTGACAATAACATTAATTTATGATTAAGTGGTCCTGTTCCTGTATACAATTATACATCCTGTTTTCGCTGCTTTACTCAATCTTTCTTTTCCCTCGGTTGGGGACCCGTTGATAACAACATTTTCAGGCATTTAAAATATTCTACTGTGTTCTTAACGGTAACATCACAAACACTGTGTGGTTTGGGGCAACGCCAATTCAGTGCATATTTACACAAGTATTATCGACATTCTCTCCAATAAATGAAAATAGATATTGAAAATATATAATGAAAGTATGATAATATTTGTTGTTAAAGTGCAGTAAAATGTGTACAATTATCATAAGTGACAAGTTAATATGCAATGTATGCTGGTAAGTATTATTTGTTTATCTGTCTCATTGTTTGCAGTATTGTTTATAGCGACAGGCGTTGAGTGGAATATCTCAAACCGTAAGACTAAATAAATCTAATTGAAGTTACAGGTATATTAATAAACTTGAGTACAATCGAACAGGCATTTTGTGAAACACAGATGCATTCGTCAACAATCACTAAACCAATATCAACATTTTATTTAGGGCATGAATTGAACCAAATTCATCTTCAAAATAAACAGTTCTATCTGATTCTATAATTCTGATTATGTGAGATGGGTAATAGAATCTAGAACCCCTTGATCCAATAGTGTAGCCTATAAAATAGTCACTAATAGTTTTCAGATCAAGCTTCTTAGATTGTGATTATAGAGCCTCACTTCTACTTTGCATCTCCAAATATGAAAATAGCGCAAGCTTAATTTCTTACTTAACTATAACTCATATGAAAGTCTTTGGGACTGACTCGCTAGGTACTTGATTCAAGATATAAGCAGTTATTTTCAACGTCTCACCCTACAAAAATTCAAGCAAACTAGAATGAATCAACATATCCCGTAACATATCAAGAAGTGTGCGGTTTCTTCTTTCAGAGATTCCATTCTGCTGAGGTATTCCCAACATTGTATATTTTGCTTTAATACTACATTCTTGTAAGTATCTAGCAAAAGGTCCTAGATTTCTTACATTTTCATCATAACGCCCATAATACTCTCCACCTCTGTCAGAATTAACTACCTTGATTTTCTTCCCCTTTTGAAGCTCAACATTTGTCTTGAAGATCTTAAATACCTCCAAAGATTCAGATTTTTCACGAATGAGCTCCACATGACCATACCTGAAAAAACATCAACAAAAGTGAAGTTTTTATAACCATCTATAGTCGGTGGAATAAATGGTCCACATATATCAGTATGAATCAACTCCAACAATTCTGAGCACCTGTCTGTTTTGCTTTTTCTAACCTTAGTGATCAACTTTTCTTTAATAGAATCAACACAGCTAGTGAAATTTGAAAAGTCAAGATCCTGAAGTACACTATCTTTTACCAACCTCTGCATTCTGTCTCTAGAAATATGACCTAAACTTTTGTGTCATAACATAGAAGAAACGTCATATGTTTGGAACTAATAACAGTATTAAGAAGAGGAAGAAGCAACAGTAACAATATTATTCAACTCAAGTTTGTATAAATTTTCACATAAAATTCCGTTTCTCACCAAAAGAGAATCACGATATAAAGTCAGTTTTCTAGTTCCAAAAAGAAGATTATAACCTACTCTATCCAAAATGGATACATAAATCAAATTCTTCCTAATAGAGGGTAAATAAGCGACATCATATAACATCAAAAGATGTTCTGTATTCAACTGTAATCTAACTGTCCCAAAAAATTCAACTTTGACTTTGGTATCGTCTCCCATGTACACATGTTGCTCAAAACTAGTCAACCTTCTTCGACTTGTTAGTTTCTGCAAGGAATTTATAACGTGAATTGTTTCTCCAGTATCTAGCTACCAAGTATTTAAAGGCACATCAATAAAATTGGACTTTAAACAAACTATCACAAGACAATTACCTTTCTTCTCTAAATGAGCTTTGAGTTTTCGGGAATTATCTTTTTTGTGCTTAAAATTTTGAGAAAAGTTGCACTTCCCTTTGAAAAACTTATTCTTCTGACTAATAGAAGATGAGCCCACCTACCCACTTCCTTTAATATTAACATCCTTCTTCTTGAAAGGCTTTTGGTCACTTGAGCTATTAGAAGTAAAATTTCTCTTTTGAGAATTGTTGTGGTTTGTCATTATAGAGATGCTTCTTGCCCTTCTCTTTTTCATGTCATCCTTTTTCTTGGCAAGAATAGCAGTCATCTCTTCAACAGTCCATTGCTTTTTCTAAGCATTATAGCATGATCTAATTGAATCAAATTTAGAAGGAAGAGTCTCCATCACAAAACATACCATGTAATCCTCACCAAGGTCCATATCCATAGCCTTAAGCTTATAGTAACAACCCATGAGCTTGTCGATGTGAGCCCTAATGTCACTTGTACCATCATAAATGGTGTGATGAAGCATGTTTAAGTACTCATTCTTCTCATTCTTTGAGAACTTCATGTACTTCTTCTTAATAGCAGCAAGAAAATCCTTTGCATTATCAGCCTCAGGAATACTATCGAGAATGGACTCATCCATATGATACCTCATAATCATCAAAAAACATCAGTTAGAGTATTCCCACTCTTCATAGGATTTCCTTTCCTTCTCAGTAGAATCATCAGCAGGTTTAGGTAGTGGATCAATTCTCAAGGCCAAGTCCATTCGCATGATAGTCAAATTCATCATGAGAGATTCAACTCACTGCTTGTGGTTCGTTTCATTCAGCATCAAGATAGCAAAGACTCTCAAATTGTTTAACGTTAAACGAGAACTAAGAGCAATAACTATGATATGCATGTTAAAACAGAATCATCCAATTCGTGTGCTTTGTCTCAAAATTAATTATATCATTCATGCTAGAGTTCCTTAAACAACTATAGAACTCATTCACATGTAAGAACAATTTATTAAATATTACAACCAAATCATCAATATATTCTCGAAAGGATAGAAAAATTGTGCAGTTCATAATATTTCAATAAAATTTCTTCACTATATTAAGCATCCTACTTAGAAGTAATTATCGACAGGATAATTAATTACCCGTGTGGATCTTAATGTTATTTTAGAGGAAAAACACAACATTTTAAACATATATTAATATTTAAAAATTCTTCATCATAAATAGTTTTACATGCTCAATTCTACGACAGGTAAAAATAAGCATTCACTATTATCAACAAATAATCATGTTTATGCCACAATAAGATTAAAATAATTAGAATTATCAAATAAATAATACTAATTAATCTTGTGCATAAACTCATGGAAAAATAGAATAAAAAAGGAGTAAAAAGATGAAAAATGGTCTAAAAAGGATCTTGCACGTGCCCTCATCCACATTGTGTAGAAATTTTTTTAAAAAATAATAAAAAAAGAATCAGTAAGGTAATTAACCATGAGACGGGTCGGCCGAGGGTCTGACCCGCATGCAATTTCCTCTCCCGACTCTGATTTTTGACGATTTTTGAGGCGTTTTCTTCCATTTTTTATGCTCTATGGATTTCCCATATCCACTTCAACCAAAAGTGCTCCAAATTTTGAAAATATCAAACCCATTTCGGCTATTAATGAAAACATAAAACTTTTCAAAATCTTGCCTAAAAAATTGTAATTCTTTTGTCCAAAATAAAGGTGAAAGGCAACAACAACACCCAACAACAATTTCTGAACCTCAACGCCTCATTTCGAAGTCATTTATGCCAAAAACGTTTTTATAAATCAAATGACCATGGAGCTCTGATACTAATTGCTAAACACAGATGCATTCATCAACACTTACTAGACCAAGATCAACATTTTATTTAGAGCATTAATAACACAACGAGATTGACATACCTCCAATGCTTGGCATAGAGTCTTGATGCATTCTCTCCATCTTTTACCACAACCTA
This sequence comes from Erythroxylum baracoense, assembly GCA_025629805.1. Taxonomy (NCBI): domain Eukaryota; kingdom Viridiplantae; phylum Streptophyta; class Magnoliopsida; order Malpighiales; family Erythroxylaceae; genus Erythroxylum; species Erythroxylum baracoense. Next base: position 47,422,891 of record JAOTAY010000191.1, read on the forward strand.
TCAAAAACAAAATCACCTTGTGCAAGAGAGAGAAAGTTAATGGAAGAAGACCCAATGTTCTGTTTTCACACCCACACACCATATATACACAATCTCATCACCATATGTTATATCGTATAACATGTTTTACCCTAAAGGGTAGAAAAAGATAATTGTGTCATTTCAAGGATGTTATGAACTATAATTTAATAGGCAACATATAGTCATTAGGATATTATCATGTGCCTCAAATGTAATTAATAAATTATTAATCATCTCATTATGGTTATTAAACATATATTAAGTACTTCGCTTAATGGTCTTGCATATGAAATTAATATTGTGATTATATTAGTCTACATATTTCGAACACAATTATGATATTTGCCTTTCAAAATTCACGATAGACAAAAGACAAAGATTAACAATTAGAAAGCACATTAGAGGTTTCATTACGGTGTCTCGCTCTTCTGGCATTGCTTCTTTTTGAAAACTCTACATAGTTTATACGAACGAGCATATAGTTTCTTTCAAAAAAAAAAAAGTTAGCGTATGTGGTACTAGAATAATCACTTAAATTATTGCCGATCAAAACCACTAGCGAAATACATTTAATAAAGAGAATTTAAAGGCTGATCAGTGATCACTGATAGAATTCACTCTGAATAAGATGGATTCATGAATATTATTTGATATGGAAAAGCTTATGTTACATTAAACCAAAAGCTAGTTCTTCTTGAATGATGATCCAAATCTTGGAGCTAAAAGAAAGACTAAAATTCTTCTATAAGCTAGGAAATCGAGCTTCAACCTTATTTTGGAATGACAATTGAACTAGTTTAGGCCCCTGGATTAGATGTAATGAGCTCTCACATTTAAGAGGACATAATCAATAGTACAAATTGGTCAGCTCAACCTTGATTAAGAGGACATAATCAAATGGGCTAAGCATCCATCTTGGATATTTTCAAATCTTCATATAAATAATGGCTTAGACTTGAACCCCCTAAGGTGCCTTGGTATAATCGTGTCCGGTTTAAGCATGGTTGTCCTTGATCCTCAGTCATTCTCTGGCAGGCAATTAGAGAAGGGCTGAATGCCCTGGATCCAGAGTGAGTATGTCTATATTTCAAATTCTTATGTGCTGTGTAATCAAGCATCTGAATCAATCAACCACTTATTCTTTGCATATCGTCTCTCCTTATTAATCTGGCAAAGAATTCACGTTCTTTGCAGCCTGGCAACTCCTAACTTAGGATGACAAGAGTCTGATCTTATGGTTAACAATTAATATGAAGGAAGGGGATGTGAAGCGGTCATTGACTAACATCTCTTTTAGTAACAAAAGTTTTGATGGATCAGAATCTAAAGAATATTCAAGGCAATGGTAATTTAAAAGGACGAACTACTATGCTAATTGATTGACTCTATCATAATCTAATTGATAGCTCCCAATCTCCACCTCGGGTAATTAAGTTTTGGTTGAAATTTGGCATTTATCGACTTGATCTATCGGAAATTAGCAATAGAAAGTCAAGACAATAGTCTCTTAAAATTGTGATCATCTCTCCTCTAAATAGTTAAGCTTCAGTTTAAGTTGGACTTGTTTGAATATATTGCAATAGTTTCATGCACAATTAGTCTCTGATCATTAGGACTAGTTGCTTCCTTCATGTTGTACTTTTTCACCTTATTATAAAATTCCTTTAATTTTTCAAAAAAAGATAAATAACCTTTTTTTGCGCTAAAATTTTCTTTTTATGGAATTGAACAATTTTGAGTTTGATTATAAATTATAAATTATATAATTCAAGAGATAAGTTTTAAATATACATTCTAATAGTAAAATTAAATTTAGTAATTTTGTTTTAAGATTTTATAATGATTCATAAATTGAATTTAATTATGTAATAACATAATTTAATGTTAAAATGTTTTGAGTTTGTAATAATACAAGATTGAACTTATTGCATTTGTCAATAATTGAAAAGGGATGCATCAAATTAAACGATTAGATCGTTTCTTAATTACTATAAATAATTAACACTTTTTAGGTAAATAAAAAAAGGTTTTTAAAGAAAAAAAGGATATATTCAACATTTTTTAAGTTGAAATTTAAATTAATAAAAAATTTATTTTTCAAAGTAAAACAAAATTGAACCAATTTTCTAAACTTGGGAGGCTAATTTGGTTTGTACGAGAATATTGGAGTTCTTACAATTATGTATGGGATGATTATTTAGGATATAAACATGTGATAAAGACCTTTTGATAATTTGAAAGCTTGAGAATGTATTTGACTGTAATATAATTTGTTAAAAGAATATAACAATGATCGAAGAATCTCACGTAAAGAGGCTTAACAAGTGAACAATAAAACTTGTTTTTTCAGTACTCTCTCACTTTCTCCCCTATTAAATCTGAACGTAAAGTAAGCTTTTAAATTAAATTATTTTAAAAAGTAAATTATTTTTTTAAAAAATAGTATATAAATTTCTCTTTATTTCTATTTAAATTTTTATTTATTATATAATGAAAAACTTAATCCTTTCGATTGCCTATAAAAAGGTATGCAGAATTTTTTAATTAAAGGTATTTAAACAATATATCAATTGATTATAATTGCTGAATTTCTTAATATTTTAATTTCAAATTTATTTGTACTAAACGTGTTACTATAGTTATATTTTCACTCCCAATTTTATCTTTTGATTTCAATTTCTCATCTCTTGTCTTCCCTTACCGGAGGAGTTGAAGAGTATTCTGCTAAGTATCTAAAGACCTATCGAGCCAAAATGCATAAATAACTTGCAGGAACTCTCATTAAACGACATTCACTTTCCTGAAAAGGGAATTATATATAAAAAAAAAAGATCATATGCTTGATGTATGGTGAATAACATTGAGTAGCTCTCACGTTTTTATGACACATGCAATGGCTTTAAAACACAGGTGTGGCACCTCAAAACTGGGTGAGTGACAGAAACAAGGCAGTTGAAGAGTAACTGGATCAAAATAACCTTCCAACAATCTAAATAATGGATGGAAGTAAGCCTACTGAGTACTGTCTGTTTCTCAACTTTGAAGACAAAATGGTAGCTGTATTCCAAAACGCTCACATACTTCCTCTTTCACTATTTTATAATAGAGTCCAAAACTAAACTAGAATAAAACCAACCTGATTTTCTGCTGAGCCATCAAATTAAAGTATCCACTGATAAACTCTCACAGACACACACAAAAAAAGAAAAGGAAGATAGGAGTCATGTGTCCATGTGGTGCCCCTCTTAAAAGTGAATACATCTAACCAAAATCTGCCCATTTTTCCTTATTTTTATATATCAGAGGAGGAGAAGGATCCTAGGTGAGGGTGTGCAGTGGTGGTGGTGGTGCAGTTTGTTGATCTCTAGGTGTCTGTTTTTCCTTTTTAAATTTTGTTTTGCTTGAGCTTCTATCTTTTGTGTTACTAAAACATTAGTATTTTAATCAGGCTAAGTGTTTTACTTGGTAGTTTAGGTAAAGGTACTACACACTTGACTTGTTTGAGCTTGAGTTCGAAGGAAGCAACAGATATATAGATAGAGAAGCAAATATTGCACAGCAGCACCAAAACCCAAATGATGCAAACCCGAGAAGAAAGTTTTGGAAATTGAGGAAAATGTCGATGCCCAGCTCGAGGCAATACCTCCTCTTCTCTTCTCCTTCTTCTTCTTCTTCTTCTTATTCTTCGTTATCATTCTTTTTCTTCACTACTTTTCTCTCAACTCTTCTTTACACCTCCTCTGCTGCACCAAACCATGAAGCTTCAATACTCATCTCTTGGCTACACTCTTTTTCTTCACCACCTTCTCTTTTTTCCAACTGGAACCAACTTGACACAACCCCATGCAACTGGACCACCGTAACTTGTTCTTCTCAAGGTTTTGTCGCAGCAATAAATATTCAATCAGTTCCTCTTCAGTCTTCTTTACCCGCTAACCTGTCTTCATTTCGTTTTCTCACTACACTGGTCATTTCTGACACCAATCTCACTGGAACCATCCCAGTCGATATTGGTAACTGTGCTTCACTGAGAGTTATCGATTTAAGCTCTAATAGTCTTGTCGGAAATATTCCTGCAACGATCGGCCAGCTTCAAAGTCTTGAGCAGTTGATCTTGAACTCTAATCAGCTAACTGGCAAAATACCAGTTGAGCTAAGCAACTGCATTAGCCTAGAAAAGTTGGTTCTTTTTGATAATCGACTCGGTGGGAATATTCCAGCGGAGCTAGGAAAAGTATCCAATCTTGAAGTTCTTAGAGTTGGAGGTAACAAGGACATTGCTGGGAAAATCCCTGACGAGCTTGGAGATTGCAGTAACTTGACTTCCTTGGGACTGGCTGAGACGGGACTTGCTGGTTCTTTGCCTGCTTCATTGGGTAAGCTAAGAAAGTTGCAAACTTTGTCCATATATGTCACATCTATCTCTGGTGAGATTCCTCCTGACATAGGTAACTGCTCTGAGCTCGTAAGTTTAAATCTGTATGGCAACAGTCTCTCTGGCTCCATTCCTTCAGAGATTGGCAAGCTTCAAAAGCTTGAGCAATTGTTTTTATGGCAGAACAATCTCGTTGGAGTTATCCCTGAAGAGATTGGAAAATGTACCAGTTTAAAAATGATAGATCTTTCCTTGAATTCTCTTTCTGGGATCATCCCAGTCTCTCTAGGAGGCCTTCTGGAGCTTGAAGAATTCATGATTAGTAACAACAACGTCTCTGGTTCTATACCATCCAGTCTTTCTAGAGCTAGGAATCTTGTACAGTTGCAGGTTGATTATAATCAAATCTCAGGACTGCTTCCACCAGAACTTGGACAATTAAAAAAGCTTACTATTTTCTTTGCCTGGCAAAACCAGCTTGAAGGGAGCATTCCTTCAAGTTTGGCCGGTTGCAGCAGCCTCCAAGAACTGGACTTGTCACAAAATTCACTCACTGGCCCTATTCCTCCAGGCTTGTTTCAACTTCAAAACCTGACCAAACTACTTTTGATAGATAATGACATTTCCGGTTCTATACCACCAGAAATTGGCAGTTGTAGTTCTCTTGTGCGATTAAGGCTAGGCAATAATAGGATTACTGGTGGAATCCCTAAAGAAATTGGGGGCCTTAGGAACCTGAATTTTCTTGATTTTGCTAGCAATCGTCTTTCTGGATCGGTCCCAGATGACATTGGAAGCTGCACAGAGTTGCAATTCATAGACCTTAGCAACAACACTTTAGTAGGTCCCCTGCCTCACTCATTGTCGTATCTAACCGGGCTCCAAGTCCTGGATGTTTCGGCTAATCAATTGGTGGGTCAGATACCTGCAAGTCTGGGTCGCCTTGTGTCCTTAAACAAACTTATCTTGAGCAAAAACTTGCTCTCTGGATCAATACCTGCATCGTTGGGCCTATGTTCAAGTCTTCAATTGCTTGACCTGGGAAGCAATGAGCTCACTGGTACCATTCCCATCGAACTGGGTCAAATTGAAACACTTGAGATTGCTTTGAATCTTAGTTGTAATGGTATAACAGGTCCCATCCCTCGTCAGATAGCTGCATTGACCAAGCTATCAATATTAGACCTTTCGCACAACAAGCTAGAGGGAGATTTGACTCCACTCGCAGGGCTTGACAATCTTGTATCTCTTAATGTGTCTCACAATAGCTTCACAGGTTATCTTCCTGATAATAAGCTGTTTAGACAAATATCACCGGCAGACTTAGCTGGCAATCAAGGCCTGTGTACTTCTATCCAGGATTCGTGTTTCTATACTGAAGCTGGAAGGAAAGGATTAGCAAGTGGTGAAAGTGAAATTAGGAGGTCTCGGAAACTTAAGCTAGCAATAGCACTGTTGATCACACTCACCGTGGCAATGGTTGTTATGGGGACAATTGCAATTGTTCGTGCACGTAGAGCCATTAGAGATGACGATGATTCTGAGTTGGGAGATTCATGGCCTTGGCAATTCACTCCGTTCCAGAAGTTAAATTTTTCGGTTGACCAAGTTCTAAGATGCCTTGTGGATACTAATGTGATTGGAAAAGGGTGTTCTGGGATTGTTTATCGCGCTGATATAGACAACGGAGAGGTAATCGCAGTGAAGAAGTTATGGCAAAATGCTATGGCTGCAGACAGTGGATGTAAGGATGAGAAGTGTTCTGTTCGTGATTCCTTCTCAGCAGAGGTGAAAACTCTTGGCTCCATACGGCACAAGAACATTGTTAGGTTCTTAGGTTGTTGTTGGAATCGAAACACGAGACTGCTTATGTATGATTATATGCCTAATGGAAGCCTGGGTAGTCTACTTCATGAGCGAAATGGAAACTTATTGGAATGGGAACTTAGGTACGAAATTCTCTTGGGAGCAGCACAGGGCTTGGCTTATTTGCACCATGATTGTGTTCCTCCGATTGTGCACAGGGATATCAAGGCTAACAACATCCTTATCGGCCTTGAGTTTGAGCCTTACATTGCTGATTTTGGCCTTGCCAAACTGGTTGATGGTGGTGACTTTGCTCGCTCCTCCAACACCGTTGCTGGATCTTATGGATACATTGCTCCTGGTAATTTCTCTGTTCATACCCCCACTACTGTTTAGAGTTTGTTTGACTTTGTACTCTTACAATATCTGAAGTGTATCTAACCCAAAAATCTCAAAACCAATTGTTTGCTATAGACATGTATTGTCCTGTAGAATTATACTATGTATGTTTTCTTCCAACAAGAGAAGAAAACAAGACAAGATGCAGCAAGTTACTTCAAACCTTTGAATTTATCCATTCTCAGAATTCCTACGCAATTCTTATCTATTTATAACTTTGAATGCAGAGTACGGCTACATGATGAAGATAACAGAGAAGACTGATGTTTATAGCTATGGAGTAGTTGTATTAGAAGTTTTGACAGGGAAACAGCCAATTGATCCAACGATACCAGATGGACAACATGTAGTGGATTGGGTTAGACAGAAGAGAGGAGGAATTGAAGTGCTAGATCCAAGCTTACTGTCTAGACCGGAATCAGATATAGAAGAAATGATGCAGACATTGGGCATTGCCTTGTTGTGTGTAAATTCTTCGCCTGACGACAGACCCACCATGAAAGATGTTGCGGCAATGTTGAAGGAGATCAAACATGATAGAGAGGAGTATGCAAAGGTTGATATGCTCCTGAAAGAATCTCCTACAACTAATGTTCAAGGAAATAAATCCTCAAACGTGGTTCCAGCAACGTCTTCATCTAAGCCGCCGACGTCAAGTTTGTTTCCAGCAAGCAATAACTCAAGTTTCTCGGGTTCTTCTTTACTGTACTCATCTTCCTCGAATTCCAAGAGGGGTTTCAGTTGATAAGCATCACTCAGTTATGTGTAAAGAAGAAGAAGCTTGTTTTGTTAATCCTTTTCCTTAGTTTTGAGCTTTCTGATGTAAAAAAAGAAAAGGTGGATACATGTTATTAACTAAAAGCAGGACAAGAAATAGAGCGAGCACTTGCAGGATTTGCTTTTTCCAGTAAATAGCTTCTGCGCAATTAACGGTTTCAACTTGTACGCACTCTTTATCGTCATTAAAATAAGAAAGTCGGGCAACATAAGTGGGACTTTCTTGCCCTCAAAAGGTAGGATTGCCCACTCCAAGCGCCCTCACACTCCGGCCCGATAGAATAATAGAAGGATAAATCACGGTTTAATCTTACTCAGTTCTTTAAAGAGGGAGCCTTGTGTCCGATACGCACAAAGAATCATCTCATTGGATAAAACTCTCACAGCTAGAACTCGAACTTAAGATCTCGCACTCAACAACCTTCCTAAAAATCAGTTAAAGCTACCCGTCCGGCATAAGTGGGACTTTCTTGAACTTCAGGGACATATGTTCATCCTTCACCAGGGCCTGCCTGCCAGTGTCTTTATGCTCTAGCATGCAATTTGCAACCAAGCAGTGTCATAACAGCATAGTTCCATAAATTGGATTCGGTGTTTTTGTTTCTTTTAATAGAACAACGATATAATTCAATCTGACGTCAACTAACAATAAATTTGTGAGTCAAATTATAGAGAATTCTTTCAAAATATCAACATTTTTTAGGAATTATTAAAAAGGGTATCCAGTGAAAAGTTCATTAAAAGCTGAGAACCAACAAATTCAGACTGCAAAGATAAAGTTTGTGGGACCAAGGACAGAGTTGGCGCTCTGATTCTCTTATGACTCTGCGCCAATATAATGCGATCTAGGTGTCTTGGTTCCTTCTTCTTTTAACTAGTTGGAAATCGTACGAAGGCAAGAATAAGAACCGATTCCTGATGTTGCACTCACTCGGTGTACCTTTCCAAAGATCTTAGACTGCTGTGCTGCTTTAGCAAAGCCAGATCTTTCTCTGCAGAATATATTAATTTACAGTCTGTGTTGGGTATACGATTACGAATATAAAGTGGTATTAATAATAGTTACAGATGGCATAATTTCACATTACAATTTGGACCAGTTTTTTAAAAAAAGAATACAATGTATAACGCAAGAGTTTTATAATAAAATTTTATATGATAAAATTTTATATTAGATATGCTTTTCAACACTCCTAACCTTAATAATCTGTGATGAAGACAAAAGGGGACAGTTTGAACTCACAATATTTGTACTTAGTTTACACAATTGGGCCTATTTGTGAAAATGTTGTTAATCGTATTCTTTTCCTTTTCTTAGTGCAATTTCAAATCTATCTAAAAGCGTTTTTAATTGTCATTACATAAAACTTCCATTGGAGAAGGAAAAATTTTCTGGGATAACTCTATAAAGTGGTGGGCGCTTTAAAGTAAGAGAAAGTGCTCATCTTGTTAGATATGAATGTATAAATTAGTACGTTGTTTTCTGAGTCATTTACTTAAAAATAAGTTCTTGTTGAAAGAATTTTGAACTCAAATTTCAGTTCTTACTTTTCAACTAGTCTTTTTCTTTTTGTTATAGTCCTGAATTGCCAATCTTTGAGAGAGTTAGGTGTGATTTAGGCAAAGGGTTTTTTTTTTTGCCTTCTATTTGTTTGTTAAATTGTCTTTTTTTTTAAAATATCACTTGTTATTTGCCTTTTTTATACTTATGTGCTGCCACTTTCTATTATCTAATATTAAAGCATGATTTTGTATTTATTTCTTAGCATAGTTAACACGCACTACGGAATTGAAAGATTGTTCGGATCCAAGGAAAGAAGGTGATGATAGATTTGAATTAACTAAATTAAATCTGATATGCAGGGTTTCAAATTTACCTACTAGACCTCACGAAGAACTTGT
>JAOTAY010000191.1:47432270-47448369 GCA_025629805.1 Erythroxylum baracoense
AACCGAAAAGAAAAACTTACTCACACATATTCATCAATGTAACATAAATCATGGTCATAACATATGTTTGCATTGATTAAATCTTCACAATTAAAATAAATATAGAATAAAAAAGCAAATTAAAAACATCCCCTTTTCCCGCAGTTGAATTTTCTCTATTACTAGTGTCTTCTACCACTGCTATATTTTCTCTCCTCCCTCCTTGCCACTATAGCTGATGTGACGAATTAAGTAGGAGGTTTAACGTGTGTATAGAGAGTGTTTGTGAGGCTGTGTGTGAGTCCCTCCTTGCCATCAATTGCCTTTATCATTTGTGAGTGGAGAATATTTGTTGAGTGGGGGCTGTACGTGAGTGCTGGAGGAGCTGATTGCGTCTTCCTCTCACCGCACCAGCTGTTCACGTTAATATTTCTCCACCAGCTTCAACGTTTTGTTTAGGTGCCACCAGTTGCTTGCGTCTTCCTCTCCAAGGCCACCAGCTCAACGTGTTTCTCTCCCAAGCTGCAACGTTTTTCTTCCACCAAGTGTCTCCTCCACCAGCTAATGTTCAATCCTTTCATGCACCAGCTGTCTTCAACGTTCCAGCTACTTGCGTCTCCCAGCTTCTGCGTGTGTATGGAGTGGAGAGTGTATAGTGATGGTGCCATGTGAGTTGGTGAGGAGTGAGGGATGTCTTCTACATTCCTGGTGCAACGTGAGTTTTTGAGGAGAGTGGAAGATGCGTAAAAAATGGGATAAGGGTGGCTTGATTTTGGTGTAGGCAAATGGAGGCTTTTTTTGTTGTGTTATGCGTGAGTGGTGGAAGGATGGAGGCTAGGTTTGTCTTCATGTGTAGCTTAGGCTAGATGGAGGATGCTTTGGTTGTGAGTGGCGTGAATAAAGGCTTGTGTTTGAGTGGGGGCTGCTTTTGGAGTGGAGAATGAGATGTTTCAAGGTCAATTTTGACAGTGCATAAAACATAAATGGTGATGATTTAGGAGCTCAAATTTTATTAATGTCTTCTTCTTTGAGTTAGCTACAATATGAGACTTGAATCACGGGATTTCGCCATCTGAGTCAAAAGTTATCAAAACATGGTTGAAAGGTCATTATGGCAATCCAAAATCTGACCAAATTTCGGGAATTTATTTCTCTTGAATTCCAGCTCAAAAAAATCTGCAATTTATTCCAAAAAATTCTTCAATGAGTCAAAAGTTTAAGTATAAAATTTCAGAATTTTTGGCTAAACCAATCTCGAGGTAAAAATCCCACAATGACTAAAGGTCAAGTCTGTAAAAAACTCAAAAATAGTGCAATTCGAGTCTATTTGTTTCATTTTTTCATTTTACGTCAACAAACCTGAAATAATGCTAAAATATGATAAACCAGCTATAGATAAACATAAAATGAACATAAATGACTCTGAATTAAGTGCTAAAGAGCCACTCAAAATGTCCATTAACACAGCTCTGCAATCTACATACATCCTCCAGGTCCCATCTTTCTTCGACACCAGCAACACAGACACTGCACAAGGGCTCAAGCTCTACCTCACATGCCCCTTATCTAGTAACTCACCCACCTACTTTTAAAGTTCCTTTGTCTCCTCAGGATTACTCCTATAAGCTGGGTAGTTTAGAATCTGAGCTCTGGGCACAAAATCAATCTGGTGCTCTATACCTCTCAAGGTTGGCAGTCCTTTAAGCATCTCCTCAGGAAAGATATTAGTATAATCCTGTAAAAGAGAAGCAAAAACACTAGGCAAAGCCTCAAGAGGGTTAGTGTCAGAAATTAAACACTCTCTATATCTCACCACTACTAGTGCTCTCTTCTCTCTAGTCCACCCCCTTCTCTCTAGTCCCTACATTCGGCCTTTTAGCTGTCTCCTTGAAGTCCACCCCCTTGTCTTTTGAGTTTGCCTCTCTCTTGGGCCATTTTGAACTCCATGATTGGCTAGAATTTGTCCCACTCCTTGTAGCCACTCTAACTTTGATTTGTTTCTCCACCTTCATGGCCATGTTCACCATGTCCTCAATCTCTAAGTAGTGCTGCAACTCCATAACATTGGCTATCTTCCTATTAAGTCCACTCAAAAATCTGACCATTGTAGCATTTGGGTCCTCCTCTATGTTAGCTCGGATCATAGCCACCTCCATCTCCTTGTGGTAGTCCTCTACTGATTTAGACCCCTAAGTGAGTCTCGAAAGTTTCTGGTGCATCTCCCTGTAGTAGTAAGAAGGCACAAACTGCTTCCTTATACATGCCTTCATATCGTCCCACGTAGTAATTGGCATCTCTCTATTTCTCCTCTTGGATGTATCCAACTAATCCCACCATATTAGTGAATAATCTGTAAATTCAACAGTGGCTAGCTTTACCTTTTTATCTTTAGAAAAATTGTAGCACTTAAAAACCAAGTCTACCTTCCTTTCCCACTCCAAGTAAGCCTCTGCGTCATTCTTTCCCTTGAAGGCTGGGATCTGCATCTTGATAGATTTAAGGTCTCCATCTCTCTTGTTAAATGTCTCATCTCTCTGAACCCTCCTTGGTCTGTGTACCTCAAACTCCTCCTCCTCCTCAAGGTCATCCTCCTCTGACTCATACTGAGGTGCTGGTCTACAAGGTGGTGGTTGCTACTGGCGTGTATACCTACACGCCTACCCTGAGGTTCCTCATGTCTCCCTTGTTTGAGCTCATCTATCTGTCTCCTAATCTCAGTTAAGGCTAGATTGAACCTCTCAAATTGTTGCTTCATGGCTCTCAAAGTGAAAGCAATATTTGCATCTTCCCCTTGGTTGTCATCATTCCTACCTCCCTGTGACATTGTAGATAAAAATGATATATCTGCAAAACAAGGTTAGTAATAAACAACCTCACACACTCCCTCATGTATTTCACTCAATTGATGTCACTCCCCTCGTGTTTAAGTCACAGCAATGACTCCCTCAAATAAGCTCACACACTCTTGCCTTTTACCACTCAATTCCCTCTGAAATTCAATTCACCACTCGGAACTAATTCTCAACTGATCAAAAGAATCAAAAAGGTGTGAAAGTTTCAAACTAACTAGCAAGTACGAGTATTAACAAAAAAAAATTTCCAGATTTTTTCAAACTTTTTTCATTTTTTGCACTTTTTTTGATCTTTTTTCTAACTCTTCTTTTTTATATTTTTTCGTTTTTTCATTTTTGGACTTTTTGGACCTCTTTTTACTCTTCTTTTTTCAAATTTTTTTTCATTTTTTTGTTTTTTCTGAACTTTTTTTGGATCTAGGTCAAATATTAATAGAAGATCAAACAAGAAAAAATAAAATTCCGATATATTTGAATAAGAATTTTCCTCCACACTAATGCTCTGATACCAACTAACGTGCACCACAGAATTGAAAGATTATTCAGATCCAAGGAAAGAATAAGAGGATAGATCCGAATTAGCGAAATTAAAAATGATATGCAAGGTTTTAAAATTACCTACTGGACCTCATGAAGAACTTGTCTCGAGCAACCTAGATAACAGGTAAAGAACAAACCAAGAAAGTTGTATCGGATCAAAATCACACCACAATCTGATTCAATTGATAAGTGATGTTTAATTCCTAAGTTGAAAATAACAAGAGGGATTTCTTCTCTCAATATAACCGACGACTCACAAAAGATAATCTAATCAAAAAAAATTTCCTAACCCTAAAGAGGGTATTTATACCTAGGTCAAATAATAAAAGACTTGGGCTTAAAATACATAGAAGCCCAAAATATAATTAACTTAAAACAAGTCCAAATTAGAATAATAAAGCCTCTCATCTTGGGCTTAAGTGATAATGTGTAGCCCAATACAATGGTCTTCAAGTCCCAAGTGAGTCTAATCCAAAGATTTGAGATAAATAAATCAATTTGAGTCGTGATTCAGATAGCTCTCCTCCAATAGGCTTGGTGCATTCCATCCTCTCCACAAATTGGCCCACATGCACATAGAGAGCCTCCTTGAATCTCTCGGTCCAACTGGAATGACAAGCTTGCCCCCGTCACGCATGCCATCTCAATGGTGATCCTTGCTCCTGCTCACATTAATAGTTCCTATTTTGGTTTCAAAGACAAAGTAGATAGCCAATAATAATGGTGTCAATCCTTTGTTGCCAACACTATCACATGTCGGGTATAAAATATAGAGCAAATAGATGAACACATTTTTCTTGTCCTAAGATTTCTAAAATTTAGTAGATAAAGGCTATAACAAAACTAAAACAAGTTGAGACATTAAAAAATATATGTCAAAGCATTATTCTTCATTCAACAAGCGATATGTGAATTAATCTTTCCTCATGTTTTAATAGTTAAAAGGTCAACAAAAAACTTGGGATACTTTGCAAAAAGGTTATCAAGGTAATGTGAAAAGTACTTAATGTCAAACTTCAAACCCTTTGACATAAATTTGAAAGTCTGTTTATGAGTGACAATGATACTTTAGAGAGCTATTACAATAAAATGATGGAAATTATTAACTAAATAAGGAAGCATGGTGAGGATATGGCTGAACAAAAAGTAGTTGAAAAATTCTTAGAAACCTACCTAAGAAATATGATCATGTTGTATCTAGGAAATTTGAATTCAAAGCAATGTCACTATTGTAAAAGGCATATCATATAGAAAGACATTCTCACCTTAAACAAAATCAAGCTAAATTTATCGAAGGAAATAAAGCAGATGAAATTAAAAGTTTATTTCTTACATATTATTCTCCTAATGAATGTATTTAAGGTATTTTGTATATAGTTAGTGATTGCAGTGTACATGTGATAGGTCCATTTGATTTTTTCATTAGCTTGGATAAGTCAATAAATAGTCTAGTAAAAATGGGTTAAATGGTTTAAGAGGATCAAGAAAAAGGTACCATTAAGATAGATGCATATTGTTTATATTACATTAAAACTATACTTTATGAACCTAATTTATATTCAAACTAAATAAGCATATGGTAACCCTTTTATATTCAACTTGTATGTCTTCATAAATAAGTCTAATAAGCATATTTTATTTAAGATACTAATAAATGCTTAATCAACTATACTTTTATTCTCATATTTAGTTTGTTTTTCTTGATTATTTGAGAGTTTTGTTGTTTATTGTACTTATTTTGTTTTTATTATGTTTTTAGGTCTTAGTTACCTTCATTGATTAAAAAAGAGAAAATTTTGGGTGAAATCGGGACAAAAAAGGGAATAATTGAACCATTTTGGAGGGATATGTCTGGGTGATAAAGTACATACTCGTGTAGGTCACATATATAGTCATGTAAGGGACCATATAAGTCTATATAAGAATGTACAACTTCGAAGACATTATTTTGATTGTGTGAAGAGGGATATGCCTGTGTAAGTCACATACATGGTCATGTCTCATACCCGTGTAAGCTCCTAGAAACGTGCATATGCACAATTTTGAAGAGTTTTTTTGGGATATGGTTATACACATAGTCATGTGACTAACCATGTCCACTCTAAAAATCTTAATTTCGCACCATAAAAGGCAATATTAAAGGATAATTAGAGAGTAGACATTAGATAACAAATTTAAGCAACAATTAGAGTCAAAATTAAGAAGCAGAGACACACTTTGAGCCTGGGACAATAGAAACATGAAGCTTAATTCAGAGATATGATAAAGAACAACTTTCCATCGAAGTTTCAAGGAGAAAAAGGGGTATGTATTATGGATTATTTTCTTTTTAATTATTCTTTTGAAATTTTGGTGTTTGTTTAATTTAGTTTTCTATGCTTATCAACAAAATTTTTTTAGTGTCTAGGTATGATGAATCTTAAGTTAAGATGGAACTTATGAGTTAATCTTTTATTAACATAATTTGATTAGTTATTCATTATAATTTAATTATGTTTTTTAATTATTGAATTAACATGTCCGAGATATTAGTTTAATGTATGATTTTATATGACTGAGATTAATAAATCTTTTTGTATAAATAAATCTACCATAATTAGAAGGAGTTGCATGCAAACTTAAAGATATATTGACACAAATCTTCTTGATTAGGGTCAAATATAATTGTGAAATTCATAAATCGAGTAATGTGATCTTAAAAATTTTAACTATAAAGAGGTTTTAGTTGATCAACTGAAGAGTACTAGTTGTTAATAGTATTGAGAAAGATATTAATATAAGATAGGAATTTCTACAGTTTAATGATCACTACTTGAATTGCATAATAAAGGTTTAATATTTAAGAGATATTAGGGGGATTCATTACATAGGTACCAGTATTATTATGTTGAATGTCAATTTAGTTTGGTTTTAGTTAAATCATCATTCTATTATTTTTTTTGTTCACTGACACTATACTATAGTTCAATAGGTGTACCTGCCTATGAGATCTATAACATAGAGATCAACATCATATCAGGTTCTAATGACTAAGAGTAAACTATTTCCTTTGAGACCGTAGATATAGGCATCTAAGTTTCAAACAATTAAGCATATTGCATGAACAACATTTAGTGATTTGCTTTCCTTTAATAAAACATGTTAATGGTGTTTGTCAGTTATTTAGCTGAAAAACATCAAGATTCTTTTCTTACAGGGTAGTTAAAGACAACTACAACTTTGACTAAGTTAAGACATGCAACTTTATACAGGCTAATGTATACTCTTTCATTAAATGGATGCAAGTACTTCATTGTTTCTATTAACAATTTTAGTTAAACGATTTGAATCTATTTTACTAAAGAAAAGTTAGATGCATTGCCACTTTTTTAAAAAATTCAAGTCATTTATTGAAAGGAAAAGTAAACATCTCATGAAGTGTGTGTTACAAACCAATCATGGAGGTAAATTTCTATCAATAAAATTTGATAAATTTTGCTTTGAATCTAACATTTGAAGACAATTGATAGGTAGTTGCATTCCATAAAAAATTATTGTTGCAGGCAAAAGAATAGGAGTCTTATAAAGATGGTTAAAAAACATACTTAAAGTTAAGGATCTACTGAAGATTTTTTGGGAAAAAACAATACTCACAATAATTTATATTCTCAATCAAAGTTCCACAAGGACATTACTTCACCAAATACCTTTTGAAGCATGGCATGGATGGAAGCCTGAAGTAACTCATCTTAAATTTTTTGGTTCCATTGTTTATGTGCATATTCTTTCTTAGAAAAGAACAAAGATTGATGAAAGTAGTGTGAATTACATTTTTATGGGATATAGTATTGAAACCAAAGGCTATCAATTTTGTAATCCTCTTATCAGAAAGCTACTAATAAGTGATGATGTCGTATTTGATAAGAAAATACTTGAAAATGAGAAGGAGAAAGTTCGTAGGTGAATAGTGACAGACTCCAATCCTTCAATAGCACAATCTTGCCTAGCCAACTCATTTAATTCATCAAGTCCAACACATTTAGACTCTCTTTTTTCTTTAAAAACACCATGAAAATGAAGGAGATTGACTGACATTTGTGTTACTACAAAGAGATGTGAAATTGAATAAATACAAAAACTGAGTTCACTTGAAGAAGTTGTGAAATTCAATGATTACTGTGTTGCTATGGATGAAGAAATGAAGGCCTAGAGAAAAATAAGACAAGGGAACTAGCTAATCTTTTAAATAGAACAAAAATCATTGGCCTAAAATGGATTTACAAGATAAAATATAAATCAAATGGATTAATGCAAAAATATGAAGCCAAGCTGGTTTCTCAAGGTTAATTATATACAACATCAAGGTATTGACTTTACATTTGCTTCAATTACAAAGTTTGATACTATACCCACTCTTTTAGCCTTAGCAACCTAAAACAAATGAAAAATCTATCAATTTGACGTAAAGTTTACTTTTTAAAATGATTTAATGAAGAAGAGTATGTACAATAACCAAAAGACTATAAAGTGGCAAGTTAAAAGAATAAAGTACATCATTTAAAGAAAGTACTGTATGGCCTGAAGCAAGCTTCATGGTATAAGATGATCAGCATTTTAGCTCGTATGAATCTCAGCAAAGTGTAAGTGTCTATTTATGTGTCAAGACTAGAGGAGGTGATGAATTGATAATTGATTGTCTTTGTATGGTTGACTTGATCTATATTGTAAATAGTTTTTCTAGTGAATGAATTTAAGAAACACAAGATCTACGAATTTGAAACGAGGGAATCATGACTTGGGCTAGCTACAAATGAAATAATATGATGAGGAAAATATTCTTTTTGTGAGGTTCCAATGCAGGAGTGCAACTCAATGAAGAGTCCGTAATTGCTAATAAAAAATTAACCTTAAACGATTAAGAAGAAAGGGTGAGGGTCATGTCTATTCTACTTTGATTGAAAGTCAACTCTATTTAATAAATAAAAGACCAAATATTGCACTAGCCACTAATATCTTGTCATAGTTTATACAAAATCCTGGTAAATTGTATTATGGTGCTGCTAAGATATTATTGAGATACTTGAAGGGAATTGGGTTATTTAGAATTTGATATGGCAAAACTACTAATCTTAATTTGTATAAATATTGTTACACTGATGGAGCATGTTCAATTAATAATTGACAAAGTAAAACGGCCTATAGTTTTGCTTTTGAAAATAACGCTATCTTCTAGGGCTCAAGGAAGAAATCTGTTAGTACATTATCTTCCTCTGAAGTTAAATATATATGACTGCAACATCAATAGCACATGTGTGATTGCTATATTACCTTGAAGCCTTGGATTCATTGGCTTCTTTGTGTCTAGATTCAGTCATGAAAGACATCTTTATTCAAAATCATAGCAAGTGAACGGATACTCACCCTCCATTTACTGAAAACTTTAGAAATATCTTACTTGTTTTTTGTTTTCTATTGCACTGGACTTCTGAATGGCAGGAAAGAAAGAAGTATGCATTAGCTTAGGCTTAGAGTTTTGTCAACGCGGAAGAAAGTTTTGTTTTTCTACGTCTTAGGATTTAGTTTTAGCTCTCTCTTTCTCTTATTTCTTTAATTGTTGAAACGACAAGAAAATCTGTTCCAGCATATAAATTGCCAATACTATTTATTTGTTCTCTATTTATCTATTATCTATTCTTTCTTATGTTCTTACTGATGGTCTGTTTAATTGCAGGACGTGCCCTTTGTGTAAGGCTTTGGTAAATGTATATCTAAAATTGCCTTCCCCTCGATCATCATCTCATTTAGCAGGGGTAATTTGTCACTTTTATTTACCTTGCCTTGTTGAGGAGTTGGGAAACCAGGTGAAGTAGATGCTAGAATGGTTGTCCGTTCAATTGCGATGTGAAATAGGTTATAACCTTAACTAATCAAATTCAAGCCACTGAGTTGCTTTTAGACCAACATATATGCCACTGTCAATTCCCCATAAATGGAAGCTATGCTTCACAATTTACAATGTTTTACCCATAATGGCTGAGCGTACTGGATGAATTTCGATTCAGACATGGTGTCTTGAACTTGGTTTCTTGTTTGAAGAGCACCTTCTGCTAGCTTTATATATCGAGTTTTTATGCTCAACAAATGAGTGCTGATATGCAATCGATGACTGCTAGCTTTTTTGAAAATAGTCAGTATAAATCTCGTATTTGGTATAGGAAAGAAGGGAAAGATTAAATAAGCTCCTTTTAATTGTATACTGTTGAAATTGAAACAATATTTGACATCACGAGCTAGATATCTACTATTTCATCTTCTTTATGAGTTTCATTAACAATATTTAGGAATTGCAATACCAGGTTAACTACTCTTGGAACGGTAATTCATCTTTGCTAAAAAAATGTCCATTTTGGCAAAACCTTGTAGTCCATCGTACTTCATTTTCTCTTATTGTAACGAAGCTATATTCCATTAATGAATAAGCTACTTTTGTCCATTAGAAATCAGCCATTTGAAAGAAATCGATAGAACTTAAAGGCTCACGCAACTATTTTCCATGGAAAAGGAAACAAGCCAAATGATTTGTTTATGTTTACGAACTAATTCTATTTCACTTTCCCACGATTTTGTCCTTTATAATTTCGGTCGTCGCCTTGGCAGTCCCCCAAGCTCCTGAAACGGAGTCGACAGTCTTCTCTTTGATGGCATCAGTGGCTTCAGTTACTCTCTCGGTCACCTCCTTTGTCATTTTTGTAACCTGAAACAAAGAATGCATGTCTTTCTGTTTAAATGCTTTTGCAATTACTTTTAATGGATTCGAATGCTGGAATCATATGAATGACCTTTTTAGCCGCGGAAGCAGCTGTGTCTTTTATAAATTCACTCGTCTCCCTCACTTCTTTTGCACCTTCCTTAACTGCGTCTGCTGCTTCTTTTATGTTTTGACATGTCTCTGCAGTCTCTTTATCCTTTTTACTGGCCTGTAATTTCCACCAACCAAAGGTTTGGTGCCAATAGTTAGTCCCCAGTTTCTTTCCGTAAATCGTATGAATAATTCCAAATGGATCTTAATCGTTGCATTCCAATGTAATATGTACATAAACATACATGAATTCATGCACTTAAAAGGTAAGAAATTCTGTAGTTAAGATGCAAGCGACTTGCTTAAAGGAAATGTACACATACAGGCTGATAAAGTCACAACTTACTTGCAATGGTCTCGGCGCAGCAGTGACAAAAGACCTCGAACGACTCCGACCACTTCTGGGCGTGCGGATGAACTTGGAAAGCATTGAAGTAAGTTTGAAGTTGAACATGTTCTTGTGTCGTGTTATCTTACTAAACCAAAATGCATTTATCGAAACTTGTTTCTAATTATATGCTATAATACTTGTCAAACCGAGAACATTTCTCTGCTCGTCTCGTGATCCCTTTCTTCCGGAAAACTGCAACCGAGTCCGTGTTTCTAGCTCTTGAGTGGAACCATCGTGTTTTAAGCTGTGGATACCTCATTTTTTGAACCGAGAAAGCCGATAAAGCTAGCATGTAAATTCTAATTTCATCAAAGAGAAAAAACAAAATCCAAATGATCATCTTTTCTAAAATTCTTGCAATTTAAACTACAGTTTATTCTAATTTATTTTAATCTTAAATATTATTAAAATATTTTAATTTGACTATGTTTAATTCTATCTTTTTATGTTCAACTGTTTTCTAGCCCTGCAGATAATTATCTTATTCTTTAATAATGTTTAAATAATTTAAACTATTAATTAAAGATGTAAATAAAAGTAATTAGATTGAACCTTTCATTAACTTTTCAAAACATACTTTCATATTTTAATATTAATAAGAAATGCCTTGTATTATTAGAAATGTAATATTATAGATTTTATCCAGTTATTTTATTAAATTTGTTATTAATATTATAAAATTATAAAAACTATATCACATTTAGTAATCGGTTATATAACAATTTGTATTAATATAATTCAATAAAAATTTAATCAAAATTCCTTTTATAGTACTTCTAATTTCTAATATTATAAAATGTTGTCTATTAATTTAAACCATAAAGGTAAATTCTGAAAAATGCAAACTAATTCAGATTTTAAACTAAATATGAAAGCTATTTTTTAAAATAATATTTTAGGTTTATTTAGTATGCTTATATATACTTTTTGTGTTTGTTTTTAAGCTCAAGCTCTAAGTTCGATTGATTAGTTTTTGCCTCTAGATTGATTTGTTACCTAGATTAAAATTGAATGCATGTAGAGATGCACATTTAAGCCCATTCATATGATATCCAACGTTAACATCTTGGGCTCATATTTTAATTGTCGATCAATCTTATGCTTGTCACCATTGTTAGGTTTAACATTTAGGTTTTGTTTCTGCACAGTTCAAAGGTAATTAACTGCATTTTCAGAAAGCAGAAACCGAAAGATATTATCATTTTTAAATAATAAATTCACTACTGTATAATCTTTTTTAAAAATTTTAATTTAATTCCAAAAATTTTCAAAAAGCACGATTTAACAAAATAAAAACTACATGTAGAAGTCAAGTAACCAAACAGATTCTGAAAATCTATATATAAACACCTCTCCCTCTTCTTCTTATTATATCTTCTTAATAAAATTGACAGGCAGAAATTACTTGCAGTAGAAAATATGGGTTTTTTTTATCACTTTTTAACTATTAAAATTTACTGGGATTTGTTGATGGTAAAAATCTCTCAACCCCAAAAACTCTTCGCAACCTTCAAGCCTAGTTTCAGAAAGATTAAATGTTGTTATGCTGGCTCTTATCCTCTTTAACGTAAGAGGTCTTTTCCTGTATCATTGGCCTTCGTGGAATGCTTGCAAAAAAAATGATCTTACGGTAGCAGATGAATTGGCTTCATCAACGAAGTTCAATCTATCATTTACAGAAATATTGGCAGTGAATATTATTATAGCATCATTACTGCTCTCAACTTGTGGGCTGAATATGTATTCTTTAATGAACTCCATTCCCATCTCCTAACTCATGAAATCCTTCTCCAAAGTCACCATATTCCACCCAGTACAAATTTGGCCACTACAAATCCTCTCTCTTCTCATTCTCTGGATAACAATAATTTAATCCACCAAAATAAACCAGTCTCACCTACTTCTCTCTGTTGCCATCCTATGGTCCTACGCCCCACCGCACCATAATGGCCACCGAGAAAATATCAATAATGTTGAGCTTCAAAAGCCAAATTCCACCTTTATCGACGTTGATTATAAACACTGTGAACCTTCCAAATTTTCCCTTGCCAATAAAAAATCGGCGAAGTGCTATGTAACATAAGTAACTTATGAAATAAAGAATATTTTAGAGTAATGAGCTTGTGTTTTTCATTGATTATGTGTGTAGGTATTGTTGGAATTTTTGAGATATAACTTTTCAACTTAACTCATTCATTTATTATATCTGACCATGCCTTTATATAGGCTTACAAATAAACTGAAAATCAAAGTAAATCTTCAACAAAATCAAATATTTTGATCATAATAAAATATAATAAAATCAGGAAACTATCCTATAGAATCTGCAAAATTAAAAAATAAACTAAGACCTATTCTAAAAGAATTTTAACAATTCTAAAATTTGAATTAATTTCCAATAGGTATAAACAATCTAATATACATGATGATGAGATACAAGATAAGATGAAATAACTAAAAGTATTATGGTGATAAATAGAGGATTGATAACAAAGTGATATGAAGTTGGGATTTTTGAAAAATAGGACATGTGTTATTAGCCCTTCTCAAACTCATGATGAGATGAAATCGTAGTTTGTCTCAAAGACAATGAAATGTAGAGGAAGATAAGGCCTTGGTCATGAGATTAACAATGTCAACTGAGGAGATATGTCTAATAACAAAGCTTTAGAAGCAACTAGATCACGAACAATATGAATATCGATCTCAATGTACTTTGTGTGAGTATGAGAGATAGGATCTGCAACAAGGAATATGACACCAAGGTTTTTTACACGAAATAGTAGGTTGTAAGTGAGACAAGCCAAACTCACCGAGAAGAGATGTGAGCCATGTTTTTGTATTCAGCTTTAATACTAGATTTGGCAATAATAGGTTGTTTCTTGACACTGTAGGAAATAAAGTTGGGTCAAAAGAAGCAATAACCAGATGTTGATTTATAATCATCCCAACAAGCATAACAGTAGGCAAGAAGTGCTACGGAGGTGAATTTGGTGCAACGAAGACTATGACAAGTTATGCATGAACATATCACAAAATTCATTTGACAGCAATCTAATGAATGACGGTAGGACAATGTAAAAATTAAGAGACCTTATTTACAAGGAACTTAATGTTAGGAAGGGTAATATAAAGATATGGGAGAGCTCCTACAATATTACAATACTGAATGGGATCATAAAGAAGAATGTTATGATTTTTGGGGAGTGGAAGAGTGGGGGGTCATAGGTGTGGAAGTTGGTTTAGATTGTTCAAGGTTTATGCTAAGAAAACGATCTTTGATATACTAAGCTTAGGTGAGAAGAAGACCACGGGAAGTGGTTCTGGCTTCGAGAACAAGAAAATGATGAAGTGGGCCTAAGTTTTTAATAGAAAATGTAGAGTCAAGGTCATGAATAAGAGAATTAATGAGGGATTAGGAAGAAACTATTATCAAGATATTATCCATATAGACGAAGAGTTAACTAGTGTAAGAGCAGGATTCATAAATTAAGAGAGAGGTGTTCGATTTGGAGGAGACAAAGTTGAGTTCAAGTAGTTTTAGACAGAGATGATGAAAACAAGCTTGTGGAGCTTGTTTGAGATTGTAAAGAATTTTATAAACGTGACATACATGAACAGGATCTGTAAAGCCAGGTGATTTAGTCATAATGATTGGTTAATAAAGGTGACCATGGAGAAAGGCATTGTTGACATTACGTTGGTTATGGTGCCATTGGTCTGAAAGGACAAAAGAAATGATGAGACAAATAATGGTGGGTTTGACAACAAGACTAAATATGACAATATAATCATCTCATTTGCCTAATGATATCCTTTGGCCACAAGATGAGCTTTATAACTCTTAATGACGCCATCAGGACTTCATTTAATGTGAAAAACCTATTTGTAACCAACAATATTAGCATTCAATGGAGGAGATACAAGAGACTATAAGTTAGTGATAAAGAGTTATGAACTTTTTAATGGGCATTTTTATATTAATTTTAGATTTATAATTTGCTAAACTCTTGTGCATTTAATATTTAAATTGCACTAATTAAGAGTTATTTGTTTTTAATTTAGGCACATATTGGATGAATAAAAACGTTAATGTTTTTAGAAGATAAGAACGAGAGTTGTGCATGAGAAAAGAGAGGGACTGGAATTATTCAAGGAATAAAAACAAATAGAGAGAGGCGTGAAGATTGAATACGAAAGAAACAAATAGCAACAGCTGTAGGCGGCAGGAAAATATAAAATGAAGAGAGTAAAAGGAGAGTGGCGGCGCAGACAATGAAGGGAAGAAAGCAGATGCAGACAACAAGAAAAACAAAGCAGCGTGAGAAGGGTCGCGTGAAAAGATGACTTGCTGAAAGGAGAGAAAATAAATCAGCTGGTCGGTGGAGAGATTAGTGGCGTGAAAAAGGTGTTTGACCAAAAACGATAGAAGAAAATGAAGACAAAAAGACTAACAATCTAAGCAGCTGAAAAGGAGGTTAGAAAAGAGACTCTCCACACAGGTACAGGAGGGCACCATCATTAGACACTCACGACAAAAAACTCTCCTTACACGTTGCAGCTAGTTGGGTGGAGAGAAAAGGTTACAACAGCTGTGCTTGGTTGGAGTGACGTTGAAAAGAAGAAAAAAAACGTTGGGCTGAGAACAACAAACGTGAGCTGGAAATTACTCACGCACAAAACCCACCCAAAAATTCTCTCCACTCACACAACATTGGGCATGGATTAAAAACACGTTACATGCAGCAAGGAAAATGATGTTGGCAGCTAAAACACTCCTCTCCACTCACACGTTGCAGAAGTAAGAGAAAAAGAAAAGAAAGCAGCTGGTGGATAAATACGTAGCAGCTGGTGGTATAGATGATAGACATTGGCTGGTGGAGAAAAAAATAGGTTGACAGTTGGGAGGATTAAAGAGAGAGCTCTACTCCATCACCCACGGAACATACAGCACCCACGGAACATCACTCACGAACTGAAAAACATCACCAACTTTACACCAAGAGAGGACAAAACTCACACATGTTGAAGCAAGAGAAGCAGCTGGTGGCAAAAAATGTGAGCTGGTGGAGATAAAAAACGTGAAGAAAGGAGGGTGCAAGGTCAGCGTATGAGGAGTTTCTGCGGAGGCTATGTGTGTGTGAGCTGCTGGTGAAAATAGGAGGCAATGAATCAGCTACATTGAGGTGGAAGAAACCAAGACGATAGCTGGGAAGTTGTGGCAAGTGGACAGCGCAAGCAGCTGGGCAAAAGGGACAACAACGAAAGCAGCAGCTGATGGACATTAAATGAAGTAACGCAGTAGTGGAGGCGCAGAGAGGAAATAAATCACCATTGGCCAAGCAGCTACAGTAGAGAAAAGAAGGGGTGTTTTAAATTTGTTTTCTTAAGTTATGTTTTTATTCCGTATTTTTTTAATTGCGTGATTTAATCAATGCAAACATATTTTATGACCATGATTTATGTTACATTGATGAATATGTGTGAGTAAGTTTTTCT
>JAOTAY010000191.1:47464623-47480469 GCA_025629805.1 Erythroxylum baracoense
ATTCTTTCCTTGGATTATAACTAACTAAATTAACTGGGCATTATTACTGCGCATCGCGCAGTAATACTCTGCTAGTTTGTTTCTAACAAAAAGACCTAACAAAAAGGAGGTATTTGTCTTCTTTTGTTAATCATACGGGATTTCTAGAGATTTTTAATGTATAAAGTGTTTTTTTTAAGAATCAATGAGACTATAATGACTTTTTGTATTTACCCTTTAAATTATATAAATAGTTTATAAAAAGCCCAACTCGATTTCTTTAGATATTCATAAAAAATAATTTTCTCCTTGATATTTTACAAAAGGTCTAAGTAAGCTTTATTTTTTATATAACTTTTACACATTATTAAGGATGCTTAGTAATGCTAAGATGCAATATGGTATTGAAACAACAACAAGGGCTTACTTAGAGATGCAAATCACACATTAGCCTTAAAAAAGATATGGAATAAATAATCTACATTAATGAATAATTATGGTAATCTAACACAATAGTAAGAAAGAGATTAAGGGAGAGAAAGTGAAAATGAACTTATATTATTTTAATCAACAACCTTTGGCCTAAATTGACTACCTAAGCTCCAATTAGTAATTTATTAGTTTTTTTCAATAGGTAAAAAGGAGCCTCTGATACAACTTCTTTATATAAACTTAATTTTGTCTCATTTTATTTCTTTTGTAATTATTTTATATAAAGCAAAAAAATACAAAAATATTAGTAAAGAAATGTACTTTTTATTTGTTAATTTCATTTTTTATTAATTTTGTTTCTTGTATTTAAAATTAATTTATTTTATGCTTTAAGAATTTATATTCAAAATTTTGTACTTGAATTTAAAATTACTTTGTTTTTATGTCTTAGGAGTTTTTATTCAATTTTTATCCTAATTAATTTGCATTTCAATTTTTTTCTTTTTTTCAAAAAATACTTTAAGTCCTTAAGCTTTGTGTTGGACTTTGGATGGTATACAAGAAGGATGATGAATTTTGTGCTTTCACTATTTGCTCTATTTGTAAGCTAATGAATAATTTCATATTCTAACGAATGATTATGGAAAATTAAGTAAGATAATCACAAAACAATCATAATAATTAGTAAAAGAGAGAACGGAAAGAGAGAGAACTAATTTATAGTCGGTTGGCTAAACAACCCTTAACCTACATCCATTCCTAACCTCTAATTGGGAATTCATTGTCATCTTCCTTCAATGGGTAAATACTAACCTTCTATATAACTTTTTCTTTGCCACGAGTAAAAAATAACCTTTACAATTATCCTGCTTTGTTATGAGTGAAAAATAATCATTTACAAGTCTTGTTCAAAATCAAGCTGAAGCCTTATAAGTTGTCTCCTAATTAATTTCCCAATTACAACAAGTATACAATTGAAAAACTCCTTCTCTTACTCACACCAATTAATAAAGGCTCAATATATATTATATAATACACACGTTCACTATCTAGCCTCTCAAGGCTTTTAACAAATCTTTAGTATGCCCAACATTCTTCTCACAATTGGTAAATGATATATTGATACTTAAAACACCCTAAAATAGTCACTAAAAATAAAAAATAGTTGTCACAATGACTAATAACTTTGATATTGATTAATTAATAGCATATTGGTCGACCATATGAAATATTTAGCTGACCAATGTATCGACTAACATTGATTTAAATTTTCGATATAAGAAAAATTAGAATACATTGGTTGATCACTCAAAGTGTATATTTTTACTAACTTTCAAGATATATTAGTTGAACAAACCCATACATTGGCTTACCAATATACCAAAAAAAAGTTTTTTAAAAAAATTCAAGTTTTTTGGAACATAAAAATAAAAACTTGATTTAAAACCATATCAAAAGTTTTCCAAAAGTGTTTAAAGATCAAAATGTATCTTTAAAAATCAAAGCACATTTTCCTTGATTATGAAAGGATTTACGCTTTATGCCTATATGTAAATGATCATGCAATGATTAAGCTAATAATTTATTAAAAAAATCAATATAAGATTACAAGAAGGTTTACAAAGAGTTGCCTAAGTCTTGAAATGCTTGATTTCTTCTTATTCTTAGTTCTTCACTTGAATTGTATATATGCTCCACTTTTCTCATTTTCTTCATTCTTTGTTTCTCAATTGATCAATTTGGTCCTTTATCACTTTATCAATCCGTTGAGCTTGATTTTCATATATTAACTTATTAATATCATCAAGGATAAAAATAATAGTGGTAACATCTTTTATTGTTATAAAAAACCTATAGGAGAAACTCACTTTGTCCAACACTTTGTTTGTGTTTCAAAGAGTCTTGAGTTAATTTGAAGATATAATCGAACTTGGGGTTCAAATTCAGAAAATTAAAAAATCCTAAACTGAAAAATTAAAAGAAAAAGAGAATAAGTTGAAAAGCATATAAGGACCAACTAATAAAGAAAGAGAAAGTTTGGAGATTGAAATGAAAAATAAGAAAAAAGAGTAAATTACATAACAAACTTAATTAAGAAAGAGAAAGGCACATATAAGGGAAAATGACAAAACAAGGAAAAAATAAAATAAAAGCCCAGTTGAAAAATAGAAAAAAACAAAAGCATACAAAAAGAAAGGATAAGAACTAAAAGAGCAAAACATAAAAAAGGAGGAGAAGAACAAGTGAAAAGAGAGAGATAAATAGGTAAAAGAAGAACGTAAAAGGGAAATAACTGAACAAAAGAAGAACCATGTGACAAAAGATACAATATAAAAAACATTGAGTATTAAAAAAAAAGAATGAGAGAAAAGAATTGGTAATTGTGGATATGATTAATATAATAAAAAGTCAAGTCCTTATGAGCATGAGAAAAATCAAAGCCAATAAGAACTTGAAATATAATGGTACGTGATAGGAGATTAAAAAAGGGTCGTTTATCAATATGTGATCTTTATCCTACACTAAAAATGAAACCTTCTCCATGAAGTAAATCACTTGTTATTATAGAAATCACGTATAATATGTAAAATACACAAGAAGGGGGGTTAAATCGTGTTAAATCATCTAAGATAGTAATCTTTAAAAAACTTCTTGATTTTCTTGAAAGATTAAGACGATTACAAAACAACACACTTTTTTTGTTTGAGTAATGCAATAGCGGAAATAGTATCTATTCTTCTAGCAACAAGAAATTAAAGAGATAAGGATTAGAGAATATGACACCACGATTTATACTGGTTCACCCTTAACCTTTGGGCTACGTCCAGTTCTCAGAGTTTATCTAAGATTTCACTATCTCTTGCAACTTTACAAGTATTATTTCTCACTTCCAGAGCCTCTTCAGGTCTCTTTCACAAAGTATTCTTTATCTGCTATCTTAGCCTCTTCAGGCTCTAGCCTTCCCTTTCACTAGAAAAGATATTGTTTGAGTTTTCTAAACTCATGTTACAGGTGTTCTTGATCTCTCTTCTTCCTTCTTTTCACTCAGGATATTTTTACAATATACTTACTTGATCACATAATTATTTTGTGTGGGTAGAGAGTTGAGAGTTGAAAGTTGAAAGTTGAAAGTTCTGAGTTTTGTCTATGACTACAACTGATATTCATAGTCTAATTCTCTAACGGTCTTTTCGAGAAAATGCTTGTAGAATCTTTAGAGATCAGTTATTAGTTGAGTCCTGTAACCAACTCCAACTAACTAACTAACTGACGTTATAGATTATTCTTCAAGTATATCGTCTTGAATTGATTTGTATGATTCATCTTATGTCTTCACTTCGTCTTATGTCTTCGCTTCGTCTTACGACTTCGCTTCGTCTTATGACTTTGTTTTGTTTTACGACTTCACTTCGTCTTATGACTTTGCTTCATCTTATGACTTCACTTCATCTTATGACTTTGTTTCGTCTTATGACTTTGCTTCATCTGGTCCGTCTTACACTTTGTCTTAGTTAGCTCTTTAAATATCATCTTGATTTGATGATTTGTGCTACTTATATTTATCTGCGCACTTAACAAACTCATCAAAACATTTCACACACTTCTTTTATTATTATTATTTGACTTTCATCAAAATCAATAGAAGAAGTGAAGTCTTCTTGACAAAACACTCCATACTTGTCCTATTTGCTATAGAAAAAGAGAAAACAAGTGTTTTCAAAAAGGAATTAAAGCAAGAGGTTGTATTTTAACAAAATACACTTTTATTTATAATGTCACTCCATTCTTTATGCGATGCTACAAAATCACACATATATAGTAGTAACCAAATAATTATAACCAGGCTCTTGGTATTCTAAGCTCTTATCATACCTATACATTAACAAATAATTAAAAACATTTAATTTTTAAATTTTAAAAGACAAAATCACAACCATTTATAACTTAACTCTATCATATGTTATTTCTAACATTCCCCTTTAAACTTAAATATATCTTCATCTACTCTTATTGATTACTTGGATCACTTCTAAGAGGAAAAACATAATAAATTTTCTTTTAGAGGATAAACATCATCTGCTTATTTTCTTTTATTTCTATTTATTTAACTGACCAATTGCTTTATCAAATTTGTTTTTAATTTTTCGCAGGCTTCAAGTACCTTTTCTGGACTTGGCTTCCTTATAATTGTCTCAAAATTTTATGTGCTTCAGCTAACTCAAAATTTTCAATTTTAGTTTTATTCAACTCGTTTTTATTCATATCTCAGATGATGATATTATAAAAATAATTCAAATGTCTAATTAACCATAATATTACATTTTTTTGCTTTATTTTTTTTATATATCTTATGTCTAAACTAAACTTGCTTTCTTAAATCATATTCAAACTTAATTTTTACTAGAAAATTGGATGGTGGTCTAGACTAGATTTTTTAAAACAATAAAATGTTGATGGAAAATTTAAAATTTCAAGTCATTCTTTGAGAATTATCTTAAATGGGAATGTTACAACAATTCACACTTCAATATCCATGATTTCAAACTTTGGTTGTTACATTGACATTATTGTGTATATTTTCTAGGAGGTTCTCTTCTCAACCATACTTTTTGGAAGACTTATTCTTGTCTTTGTAACCTTTGTGTAGTCTTGTTTTAGGACTCACTTCCTTAAGGAGTTATTTTTTCTTTTTGTGAACATGGAGGACAATCCTATAAACAACCTTCTTGACAAGTTTCTTGTCTTAAACTTGGAGAAATATTTCTAATAGAGCCTTCTTTTCATAAGCACTTTTGCTTCTTTTATTCCTAGGTCTAAACCACCCCTTTGAGTTACCTCCTTATGAAAATCTGAAACCATCATGTCCTTTTATTGGCTATCAATTCAAAGTGGTTGCCTTATGCATTATCGTGAATATGAGGATCCTGTACATGCTTGTCATATAACTATTAACTATCTCTGTTGTGTGTTTGTCACTCTCCAAATATAGGTGATAAAAAGGAGGTTGAATATTCTAGGAAGAAATTTTATAGCCTATGAAGTAATTGCCAAGATATTTCAAATTTAGATTTAACTAGTATTAACTATAGAATTTAGTTTTTCATAATTATAATCGCTTGGTTCACTCTCACTTGCTATAAAATTAGGCATCCTATATAACAAGAGCAACATAAAACTTGTTATCTCATAATTATATTCTTTCTATTAAAAAAGGATGTTAAGAATGCTTGAAAAGGGATCATGTATTCAAAGAACAATGACAAATGGATTTTACAAAAACAACTTGATGAACCTAGAAAACCATTGGATTTTATAAGAAA
This sequence comes from Erythroxylum baracoense, assembly GCA_025629805.1. NCBI lineage: Eukaryota > Viridiplantae > Streptophyta > Magnoliopsida > Malpighiales > Erythroxylaceae > Erythroxylum > Erythroxylum baracoense. Next base: position 47,470,356 of record JAOTAY010000191.1, read on the forward strand.
TTTTTTTGATATGGTATTCTACTCCTTTGAAGGATGAAAATGATGAGCTCGAGAGTAATTTCTTGACATATGACAATAATGATGATGATATAAGGAATTATAGTTTTCTAAATTTTGAAGTTATAAGAGGTAGAGTAACAGTTAATTATTGCATCATTGTCTCTAAATATATGTTTCAACCCCATTCACAATCAAGAAAGCATCAAATGACGTCCATATCCTGACCAGAAGCATGGAAGCAATCATATTATTGACTTAAAGTGCCACATATAATTGTTGATTATAAAAAAATAGTAACAATAATGTGGAAAAAAACAAAAACTAATATATGAAGAATCAACATAAAAAAGTGATTTTAGAAAAGATAACTATGATATTTTATTATTTATAATGTCAATTTATAAATTAATTCCTTAAATATCAATTATGTCTCTTTTCTCTTTTTATTTGTCTTTCAATGAAATTCAAGAAATTTGGAGTTTACAAATCTAAAAGCGGCATTCAAACTTCACCAAAATTTATGGAAAAGGATTAGTAAAATAGGAAGTAACCTAAAATAACTATCAAGCTTCATACCTGACATGCTGGCTTTTTTAATATTGCATAATATGATTTTAGGTGTTGTATAATTTTTTCATTTTCTTTTGGACCTAGCTTAATTAGGATCATGTTTTTAAAATAAATTAAACTTTCATTTGGACCCTTAGTTCTTGAGAACCCAGAACAAATAAGACTTTAACATGAACCTAAAGACAATCACTTACTAAATTTACTTATTATCTTATCAATCATTAAGTGGCAACATGATGCGAGAGAGGGGAATTAACTCAATAAAACAAACTATTGATTGGCCAAACAAGGTACACAAGAATCTAAATCCAATAAAATAAATTATTGACAGGTCAAATAAGATAAAAAGAATTCTTTTACTAATTCTTTTACTTTCCTTGCTTTTAATGAAATCCAAAATTTATTCATAGCCCTAAATACTAGTCATAAACCATTAGGAATTTCTTTAGTATTTCCTTTTAATTCCAAGCCTTAAGACTCAACTATAAGCATTTTATTTTAATTTTTAAGCCCTATGATTAAGCTTTAGGAACCTTGTTTTATTTCCACGGCCTAACACTTAACTCTGAGCCTTTTTTAATTTTAATTATATGACTTGTGATGTATTTCTAGGCATTTTCTCTATTTTAAATCATAAAATCCATTATAGGTATTCTGTTTTATTTTTAAACCATACATAAGACCATAAACTCTTAGGTATTTAACCATTTTTAGTTTAATTTTAAACCCTATATATCACTTTACATACATTATTTTAATCCATAAGCACAACTATAAACGCATATACATTGAACCATATCTTTTGTCTTTACTTCTTTAGCATACTATTGTTTAAATCATACCCAAATTTATTTTTATTTTCAAACTCAAAAAATTTTTAAAAACCATTTTAAGATGTAGGTAACCGCTTAAGTGAGTAAATAAGTGCCTAATATCTTTCCTATTGTGTAAGTTGAGCCCTAAACTTAAAATCTCTAGTTTAGGACCTTTTAGTTTCTTTTCCATTGGTTTTTTTAGCTTCTTTTCCATTGGTTTATTTTTTTTGCCTTTGGTTATACTTTTTAAAAATATCTTGCTCTTAATGCCTACTTGATTCCATTAGCTTCCTAAGATCATAATTTGCCTTTATTTGTACTTGATTTCTCATATATTGCTTCACTTAAATATAATTAAATTACTAATAAATTGTGTAATTCTTTTTATTGTATCACCAAGTTCAAGTTATGTAACCTATTATTTTTAATTGACTTGGCACCTCCATATTACTTAAATAAAGGGTAATAATGTTAGAAATTTGATAGGTTTAGATTACAATATGTTTTTCTAGGTGTTTAAGTGTGTTTTTAAGTGTTTTATTAGATGATTATCATGTGTATAGGCTTAAAATTGTGTTCCTGTTAGTGTTTGCATGTATTCTAAGTGTTTGATTGGTTTAGAGTAAGAATTCAATCTTAATTTTATGTTTCAAGAGGTGCTTGATGTGTTTGTGAGTATATGGAAATAGGAAATTGAAGAAAAGAGAAGAATTGGAAGCATGAAATAATGTAGGTTACGATTGTGATAGGCGTGATAAACAACAAATTCCAACAAAATTTAGCTTTTTTGCATGCAAGTTTTTGTGTACTTTTGATATTTTAGGGCTATTTTTGGAACCAAATTAAGTAGGAAAACTTTATAAAGAACCCTAGAAGCCTCAAGAACTATTTAAAGACAAGAAAAAAAAGAAAAAAGGTAGTAGCCGCTAGATTAAAAGAAGATTAAGAGGAGACATTAAGAGAGCTTAGGAGAATTCCAAATTTCTAGATCAAGACTCCAACCATTTTTTATTCCTTTTCCCTTTATTTATTTCATTGTCTTGAATGTTTGTTTGTATTTATAAGATGTTTAACATGATAATGGGTTTCTAAATCCATATTAGGGATTATTCTTGAAATTTTTTATTAAACTTTATTCTTGTTGAATTCGATACATTTATGAATGCTTTGTGATAATTGTTATGCTTATACTTGGTAATAAATACAGAGAGTGAATTATATTATTTGTTTTAAGGTGCGTAACGAGAGTTGGTAACTTAATAGATCTGCAATTATCAAATGAAAAAACAATTAAAGAGAGATCTTAACTATGAAATTAATTATCCTTATAATTGCTTCAAATCTAATTAAATAGTTAAGATTAGTTTTATGAATCGAGAGATTACAATCCAATGATTCTTGAATTTAATTAGGGTTAATTAGATCTTGAGAGAGGGTAATCAAAACTTTAGAATTCTAGGATTAAGCATAAATTGAGTCAACAATTTAAAAGGAAAACAAGACAAGGATATAATAATTCCTAAATCTCCAAACTTTTATTAATCTTATTTTTATTGGAAGCTCAATTATTTAATTGTTTGGTTTTATTAGTTATTTTAATTTTCATTATTTACTTCCATTCAACAACAACAACAATAACCAGTATAAATCCCTTTGAGGCGCGGGGTCTGGAAAGGTCTAGTAGTACGCAGCCTTACCCCTAATTAGTAGAGAGGTTATTTCCAAATGACCCAAATGAAGTAGGAAGGAAAAAACCAAATAAATATATAATAAAAATAAAATAAATATTAATAATGAAAATATTGAGTAAAATGATAATAAAATAAACAAATACATATATAAAAAATAAAATGGTTAAAAATGAATTTTTGTAAAAATACATAAATATTTAGTACCTTAGACAAAGTTTTATTCAAGTTATTAGGTGTCTAATTATTCCTCGTGGGAACGATATCTTTTGTATTACAAGTTACGATTTGTATAATTTCGGTATTGAAAGTTTTCATTATAAATTTATCAACAAGTTTTTGACGTCGTTGCAAGTGAATTTTACATTTGCATTGTGTTAGTGAATATGTTAATGGCATGAATTGAGTGGAATTGACTAACTTTGAACATGGTCATTTAAATTGTAAAGATATAGTAACTTGTAAATTTTGTGTTTTAAGTGCCTTTGGGATGAATATGCATGTTAATTAGGATAAGACACCTATTCTTTCACTTTAGGAAATTTGTTTGTATACATTTATAATTATAGTCAACTGAATTGGTTAGCATTATTAGTATTGTTTCATGAGAGCGATTAACTAAGAAGAAATGTGGTAGGCTAAGAATTTTTTTAAAAAAAGTGTTAAATAAAATCCCCATTTCACCGGCCTTTTTAAGAAAATTGGGTTAAGACTAGAGTTGGTAGCTAGTTTATATTTGTGATAGAATTGAGAAACTGGGGGCATTCACGACAAAATGTTTGTCTTTACTTTAAAAGGCTAGAATGACACTCTAACCAAGCTAAATGACAACTGTGACCTATTCGAGTAACAGAGAGACATTCAATATAAGGTATTTGCCTTTGCGTCAAAAAACTAGGTTATTGTTAAAGAAAATTAAAAAATAGTGTTACAATAAATAAAACATACTGATCTTTTATAAATAGCAAGAATTTTCATTAAAAGTTACTTAGTGATAGTTTGACTTTTGATTGATTAATAATAATAAATGCACGCTTACAAGTGCCATAGGTGTATGACTAGGGTGTTAATATTTTGATTGATATGTATATTCAAATCAAAGGACTTAAACATTAGAGGAATAAGTTAGTATATTGGAACATTTTAAGTGATTGATGTTTGAGGTTAGGTTAATTACACAAGATTTGAAGCCATTGTATCATTATTGCTGTTGCATGATTGTGTGATTATATGTTTAATTATACTTTTGTTTATATTTTTAGTTTTGTTTGAAGATAAGCAAAGGTTTAAGTGTGCGGATGTTGATAGGTGTAGATTCTAATATGTTTTTCTAGGAGTTTAAATGTGATTTTAGGTATTTTCATAGATGATTATCATATATATAGACTTAGAATTGTGTTCTTGTTAGTGTTTGTATGTATTCTAAGTGTTTTCTTGGTTTAGAGCAAGACTTTGATCTAAATTTTATGTTTTAAGAGGTATTTGATGTGTTTGTGAGTGTTTGGAAACAAGAGATTAAAGAAAAGAGAAGAATTGGAAGCATGTAATAATGTAGATCATGATCGTGACACTTGTCATGATCGTAATAGGCACGACAGATAGTAAATTCTAGCGAATTTCAACTTTTTTAGCATGTGAGTTTTTCTATACTTTTGAAATTTCAGGGCAATTTTTGTAGCCAAATTAAATGGAGAAGCCCTAGAAAGAACCCTAGAAGCCTCAAGAACTATCTAAAGACAAGAACAAAAGAAGAAAGAGCAGCAACCATATTAAAAGAAGATTAAGAGGAGACATCAAGAGAGCTTCAAAGAATTCTAGATTTCCAATTCGAGACTCCAACCAGTTTTTATTCCTTTTCCTTTTATTTATTTCATTGTATTGAATGTTTATTTGGATTTATAAGATGTTTAACATGATAATGGGTTTCTAAATCTATATTAAGGATTATTCTTGAATTGTTTTATTAAACTTTATTATTGTTGAATTCAATGCATCTATAAATGCTTTGTGATAATTATTAAGCTTATACTTGGTAATAAATTAAGAGAGTGAATCAACTTATTTGTGTTAAGGTGTGCAATGAGAGTTAGTAGCTTAATAGTCCTACAATTATTAAATGAATTAAAAATTGAAGAGAGATATTAATTGTGAAATTAATTATCCTTAGGATTGCTTCAAATCTAACTAAATAGTTAGGATTAGTTTTATGAATCGTGAGATTACAATTCTATGATTATCGAATTCAATTAGGATTATTTGATTAGATCTCGAGAGAGGGTAATAAAAACTTTACGATTTGAAAGATTAAACATAAATTGAACCAACAAGATAAAAGGAAAACAAAACAAGGACAAAATAATTCCTAAGTCTCTAAACCTTACTGTTTAATTGTTTAGTTTATTAGTTATTTTAATTTCCATTATTTACTTCCATTCAAATCAATCTTTATTACCTTAGATAAAATTTTATTCAAGTTGTTAGGTGTCTATTAGTTTTTGTGGGAATGATAACTTTTATACTACAAGTTGAGATTAGTATAATTGCGGTATTGAAAATTTTCTATGTTATAAAACTTGTCAACAAAATTCATAAGTGTATTAATACCATAGTGTAGAAATACATAAGGATGAAGCGAGTTATATATAAAGATAGGATTCATAACCCATTGACTTAAGGTTTTCAGTTAAGATATGATGTCTTAATTATATATAAGCTCACTTGGACTTGGACAATTTCTCCCCAAACAACCTTAAAATCCTTCATTGGTATCAATGCCCAATGAAAAGAGGTTTATAGATTTAGGTTAAATAAATAGTGACTCATATGGTGACTCAAATAGCTTTGCTTTAACTATAGTTTAAGGGGGAGCTAGTTCAATATAGATGGATCCACTTTATGGGTTGAAATACTCCCTTAAGTGGACATAATGTTATGTTCTATTATTGTTTGAGATGTTTAATTAGATTGAGAACATAATATAGTGTCTATATATTGTATGCTCAAATCCTACTAGTATGGGTTGGAACTTAGATCTGAGGCATTTAGTTATTTGATAACTTAAAGTAATGTTTATCTTAAAGAATTGAATCATGATACCTTTGAAAGGCTAAAAATTAATATCATAAACAAAACTAGAACCTTTTAAGTAAAAGTGCATCAACTTTATAGCCCAGCAGTTACCTTGTAAATATTTTCTACATATATTTCAAATTCCTCCTCTTGCTCTCCTCACTTTATTGATTATAATAATATTTTTTCCTTTTATATGTTATCTCTTATAAGTTTTTCCTTCCTCTTCCTTTCCCTTGCATACTGACATTAACCTCTTTACAACTTTCATAACCCTTGGTTAACTGCTTTTATCAATTTGTGGCTTTTCACTCTCCTTTGATTCCTTCCTTGATCTACCTCTCTTTCTTTTTAATGCACACATATAAATTCAAATTTAATCATATAATTTCAATTACAGTGAATTCATTTTTAACAAGACATAAATAAACAAACACTGACATTGACATATGGTCCCGTTATTAGTGGGTCTATTACTGAGGGTAATCGCTTTTTTTGTGGCCATATTGTTTATAATATTGGCTCCTTATTTAGAATCCTAGGTTGCTTAACTACTTTGATGGCTTATCTTTACCTCTTATTCTATTCTTTCTAGGCCTCTTTGCTGCTTTTCTCATTTTGATAGGTTAATTGGTTCATATTCCATATCTATGATTTTGGCTCATTACCAAAAGCGATTCAAAGATTTAATGTAATCTTTGTAGCACTTAAAATATATTTCTATCTTGTACTATTTCTGATAATCACTTTTGGATTAGGCTTTTAGTAAGATACATAAATAATTACATGCTTATAATATATCCCACTTACCTCCTAATACATGCATCCATATTTCCTTTTCTCCAAGTCAAAGATAAACTTATCATTAAAGTAAAAAAACCAAAAAACTTCAGCTTCCATTGATTTTGGTGTGTATAACATTGAGTTAGATTTTGTAGCTTCTAAATTCTTTTTTATTCTAGGAAAAATATTATCAGTTTTATTCGATATCATGTTCTTATTTTGGCCAATCCTAGTTATAAACATAACTTTTATATCCTCTAATATATTAATAATGGACTTTGTCCTAATCTCACATATATGTACCTACTGAATGTTTCCCTTATAATTTTATACATAATTTTGTACTCAGGCAATGTACTTATATAGGCTTTAGCAAATGTGTGTCAATTTTTATTAAAAGAATTTCTTGATATACCTTAAAAATAATGTCTTGAACTACTCCATAAATGTATTGTCCTCATATTTAGTAATGTTGTTTACTACTTTCCATAAAATGCTTTGTAAGTATATCCTATATGTCTAATTAGAGTAAAATTGTTTGGCATACTTCTTATGCTCAACATATGATACCACTTCCTTCAAAGCCTCCATCAAACCTTAATGTTAATCACTAACAAAACTCTATAAATTACTATCAATAATGAATATATCCTTTACAGATATATTTAGAAACTAGTATCATGATTCATAATTTTCATACTGTACCACTGCCTATATTGCATTTTGTACATTTAACTATTTAAATCTTCCCACTACTGATAATAAAGCACCATCTATATATATCTTTAAAGATTATGCATCTAGTTCAATGCTCTTTTTGAACCTTTTATACTATAAACCTAATACATGCCATTCAAATAATATTAGAAGAAAGGAATTTATCAAAAGCTTATGGCAACAAAAAGAGGATGAATAAAGAGAAGAATAGTAGAGATGGAGCGTAAATAAAAGCTCATAGCATAGCATAGAATCACAATGGACATCAATTGGTTGACAAAAAGAGATTAAGCATCAATTGGTTGACAAAAAGAGATTAAGGATATAAAAGTAAAAGAAAAATGAAATCCACAACCTTAAAACAAATATTTCCAAATATTATAAGAAAAAAGAAAATAAATAGGTGTACTGACTTCAATCTTGTAAAGTTATTTCAGGCATTGCTTGACAATATTGACTTCTCACCTCACGAAATAGAAACGAATAGAAGAGTGAGAAATGAAAGTTAGAGAGCTTCGTAGAAGAGGAAAAAAATAGAGTGCCAGGTCTTGTAATAAGGGAAACGAATCATAAAAATAAAGTGCTTCAATTTTGTAATAGTGGAAATAGTATCTAATGGAGAGTGTTTTTATCTCTTGCATATTTTACCTTGTTTATGAAAATGTAGTTAACAATTTATAATAAAAAATGTATTCATCAAAATTGTTTTGGCTGTACAAAATAATTCGTAATTAAAATAAACATAGCTAATAATTTTGGCTATAAAATATAAACTTAACCTATTCACCAAAATTGTTTTGATTACGAAAAGTAATTTGTAATTAAAGTAAATGTAGCTAACAGTCTTTGATAAAGCCCGCAAAATATTTTTTGTAGAGTATTGTTTCATTAGGCTATAATTTGAAAATTTCATAGCAATATACTTACTTTTAGCTACTAATTATAAAAGTTAGGGGAAAAAAGTAGCCAATAGACATATTTTTTGTAATAATTTCCTCTTTTTTAATTAGGATCTAAAAGCAAATTGTGCTTCTTTCTTGAATTATTTGGTTATTATCCATGAATATAGACATATTTTCCATCAAAGATATAGTATTGTAAAATCATAATTGATTGATTAATGTTTGACATTGGACTTCATGATTCAACTGAGAGCACTCAATTTAAATATCCTAGGACAAAATAAGTAACGATCATAGATTATACCGTTCTAAAAAGGTCTAAATTAGACATCAATTTATGAACTTAGTAACGCAAAATTAATTACGTAAAGAAAATTACCTTAAATTTTATTCCTCATAATAGTCAAAGTCTAAGTCTCTATACACTTATTTGCATATTTGGTTCACAGGAATAGGAATTCTATTCCTGGTATATTCTTAAAATTTAAATAATCCTTTGTTTGGTTAGATAAAAAAATTCGTCAACTTTTAGGAATAACTAAAGATCATCAAAAGGTGTCTTTAGCTATTCCAAGAATAGAGTTATTTGTTGAAGACTTTTTTATCCTTCTTGTTTCTTCTCCATTCTCACCTCCCAACATAAACTTCTTCATTTTATCCTCTCTACCTTAGTCCTGCACTCACTTGTTCTTCATTTTCACTCTCAACCTCGCGATTCTCTTCTCCAGAAACTCCACTCTCTCTTCAAGTCAACCCAGCCTTCTATCATCTATCGTCTCTTCGAGGTAAGTTATTCCTCTTCGTTCTCATGGGTGATGTGTTTATGTTTATGGGTTTCCATTCGGTAAGGGGTTTTGTTGAATTGGATTGCTAATTTCTTGATTATGGGTATTCTTGGTTTGTTTTATACTGTGAATTTTGTGGATAAATATCATTTGGGTAAAGATGATCCAAATTTTAAATAGCAATAGACATTACCTATATCTAAAAACTATGTAAGGCACATACCATCAAATAGAAGATGAAACAAAAAGAAACAGCTATTAGTTATATATACATAATATACTCAGCTTCGATGTTGGTTATAGTTGAGAGTTTTTTTTCACAAAAATGCATATATACATAATATACTCATGTCATGAACACAGAGACGTAGTCTTTTTGTAGTTGCACGATCATGACAGAGAGGCAGTCCTTTATAGTTGCACGATCGTGCACAAGCACAATTGTGACAGAGAGGCAGTCCTCTTGTAGTTGCATGATTGTGCACAAGCACGATCGTGACAGAGATGTGCACGATTGCGCATTGTTGTCTAATAGCTTTCCGCCCTCTTCACTTTGTTGGCCATAATTTCCTCTCCGAACCTTCGATTGACTTAAAATTTAAACTGCAAGCTCCTCACACATTGTCTTCCAGTAGATTTCATTGTCATCTGAATTCTCTAATTCTACCCTGTGGTGCCATTAAATCATCTATACCATATCCACAGCTGCAAATCTGATACCTGCACAATTCATCAACAAGGTGCATCAATCCATCCTAAAAAATAAGCTCCAAAACTACCCTCAA
>JAOTAY010000191.1:47493169-47511360 GCA_025629805.1 Erythroxylum baracoense
GTGGCGGTTCGAGAAGGCATAAACTCGGCAGAGTCCATAGTCGTCGAGAGCGTGACTATCTAAGGAAGTTGTGTGTTATTACAATTGGCTTAGCAATTTTGTGGTGGGGATGTTTGAGAACTCCGTTGCTGAAAGATGCAGGCTTTTTTGACTGGATTTAAGTTGGGATCTCCGTGTCTACCTCCGGGGACTTTCTCAGGGGAGTGGAGGTGGTGGTTGTTGGAGTTGGGATCAAATCCAGGGCTTCAACGTTTAAAATAACTACAACAGAAATGTAAGACTCGTATAAAAACCTTAGTTGAATTTCAAGATTCAAGATTCAATCTTTCGGTATAATCATAAAAGAGTAGATGGGTTTACATTTTTTTCTTATCTCGAGGTTGCTAGAATGATGAGGAAGTTTATATGAAATGGCAATAAAAATTTTGGGTTTTATGTTTGTCCTTCTTAACCTTAATTCATTGATTGTGGATAATTTTAGGGATTTTGGAACATAACAAAACAAGGAAAACTTAAGTTTAAGAAGGGGAATATAGCCGTGTGAGTTAGGATTACGTTATCATTAAGGTCGAGTAAATAAAATAGGTCAAGTGAAAAAATTGAATCGAGTTATCCATTTTCCGTTATCATTACCAATTTTGCCTCGTCAAAATTTTGTTAAATATATATGTCAAACTTAAGGCAGACTGGCTCGCAAAACTAAGGCCCAAAAATAATCTGAAGCCTGACAATGTAAAGAAAAGAGTTCTACGGTTCGAAATCCTATCAACTCCGATTGAATCCCTTATCTTCAAACTAAACCAGACCAGCCAAACTCAAATACCAACCATAATTACTATTCCTTCAGTTTTCAGTTTCACATCTCACAGAGGTATAGTTTTCAAATATCTATGTTTTTTGAATTTTTTATTCTATAAAGTAAAAGAATGAGTAAAGACAAGATTCTGAGTAGGAAAAGTAGAGATATTGCTGTTCTCACAAATTATTAACGTATCCTTATTTCTCATTTCCTGCTCCCTCACAAAATTGCACAGCATTGCATCAGTCACACAGAAGAAAACATTACCTGTACACGAGGTATCCAGAATTCCAGATATATAACTTTCAAGGTTGCGACTGAGAAAATTAGTGTGGAGAACTGAGTGAGGTTTCTTTTGAAACTACAATACTAGTGATCGTTTTTGACACTTTCTTCAACACGAGTACATGCATCCGTGATGACATCAATTGCCCAGTTCTTCAGATCCTCCTGTCCACAAGTAGTGATAAGCCATAAAAGATGGCCATAAAATCGACTCAAGGGTATAGGGCCATATTTTGACATTAAATCTACGCAATAGCATGCATGAAATGAGCAAAGAAAAACAATTATTTTTTATGAAAAAGATGAATTAAATAGCCATCATTTGAAGACGACACCAATAGCCACCAATCATAGACTATGAAAACTTTTTCCTTAAAATAATTCAACCCAAATAGCCATCAGTCATAGACTACGAAAGCTTTTTACTTTAAAATAATACTTCAAGCACAGATTTTTGGTAAATATACTTGCATTTCAGGAAGTAAAAGTGTTTTAAAGGACAGACATCACACCACAGTCCATCCAACCATACAAATACAAAAAAAGCACGGATTTATTCTCTTGTGTTGAAATTAAAGTTGAACATACGGGGTGGAACTTAAGAAAATAAATTAAAAGGAAACATATGGGGGATAAAATGAAAAAAAAAAAAGAGAGGCTTAACTGTATCGTTAGATGTATGTAAAACTCAGTTAAGAAGTAAAACAAAACTGAAGATAGAAGTGTCGGCATCAATTCTCAAGATAACGATCTTTTCGATTGCTGATACTAGTCACACAAATACCTAAAACAAAGAAAAAGGTCCCAAACCATGCTTCACTCTGAACATGTCAAAACTGTAACTCTTTGAAGGTATGAATTTACAATTTTACACCCACTCATCACAGTCGATTGTCCCCATTGGATATGACAAAATCAAATTGGCAGCCGATGGATACATCTCAAGAGAATTCAGGAGTAGGGTACTCTAATAAGGATAATCACTTGAAAGCAACTGAAAACTTTTGCCACAATGAATTCACAAATAAGATTCTAAAATATAGATACACCCAAGACAGTTTAATCATATGTAGATCTCTTTGCATTACCATAATCCAGGTCAAATTGACTGATTTCATGTTTCATAAAAGTAATCGCTTCAAATTGCAATCTATGAAGATGTCTAGGGAAGTCTTCCTGAAGAAATCACGTACTGTGGCGGGCAGTCCCACATACACATCTAGTCAAAAGAAAATGATGCCTTGCACTTCATTGCAAGGCAGATTTCCCAACTACAGAAAAAAAATAAACATACTTATCTCTATCTGCAGATTCAATATTTAGGTTTAGATAATTAAAAAAAAAAGTTTCAAGATTTAGGTTATCTCATGACATGACCTTGAGAGAAAGGTATGCTCATATGCATTGACAAACTTCCAGATAGTTCAATCCCTTATTTTCAGTGAATAAACCAGTGAAGGTCATTGTATTAATTGGGCAGTTATAACTTATTGGAGCTCCTTAAATTCCTACTAACTAAACTATGGGAAAGAAACTCAATAACTAACAATCAATAAGCATAAGTCAAAGAAAGATAGTAAGAATTGTGAAGTGTGACTAACCATGAGCAAAGGTTCTCCAGTTCTTATCCGTGCATTTGGACGAGCAAACTTGGATTCAAAAGGTGTTCTTGGCCTCACTTCTCTGACCTTTTCCCACTCTTCTCGACTAAGCATCCTCATTGTACCTTGCTCGGGTGGAGCATCCTTTATTTTGCGCTCAATCCTTTCTTGTGATTTGGAATCATCATACTGCCAAAAAACTCAACAGGAATCATCAGATGTTTTAGTTAATAGAAATCTCAAAAACCTAAAGGTGAATGATTGGCGGTGGCAAAAAACTAAACGCAATCTAACACAAGAACTCTCAAAGTCAGAAATTAAGTCTTTTAATTATGGTTCATTTCATCCAAAACACTACAAGCATGATGAGGAGAAATCAGTAACCATACAACATGTTCAAGCAGGAGATATCAGTTACCATCATGAGGAGCTTGGCAAAGACACCAGTACCGATGCAAATTAGAATCATTGGCAAGGTAGGAGAGTCAAGGTAAGCTAAAGACTCAGGCACCTCCACAAAAACCTGATTCTTTTTTGGGTCTTTCTTTTTCCTAGTCTTCTGCAACTCAACAATCCTTTTCTTCAAGGTGTCAGTTGGGCCATCTTTGGACAATGTATGCAACTGTTTTTGAAACTGAAAAACTGATCTTCCGAACCCATACATTTTAAGAGCATTACATCTTAGTCTGGAAAACAACAAAGGTGGAGCAGTTCTTCAATTTGCATCTAGGAGTTATGAAAACACTGTAAAACAAGGGTTACAATAAAACCATTTCAATGTTTCAAAATGTCCAATAAATATTGACTAAGAGCAACGGGTCTAAGTGGACATCAAACTGAATGTTCCAATGAACCAGTTAAATGTAACAATTTATCACTTCATTTATTAAAACCAGCATAAGTTTATGTCGTTAACTAAATGAAAAAAAGAGAAAAGTTCAACCACAAAACAAAAAATCAATAAACACAAAAGGGCAATTGGATAAACAGTTTCAGTTTTTTTCATTTATGACTTGATAAATTAAAATCCAAACTCCAAAATGGAGGAAAAGAAGGATTAAAATCAAAATCTAGAAGGATGAAAAAGAAAATCTAGAAGAACCAGGAGGAGGAAATAGAATTCATCAACCTTGACTTTGGGACAATTTGTTACACACAAAGTAGAAGAGTTGAAGAACATGAAGCAGTGACACTCGAGTTTCGACGAGATGAAAAGCGGTGTTGAACAAAGAAGTAGCGATGGACTGAGACTCAGCAACGATGAAACAGAGCAACAATAATGACGGAAAAGATACCCAGTAAAGGTGAAATAGAGCAACAATAATGACAGAGACGATACCCAACAACAATAGAGAAGCAGCAACGATGGAGAAGCAGCGGGATGGATGATAGAGCAACAACGACGTGCAAGAGATGAGACTTGAGACGGTCGGGACTCAAGGACAAAGAGAAGATTTGTTTGTGTTTGGTTTTAGTGACATCTACGCGTGACATGTAGAGATTAGTATTTTTTTTAATCCTTCAAATTTTAATATTCACGAAAGCCCCCAAAATTTACCAGTAATAGTGATAACGGGTAATAAAATTTATATTGTACTTTTATAATAAATTGAAATTAAATTTAAAAATACTTTTCATTTCGTAAACATAAATTTTAAATTTGAAAAGTTTTGAATTAGAATGACCTGACCCAGCTCAGCTCAGCCCAGCCCAGCCCAGCACATTCGTAAATTTACTCTGTGCCCTGCGTTCCCGCGTGCGTTGGTTCTTAAGCTAAGCTAACAGGCGGGAGAAGAAGAATAAAATCATTTCCTCACTCTAAAACAACAGCGACAGGCAAAACATTAACACATACCAAGTAGATGGAAAGCCAATTGCTGAGTCTGGTGGAAGCTATCAAATCTTCAGATGTAAGTAAGCCTTTTTTTGTTTTGCGTTTTTCATCCTTCTTCTTTGCCTGTCAACTTCGTTGCAGAGTTTTGGTTTTCTTATTTCCTTGAGGTAAATTTTGCAAAATAGAGAAGGAATATGCGACCTTTTGAATATTCGGTAGTTTCCATATTATTGATTTTCACTTAGGATATGGCATTTTCAGATCAGGTTTAAGAATTTTAACTAGTTCATGCTACTTCATTAGTTTGCATGTATGATTGATGAAATTAATGAGTTTGGCATGCCTTAGGTCGTCGAAACGAGGATCCAATTGCTCACTAAGCTGGGGGACTTGGCTTTGCATGAAAATTCCGACTTGTGTGCTATTCTTGAATGTCTTACAGTATCCTCTCGACATTTTTTTGATTCCGTTTTGCATCTTCAATGTATATTCCCATATCTGTTTCCTGATTAATACATTATGTATGATGGTTTAGTCCAAATTTTTTATATAGTCGACTGCAAAAACAAAAAAAAAAGGACCAATGGAATGGACGGCTTCTTTGGCTATGAAGTGATTGCATGATTGTCTATTTGCTTATTCATACTGAAGTATGCAACCGCTGTTGTTCTCAGTTTATTTGTGCTTGTTTTATGATTTACAACTTCCGATTGCATGCTATTTGATGCTTTTCATTTGAGGTAATGTTTTAGGCCTGAACAAGAGACCAGGTATTTTGGGAAGACTTTACTTGTTTGGATGCGAGCCAGTGTTCATTAAACAAGACTATCTTGCATGTGGCAGCAAAATATGTAAATTCAGACTTGTCTGGGTGTTTATTACAATTTCTTGCTCTTGGGACTAAGGTACATCATTGTCTTGAGTGTTGTTGTTAATGTTTTCCCCTTCAGTTTCTTGAATCATATTAGTTTTTAATCATGAGAAAGATGGCATATCCGTTAGGCAAGCAAATGGTGTGGAAAGCATCTGAAGATGACTATTATGTCATCCGAGGAGTCTCAAGAAGAAGAACATTCGAACTTGTTCTTTCAGGTATATGATGACTGGTGTAATTCGCCATATCTTTGTTGAACTGGATTTTCAGCTGTTGCAGTTGTATTCCTGCTCTTCAGTTGCTACTAAACTGTAGAGTTTCTAGTTTCTCTCTTTGGATAGTTTGATAAAATGTGAATTAACTCTAAGCTGGGGAAGTGAAAGTATCATTGCTTTTTTTATATTTGCTTTCTCTTTGAAGGGAAATTGGTTTCAGCATTGACTTTCTTCTGAGAAAACTCTTATGATCTACTAATTATAGATCTATTGCTAGACTACTGTACTGATTAAATGGTCATCTGTGAAAGGAACTCAACTTTTCTTTAATAAGGGAAATTCTTATCACCTTGACACTGTATATTTCTGTGTTAGGAGTACGTGTATGCTTGTTCTTGAAAACTGCTCATGCCATCCAATGTGTTTGAAATTAACGTGACATACTTACATGAACATTTCCAATATGTTGCATATTTCTAAATAATAATGCAAAATTTAATACTTAAATCCAATATTGTCAAGGCTGAAGTATCTTTTTTGTTAAATTAAATTTCATCTATTTGTTATGTGATTCTTTACAGACAGGAATTTAGATAAGTATGGTATCGTGATCCACAATTGCTGCAAGGTAGACAAGATGAGATTATCATGCGAGAAAGTACCTTAGTTAAATGAAATGCCTAATGGATACCTCTTCTAGTTACTTTTGTCTTACTAATCTGTTCACTGGACAGATTTAGCTTTCCTGAACATGTCTATTAGTTGTTATCTTTGAATCAAGGTCTTCTACTTAAGAGAATTTGATACTTGCCCTTGTGATGGAGTTGATTTGGGGGATCTTCCCAAGTATTATGAGGGCTAACTTGTCCTTTATATGAGCTCTAATCTTTTTTAAGATCTCCCATGAATAGAAAAATTTAACCAACTTTCTTCTACCTGTCACTTCTTTTTTTTCTATTTTTTTTCCTTTGTGATTGTTTACATATTGATCTTACCTTCTGCAGCTTCTTGTTGATTTTCTAAGCTTCTCTGCTAATGTCATAGAGGCTTTGACAAGATATGGTGTTTTTGCTGACTGTGCATCAGTAGATATTGTGGAGAAGTTCATCACAGAGCAGCTGAATTTAACAAAAGATATAGCATCAGAAATTAAGGTTAACGGTTTGCATTCTTATGAATTCTTTTCATGCTTCAGTTTTTTTGATTTGTCAATTATCGGGCTATTCTCCAATCAAGCATATCTCTCTTGATATGTGGCTGCTAGAAGTTTATCAGCTTTCTAGTTGTTCAAAAGTTTGATGCCAATAGTACATTTATACAGTCTTCCTGGAAATCCAGGATGCAATGCCTTTATATCCACTCCAAGCATAAGCCACAAGAAATCCTGACAGTATTAACAGGATCAATTATGCACGGTCAATCTCATATGTGAACTCTGTCTTAACCTGATTCAACGATTTCTTGACAGATGCAGAATGTGGTGGATGGACTTGTAACACTTACAAAGGAATATATTTACCATGCTGAGACTTTTTCATGAACATACCATATTAAGTTGCAACATTGGAAGTTCAGGTTGTGTCCTGGAAGGATATTAGGAGTTGAGCTCCGGTTAAATTATTCTAAGTGATGTCAATGCAATGTTTTCATTGCTGTGTTTTTTCTTGTGAGATGATGTCAATGGGTCTAGAACTTGATGAGATAGTTACTAAAAGATGCAGTGATACAAATGTTCTTATAGCCTTGGAAATTTTAAAATTTTATTCTTGGACTTTTTAGCTACTCAAAATTTGGATTGCTAGTCTTCTTCTTAGAGTTTGAGGATTAGTTGTATGCATGCTGTCAAGGATCTGTTTGTCTGACTCATTTCTTTCTTGATTTTTGCAACTCTTAGATAAGAGTGCAACTTTTTGCATGTTGTGCTTGTTCTCTTTTATTTATCTTTTAGTCATGATGCAAAATAACCTTCTGCTTGCTTTTGTTTGTTAGATAATCATTTCATTTGCCCCAGAGTTGCTTAAGGTTGTACATAAAGTGATTGATGCTCTAATGAGCCTATGCAAAGATTATTCCTCATCTGTCAATTGGAGTTCATGCAACTCAAAACCTGAGAAGAACGATAACAGCATGGACTGTGAGCCGGCTTTTGCCAATAATCATGTAATCAACGTAATGAAACTTACAATAGAGAGATTATGTGAGCTGGGCGTCCTTGCAGCAAATGACGGTGGGAGTCTTGTAACCATTCTCAATATGTCATGGAAAGGGGTGGTTTCCTTACTTCAGCTAGGCAAGGGGGGAATGACAAAGATTATAGATGTGGAAAATATCATTTTAACCCTAATTTCACTTGTAAATGCACCTCTCAGATGTGCAGCTGATGCATGGTCGTCCTCTCTAAAGGACAATGTTTCTATAGCTGAAGCTAGAAGGATTTTTCTTCCTGTAAAGTTTTACCTCATTAATGTGGTAAAAATATCTTCTCTATATCCATTTCAAGCATACCAAGTATACAAGGAGATAACACACTGTATACTTATAATCTCAACCTTTGGAATTCTATTGAGCTCAGAAAAACTTTTGAATAATACTTGTGAAGTGTTCTCAGAACTTCTGGAGAGAACATGTGTTGATTTGCTTCATTCATTACTCAATTCTTCTGAAGTGAAAAATAATCTCAAGTTAGAAATTCTGGATTGGATTTTCAGTTATGAATGCTGTTCTGACTCTGCTGATGAGACCTCAGGAAGCTACTGTGGCATGAATTCAATGGTTGAAATCTTTTCCAAGAGATGTGAAACTATGCCCAGAACGAGAGTGTTTATGCTTGGTCAGGTTGCATTATTTCATACCTTGCTGAGATATTCTGTTGATCTTCAGGAGGATGTAAAGCTGAAACTTGCTAAGAAGCTCCAATGGCTTTTGGATATCTTGGTTGAGGAGGAGGTATATTCCTCCATTCTTCAGTTGCAAATTCCTGTACCCTATGGCTCTGGGAAAACGTTAGAGTTGGTTTGGCAGCCTGTATTTTCAGTGCTTTTGGATGCATTGAAAACATTCATCATTGTTGTATCTTCAAGTTTAGCTTGGGTTGAAGTGGAGTCTTTCTTAGTTGAGAATCTTTTCCACCCCCATTTTCTTTGCTGGGAGATACTGATTGAACTTTGGTGCTTTTTGGTTCGTAACGCTCAAGAGGACATGATGAATGACATTGTTGAGCAGCTTTGTTCAGTAATGAAGTTGTTGGCATCTCCAGAATCAGTTTTCATTCCTGGTTCTCCTCTGAGGAAAACAGCACGAACCGTATGCTTACTACTTTCTTATTGCACATCTTTGGTGGAACATGTTTACATTTCTGTCATGGATGAGAGATCTCAATTGTCATCGGTTTTGTTTGGAGCATTGATCTTGGAAGGCTTTCCTTTGAACTCACTCTCAGATAACATTAGGACTGTTGCAAAGCAGAAAATCATAACTGATTATTTTGGCTTCACGGGGTGTTTTGAGGATAAATTGTTGAATAACTGCAGCTCTGGTGCATTTGGACTTCCTGTATTTATTTTATCAGCTTCTTTGCAGTTCCAGTACGTAACATTTCCGTTTCACAATTGATATTGAATTCTCTTCTATGCCATTTAACCTTCCTGCATAAGCGATGAAACTTGCACATAATTTTCTTTGTATTGTTTGTAATTTGATTACAGATATCATTCACAAAAGAATGTGTCAGTGATTGCAGAATATATCCATCTTTTTAGGAACAGATGATTTCCGTTATAGCTACATTTTGATCACAAGTCTTTATCAATTTCTAGTGGCCAATTAGAAATTTTCTCCTTCAGCTTTTCCCAATTGTATTATCATATTTTGTGTGTCACACATTAGTTCTAAGCAAATTTATGCATTATAGTCTATGATAGCAACATTGACGAAACATTTCTATCTTGTAGCCAAATTACCATGTCCGATGTGGATGTCAAGACCCTGAAGTTTTTAATTGCTATTCTTCATAAACTACGAGATTCCATGGACAATTTGTCAGTGAGACATTGTGAGAAGCTTTTAAGTGAGACGCTGATGATTATCTCAAATGTGAAAAGTCTATATGAATCTGATATGATGGAGGAGGTCATATTGGAGCTACAGTATCTGTTCATCTCGGGGCCGGGAGCGTCAAATGCTCAATTATCTGTGTGCAAACCATACCTGGCTCTATTTATAGGAGGACTTGGAGGCATGGAAATGGCCGAAAGAGATGATTGCGCAAAGAGCTGTGGGGTGTGGGAATTGTACCATATGCTATTCAGAGAGAAGCATTGGGCACTCGTTCATCTTGCAATTGCAGCATTTGGGTATTTTGCAGCACGTACTTCCTGCAATCAGCTATGGAGATTTGTGCCACCTAATGCGACTCTTTCTTACGATATAATGTCAGGAAAAGAAACTAATGAAGAGAGATTCATGTCTGAGCTAAAGGCATTTTTGGAGAAGGAAAAGGCTCTTACTGTTATTGCACCTGGGCATGATCAGATTGAATCTCTTGTGAAGGAAGGTATACTGTTGAAAGAAATTGTTCAAAAGACTCGAATTGTGAGTGGAGAGGCTATGAGATGTGAAAGCATGGGGACAGAAGTTGACAATTTGTCCAACAAGAGAAGGAAACTCCCTGATGGAATCAGCAGAGGAATCGAACTGGTTCAGAGTGGCTTGAAGGTTATCGGTGAAGGTCTTTCACAGTGGCAACTAAATCACCTGGAGTCCTCTGAGCTTCATGACAACTTGCTGTCTCAATTGTCTCACCTAGAAAAGTTTGCCAATCATTTAAGGGACTTGGCGGATTCTTAGAGTGCAAATATTGTGTCACGGAATTCAGAAACAAAAAATGTGTATGAATAGTTACTGCAATAATGCGAGCGGATTCGAAGTTCCAGTGCAGAGCGGCTATGAATCAGCAGCAGTAAGATGTTGCTTTTGAGATAAGTGTGAAATAAATGTAAACTCGTCAATGCTTCCCTATTGGCATAGCCTCTGGAAATCACCCTTATGACTAACGTTCCTCCAAGTCTCCTTTATCATCACGTCTCTTTTCCACTTCCATCAATAAGTAGCTCCAGATTGTTGGTCAACTTAAATGGTATTATTTAAATTAAATAGATTCAAATAAAAGCGGGAAACATAATATTTTCATTTAAAAGAAACAGTTTTAAATGAAACAGTCTGGCCAAGTTGGCAGTCTAGCCAAGTTGGCATTCTGTTCTCGGCCAGGACTCTTTTTTTAAGGAGCCTTTCTTTATCATCAGGGAACACATCCGTCGTGACCAGACGGGTGCTGTGTATCGCAGATTATTATGTATAAGCTAGCTTAGTTTTGCTTCCTTTGTAATCCCAAAAAAAAAAAAGAAACAGTTTTATTCCCCGTTAATGAAGATCTTTTATTTATTTATTTCCACTTAAAGAAAAGATCTTCTTTTGCGGGTTTCTCTTTAAAGCCATGCACACCATCTACATGAACCCTCCAAATGCTATATTTAAGGATCCTATCGTAATCCCTCTTGGACTCGAATACATCGAAAACTACGGACCTGCCATTTGAACTAAACCCACAAAAGTACAATGTCGAATTCCAGATGTTTTCGCGAAAACTGAACTCGTATTCTTCTCCAACACGAATAACATGGACTCCCAAGTCGTCATCTTTGGATTTGCAGTGAACAGTAACATCTGCTTTGTCCTCCAAGTCATTGAAAATTTGAACCGTGATACGTGGCGTAATATGGATATTTGCGCTTGGCTGCGTTTCTCCAAAAATACGCTGTACTGTAGTAGCATAGAGGACAAGAACCAAGAGTTTAGTTAATGGACTCATAACTTTAGTTTTCTATGGATTTGATTTTCAGTGGCAGGATTATATGTTGCTTTTATAGGATGAAATGTGAAACGACTGTTTTTAAATATGGAAGGAGTGCATAAATAATATATATCACGATAGATTTGAATATTTAAACAATTAATGTATGATTCCGCATTCATTTTTTTTCCTTTTTTACTTTTCAGATAAGTGTGAAATAAAGTTACTCTCCTTTCAACATAGCATGTAATGAATTATTTACACGAGTTTTATTTTATTTTTATTGAGTATGGAAGTGCGACATCCTATATTTATTAAATATTTCTTGTATTAATGAAGACGAACGAAAATATATAAAACTATCTAATTCAATTTATGTTTTATAAAATTTATAGAATAAATATATCATGAAAGATCTGGAATATGAATCAATTAATTTAAATATTATGCATTAAGCTTTTCATATCCTTGTCACTATTGAGATGAGATGAAATAAATCTCAATTCATTAATGTGTATGTAAATAATACTTGTTCAAACATTCTCTTTAATCAGGTTAGTTTCTAGAACTATGGAGATTCACCACCTTCAAGCAGGTGAAAAACCAATCAAAGCAACTCAATAAGGGATCCAATAGTTGTTGGGAAATCGAGAATCGGAGCAGAATAATTACGAAATTTTTTTTGTATTTTGATTTCTCAAAAATCAAAATTTCTTTAATTCTATAAAATGATTATGACATAAATCATAATAAAGTATGAATATTAATTCGTACCTTATTTTGAAGCTTCATCATATTCTTGTCATATCAAATTATTTTCAAAATATATCCATCTCAACTATCGTAACTGTACAAGTATCCGGTCTCTAATAGTATTTATAGAATAGGATGAGAGAATTCTGTAACTCTTATAGGGAGAGTTAAACATGAAATGCTAGGTCTATTAGAGCTTAAGCCTATTTATAATAAGTTTTGAACATTTTAGTAATTTAATTGAAATTAAATTCTAATTTTAATTAAACTTTAGTTATAATTACAAATAATTCTAATTAAATACCGATTATATCCAAATAATATCCAATATCTCATATTGATCCTTATTTATTAAATATCCCATATTTAAACATAAAGTTTCTTAAACTTTACAATCAAGTCCAATTTGATTGACAAATCTTTGTTCTCTTCAACTTATTCTTTATGTGAGATCTATTAGGTTCCCAAATATATTAGTAATGATTATAAATTATAATTATATTTCATAATTAGAATTAAATAAATTAAAACTCCTTTTAATTGATTAAAAAATCTTTGCTTTCTTCAACCCATCCTTTATGTGAGACTTATTAGATTTTCAAATATGTTACCAATGATTATAAATTATAATTATAATTCATAATTAGAATTAAATAAATTAAAACTCTTTTTAATGTATATTTAATTCTTCATTTAAAAAATTTATAATAATAGATTAAGTTGGCTAAATTCTTCAATTAAACAATATATAATCGTATATCAAAATTGACGTCTAACAACACATGATGTTTTAATTTATCTTCAATTATTCAATTAAACAATTTATAATAATAAATTAAGATTGACGTCTAGCAATACATCATGACCACCTAAATATTTAGGAATGTCAAAGTAGTTTCGACTATCATTTTCATCTATGATTTTTCGTATAATTCAATCTTTTCATTATACAATGTTTCAATTAGACATAAAACATGAAATTAATGTCTACTATATTGATTCAATCATATTAGTTATTCGTCATTAGTTATTGAATTCAATTAATGACATTTGTAAACTATTTACAAAATGTCATTCTGCTATGGTTAAGGATTTCTTGAATCAATATTAATTGAGAACAACAGAACATTTTCTCTAGTTATTTTAAGGTGATAAATCCTATCTTGATCACTAACTACCTCCATATAGTTCATGCTATATCTAAAGACTACCGAATGAGCTATTCTTGACTAGAATATGTCATAAGTAGTATCAAAATATAACAATCCCTATACAAGATAACTTTGGAGATCTAAGTCAAAATATTACTTATACAATCATCACAATGAGAATTTTCATAGACATTTTAGTAATGTTTCAAATGAAGTTCTCATATCGGGTCGGTTAACTAAACTTGTTCTCTAACAAGTACCCACACTTTTATTATAGTATCTCCATACTTTAAGTCTATAAGATCTATTAGTTCTTTCATAAGGAAAAACATAACATGTGCTAGTCTTTTTACATTTCATTACTATCCAGTCTTAATAGAACAATGATTATGAACAATTTAGGGATAGTGTATAAATGCAATATGAATTTTATATAATTTCATTTGTAACGTATAATTATTTATAAACTTTTTCTTATATATCTACAACTATACAATATAAAGAATTCCTGTACATTATTTTGTGACTAAACTACAATTAAACAATTGTTTGTGGGGCATAAATTAACAACCAGGAGTAGTAACTAGATCTGGACAATTTCGAGTTGTTGAAGTGAGAAGCAAATTAAGTTGCAGAAGCGGTTAGGGGTTTTTCGTGGGGATAGAAGAATGACGCCGAAGTACAACAGACAAAGAAGCTAGTTTTAGAGGAGAAAAGATGCAAAGGGAAATCATAGTTTCAGGTTTGGTGGATTGGAGAAAAGGACAGGAATGGCGACAAGGACGAGGACGGGGAGGGAAACCATACTATGGACAGGGACGAAGAAGAGTACTTCTTTGGAACTCTCATAATTATCTTAGAATTAATTTCAATCTCTTTTTGAATAAAATTATTCACATCCTCTCTTACAAAAGTACGTAAAAAAATATTTAATGAAAAAGTAAAAAATCTAAGGTTAACATTGAATATGAACCATTTGATATACATTTCTTTTTCATTACATAAAATTATATGTAACATAATTTTAATATGATTGTAAATTAAATAGAAAAATTAGACATAGTACTCTTTTATTCATTCATAAGAGATGAGAACCTATTTCGCTTAAAAATAGATATTCCCGATCATAGTTAACGCCACATAATGAAACGATCTTCGACTTCCGTTTCTTGGTTATAACCAAGTATGCCAGCCTCAATAACCCTCCAAATGCATTCTGTCTTGCATCTTTCTTGATCATATTCAGCATCAAAAGCATCAAAACCTAAGAATTTTCCATTCCAGTAAGCATTGCAATAGAACAAGGTTGTTTCCCAGTAGTTTACACGAAACTTCCAATGATAAGTTTCTCCTGCTTGAATAACATGAGTGCCCAAATCATCATCTCCGGATTTGCAGAGAATGGTGAAACTTGACTTATCCTCTATGTAGTTAGTAATTCGGACATGAGTGTACAGCCAAGGCCAGTGGAAGATGTTTCCAGCACTACCTTCTCGTTCAGTTCTTCCAAGAACAGTCTCTGTTGAAGCAGTGTATACGAAAAGCAACACCAGTTTGCACAGGAGACTCATAGTTAACTTGAATTCTCTTATCAATTTCAAGATAGTTATTCCATACTTACGTATAAGGCGTTTTATTTATAAACAGATATGTAAGAAAGTCAACATATAGGATTGGGTTCAAGTCATTTCTGTGTTCACTGTTCGTTGCCTACATTAATTGTCAAGACAATGATTACTTATAAAATAAAGACAATTAATTATGCATTAATTTTCCATATTGAAACTTTTAATATCATTTCCCACTTCTTTAGTTAGGTGTCCTTTCCATTTTTGCAGTTTAGAGACGAATGAATCTTTCGATTTCTAATAATTAGATT
Organism: Erythroxylum baracoense; assembly: GCA_025629805.1. Taxonomy (NCBI): domain Eukaryota; kingdom Viridiplantae; phylum Streptophyta; class Magnoliopsida; order Malpighiales; family Erythroxylaceae; genus Erythroxylum; species Erythroxylum baracoense. Next base: position 47,508,409 of record JAOTAY010000191.1, read on the forward strand.
GCTACTCTGGATTGAAAGAGAATAACTAGTCGAGATAGATCTTAGTTACCAAGAAAGTTAAAAGACTTTATTAGTATTGGGAGCAATGTAGGGAGAGAATGAGCGTTGAAGGAAAGCATTAAGGTATGGGAAGATGGTCACTGGACCATTTATATTAGTTCGTCTTATATGTAGAATGAGATGAATCGTGTCAAATCGAAGTTTAGTTCAAAATTTTTTAAAACATACAAGTTCATACGTAAATTAACCCTTAGGTTATGTTTGGATTGAGGTGGGGGTTTTAATGAAATTAAATAAAATGGAATTATTTATAATGGAATAAAATGTACATAGATGTAATATTAAAAAATTGTTATTTGGAAATGATGAAAGTGTTCATAATGTGATTTATTAAAATATTGTTTGAAAAATGGATGAAATGTAATGTAATGGATGTATAATAATAATGAATGACTATTCTACTCTTGATAGGATAGTCTAGTTGTATTGTCTTGCTGCTTGTTTATTAGGGTTGAGAGTATAGTTGATATTATAAAAAATTATTGAGGGTATATTAGGTAGTACATATTTATCATTTTATATTCCATTCTAAACCTCCAAATCGGAGATAATTCATTTTTACTGATTATTATGGAATAAGATGTAATGTGAAACCCTTTTCTTCCATCCTATTTCATTCCATTATAAATCCTTATCTCAAATGATAGAATAATATTATATTTCATTTCATTCTATTACTAACTGCCCTATCAAACATAGCCTTAATTAAACAATAATAATTATTAAAAATATAAATAAATCATTATAAACTTATTTTAAAATAAAATATAAATCCTTACTATAATATGCATAAAATAATATAACTCATAATAAAATTAAATTTATCCTAACCATAGAGTGAATAAAACTGATTAATAAAAAATGAACAAAACTATTATTGCATCACTTAAATTAAATAAGGTTAAAGTTTTAATCAATTCCTACTTATTAGATAAGTAAATATCTAAACTAGATAATATTTATATTTATATTAATTAATTTAAAATAATTATCAAATGATAATTGTATGTTAATTTAATTATAAATTGTTTACAAGTATTGTGTTAGATTAAAATTTTATAATTTTTCTATAATTTAAACTAAAAATTTAAAATTTCTAGTTCTAATTTTTAAATTTAAATATGATCCATAATTTAATCTATAAAATATAACCATGTTAATTTTCAACCTAAACTTAATTGATTCAATGAATCATAGTTTACATAAGTATATAGATGTCTTCGAACTCTTACTCTGTAGATGCTTTTAGGTAAGTGCACTTGTCTCTTCTATAGTATAAGTTATTGAGTTTTAATTGATAATCCTACAAAAATTACGAATATTAGTAGTAACTATATATTTTTTATTATCTAACTGACAAATTAAAGATGACGATGAGAGATCGATTTCAAAACTAAAACAATAAATTAAGAACAAAAAAACACAATCAATCAACTAGAATGAAGATTAGACAAAGAAACAATAAATGAAGATTGTGGTACTTAGATTTTAAATACTCCTTACGACTTCTCGTGTAATTAAGACTTTACACATAAATTTAATAGAAAAATTATTAGACTGCAAAAATTCCTTAATTATGCTAATAATTTTATTATAATTATTAACAACTAATGATAGGTTAATTAATTGAATTCTCTTTCTAATCAAAACCTTTAAAATTGCATTAACTAATTTATAAATTTCTCTATTATTTTTAATCCCAAACTAATGAATTATTTTACATGAGTTTTATTTTTTTAGTAAGTATGGGAGTGGGACGAGTGAAAATATATACAACTTGTAAGAAATATGACTCGATATTATGATCCATATTTTCAACAGGCCCACAAGAAAATTAGTTTAGGGTTTTTCTTAATTTAATAATATGTTAAATCTTTACCGTTAATTTTAGTACTTGATAGACGTATAATATTTAATGTAAACAGAGAATTATATATAAACTAGTCATTTCTCTACCCTAATGAAGTACAAACAAAACAAATATAAAACGTAGGTTTTGTGTATTGAGCTATCCATCAAGCTATCGTATAAAAAGAGGGTTAAGAGAGAGAAACTAGTTTGTGATTGTTAAAAGCTTTCTCTCTATATTATGACGAATTCTACTAAAGATAAGTGATTTATTACTTCATCTATGTAGTTATTATTATATTCAAGATTTGAATGGGCACAAATAGTTTATATCTTTGATGTTTGAATTATCAAGAACAAAAAGCTTTTATATGGTGTTAGAGACTAGGATTTTGAATAAATAATAATCCTTAGATTAATGATTTGAATATCTATAAAATTATGATTTTAGAATTTTGTATAAAAAATAAATTTTCCTTAAAATAAAAAAGAGAGTATTGCCGTAGCTTTCCACACAGTCAAACCCTAGGTTTGTTAGGTATTCTATTTTATTAGACAAGGTACATTTAACACTAAAAGATAGATCGACAACTAAAAGAGAAGATGAAAGATGAACATGGTCACTATTAATATATTCACTCATATTTTTCAGTCTCCTTATTCGCTCTTATAAAAAATAACGTAAACTAACCATCATACACGATGGCTATGGCGCTCCGACATCAACACAATACAAATAGTACTGTGGCTTCTGATAACAAAGTTTATGGCTCTAATATCACTCCGGACCCCGAGGGGCTTATAAGGAAAAAGACTGTCCTTGTCAAGCTGCTCCATGATGTGAAGGAATTGTACAATATCAGTCTCAGTCCAAGATGGAGGCCATAAGAATCCTTTGAAGCGCGACTGATAAAATTCTTCGGTTATCTTCGCGTAAGGCGTCAACGTTCTCTTTATGATTCTCATCTACAGTAAAACCTCTATAAATTAATATTGTTGGGATCATGATATTTTATTATTTTATAGAGATATTAATTAACTGAT
>JAOTAY010000191.1:47515261-47531433 GCA_025629805.1 Erythroxylum baracoense
AATTGTGGCTACTATCCTTGAAAATAATGTTGATGATGAAGTTGAAGACGATACAGTACCTTTGGAACCAGTTACGCGTAAGGAAACACTTGTCGCGTCTAGAACTCTTTATAATTTTTTGGTGCAGTTTGAGAACACAACACCAGAAATTTTGGATGCAATAAGAAAAGTTAGAGATGAGCTCCAACTACACTTAACTTTTAAGAAAAAATAAACAACACTAGAATCATATTTCACTAAATTGTCTTAGTTATGTTTGTGTAGGTTTATATAATTATTAATTTATGATATTAATGGGACCCTATATTTACATAGGGGTATTTTGAATATATATGGTCTTATTATCTTATCGAAATTTGTTAAATTTTTAACTGACCCAAGTCGGGACCGAAGAAAAATATTAGCTTAGAGAGTTTATTAATTTTACCGAGTATCAATTTAAAGAGGTTTTACTGTATAAGCATATTAAGGGGGCTATGAATGCTCTTTATTGGTTTTTAAAGAAAATCGTCGACCTTGGAGAGAGTGATGTTGGAGTGACAGAAGGTTGGAAATAATAAGAGAGGGATCCACACACCCTTATAACTTTGCCTTTGGTTTTTACTATGGTTGTTTGTTTAATCTTTGGCTTAAGAAAAATCTCTATTTTTTTTCAAGTGTCCTGCAACTATTGCCACTGTTAGTCACTTCTAGAACTGTGTTTTTGAATGGAAAATTGCATTTTTGATGATGGATGAATTAATTTTAACATTTTAGTTTCTCAAGTTTTGGTCATATTAATGATATTTTGACCTATAATCAAAATTTTAATTTTAGCTTCATCATATGATTATGATTATTATTATTATTTTATACATATGGCAGTATGATTAAAATTAATTTGTTAGTCACCAAAGTGGCCAAATTAATTTTAAATGTGTGGTCATATAATTTATGTATTTTATGAAATGCTATTCTGAAAAATTTTATTAGTTGATAGAAATTAAGGATTTTACCTAAAGGTAATTAATTTTCTATAGCTAATTAATATAAATGAGAAAATTGATATACTGTTGTCACATATATATAATTATCCAAAGATATTATGTGTGTTTGATGAAGTTTATTTAATTTTCTTATAAAGCTTAAATAACATTCTAATAATGGTGATGATATGTATTGTTATGTTTATCCAAAGGAAACTTACAATATATTTAATGTATGCGCTTCCTGTCTAAATTTGTTAGTTAGTGAGCATTTATATGTTTGCAGTTATTAGCCTTCACTCTTAAGCTTCATCTGTTACCTAACACTGGTGTGAATTTCTCTAAATGGAGCGAACAAGTCACTTTCCATTTAGGTGCCTTGGATCTTGACTTGGCGTTATTAGAGGATAAGCCTTCTAACGTACAGAGGCTGAAAAGGCACATTATAAGGCTTAGGTAAGGTTTAATAGGTTTTGCTTGAATTTTATGTGAATTACAATTGCCAACAACATCAAGTCTACTCTTCTTAGCACTAAAAATCATAATGCTAAAGATTTTCTTAAGCTTGTGGAAGATAAGTTCCGTTCTACTGATAATGCACTTATAGGGACACCTATGGTTGACATAAAGCTCGATGGGTCAAAGAATATGCAACAATATATCCTTGATATGACTAATATCGCAGCAAGAATTAAAACACTACGTATGGCTGTGGAAGACTCCTTCTTAGTGAAGTTTTTCATGAACTCACTTCATATTGAATATGGACCTTTCCATAGCAATTATAACACATTAAATGATAAGTGAAATATTAATGAATTACCCAGTAAGCGTATTCAGGAGGAAGCGAGATTAAAGAAATAAGGAATTTATTCCATTAACCTAGTGGGTCAAAGAGCTAGAAAGAAACTCAAACCAAAGGCTAAGCATTTAAAGAAAAAAGAACCTGCTAATATTTCACAGGTTGCTGATGGTGAAAGGAAGAGGCCAAAGTTAAATAAATGTCACTTTTGCAAGAAAGAAGGACAATATCAGAAGGATTGCTTAAAATGTAAGGTTTGGTTCAAAAAGAAAGGTATACATTATATTTCTGTCTCCTTTAAATCAAACTTATCTAAAGTTTCTTTTAATACTTGGTAGTTTGATTATAGTGTCACTACTCATGTTTCCAATATTGAGTAGGGATTCCTTACAATCCAAATCATAAGTCCAACTAACAACTTTCTGTTTATAGGGAATGGAATGAAGGCCACAATTGAAGGTGTAGGGATTTACAGGTTGACATTAAATACTGGGTTTCACTTGGATCAAATAAGCACTCTCTATGCACCTTCAATTTCTAGAAATTTAATTTATGTTTGTAGACTAGATGCTAGTGGATATACTTTTAAGGGTGGACATGGTTGTTTCAATTTGTATAAGAATAATTCCTTTATTGCTTATGGAATGCTTATGGATGGTTTATATAAATTGAAACTTGATGATGTTTTTTTTCTAAATCCTTATTTGTTGATAATCATAATGATAGAATGAAACGTGGTTTGGCGAATGAATATTCTGCTTACTTGTGGCATAAATATTTGGTTCATATATCCAAAGAAAGGTTAGAAGCATTAGTAAAAAAATGAGATTCTATTGAATCTAAATTTTACTGATCTTGACTTATGTGTGGAATGCATTAAAGGCAAGCAAACCAAACATAGTAAGAAATAAGCCACGAGAAGCAATCAACTTCTTAAAATAATACACATCGACATTTGCAAACCTTTTCACCATCTTTTAATGGAGAAAAATATTTATCACCTTTATCGATGATTTTTCATGGTATGGATGTATCTATTTGCTGCATGAAAAATTTCAAGCTGTAAATACCCTTGAGGTGTTTGTAAAGGAGGTTGACAGGCAATTAGATAAAAAAGTGAAAATTATAAGATCTGATAGAGGAGATGAATATTATAGAAAATATGATGAATGTGGACAGTTTCCTAGTCTGTTTGTTAAGTTCCTCGAAAGTCATGGCATATGTGCACAATATACTATACCAGGCACACTGCAACAAGATGGTGTGACAGAAAGATGAAATAGAACATTAATGGATATGGTTAGGAGTATGATGAGTAATTCCTTATTACCCAAAAGTTTGCGAATGTATAGGCTTAGAATTGCTATATATCTATTAAGTCCCTTTGATTTATACATTAGGTTCATTTTGTTTAGTAGTGGAGATATGATTTTTTAGCAAACTTATGGAAATAACTCGCCTTGTTTTGATTTGAGAGCTTAATGAACCCTAAATACTTTGAGCATGTAGAGTGAAGTCCTTGTAAGGTGTCAAGTCTTGTTCATTTGATTTTGATGGAATTGATTAGATACTATGTTTTAACAATGTGTCCTATGAGTGCTTATTCTGTCGATTGTTATTTTATCTTAACCCTTAAATGTGAATTAACTTTTGGAAATTTTTGGATAACATGAAAGGAGATGAGAAGTTGTTATGAAGATGATTAATGTATTGAATTGATGTATGTTTGAGGCCAAGCATGAGTTAGGTGTGGGGGAATTTAATAAGATCTCATCTTGCTATAATATTTGATATTATCTCATTTGTTTTGGATTTATTTTGATGCTTAAATATGAAAATTAAGGTTTGTTTTATTTTAGGAGACAAAAAGTAGAGATTGTATCAAATTGGGACTCTATTGATGATAATGACAAATTTTGGATAAAGTGAAGAGATTGTTACAGTAGATAAGGCTGATCATTTAAAGAGTTGGAGTTTGATAAGGAAACTTCTTCTTATCCTTATTATATAGGAGTTTGAATTTAAATTTATTTTGGATAGACATCTTTACAAGTTAAGAGTTAGATTATGATTAGATTAGAAAACCTTATAAAAGGGACGTTCCTCATAACAAAAAAAGGTTCTCTCTTCTTACATTTTTAGCAATTTTTAGTCTATCTTCTATTTTTGTTATTGGAGCGAAAGCCATGTGTGGCTAAACTCATCATTCTGATTCAAAGAGATTCAATACTATGATTTTAACTTTGTGAGATTTTGTGTTTCAAACTTTTATTTACGTTTTAATTCAAGTATTTCTTGTTTTGAGTTCTTATGTTTCATGAATGATTGATATTCGATTAATCTGACAATTTGATTTAATATTGATTATTCTATCGCTATCCAGGAATTCAATGATTTATAATTGTCATGAAAGATTGGTACAAGTAGCAAATATATTATTTATAAATTTTCATATTTAACTTATGATAAATAAGAAAACTAAATTGAATAGATGCAGCTATTTCGATTATTTAATTTAAGGTTTAGTCTTTTCCACGAAGCTTATTGCTATCATTTATTTGATATAGAATGCTATCACACTTAGTCAATAAATGATAAGTTTTGGTTTGGATGCTGGGTTTAAACTAATTTGTTTAGGAAAATTTAAGATTTATTATAGCTATCCTAATATGTTTCAAACTAATTACTTAATCGTGAACATATTCTCTTTAAACAAATGATCAATGTTACACTTAGATGAGATATTTTCCTTGAATCAGAGTTTGGTAATCTTGATTTTTTATATTTTTAAATTTAGTTGATTTAATTTGTTTTCATATTAATTTTAGTTAACCAGTTATTTAATTAAAAAACCCCATTTACTTTTATTAATTGAAATGAAGAAGCTAGTATTTAGTTCTCTAGATATTCAACCTGGTTCCAGGACTACTAACAAAGTTTAGAAAATCAGAATTATTTAGGAGGCTTCGACAATCCGACCAACATCATGACCACCTAAATATTTAAAAATGTCAAAGTAATTTTGACTAACTTTTCCGTATATGATTTTCCGTATAATTCAATCTTTTCATTATATAATGTTTCGATTAGACATAGAGCATGAAATTAATGCCTAATCTATTGATTCAAGCATATTAGTTCTCTGTCATTAGCGATTGATTCAATTAATGACATTTATAGACTATTTATAAAATGTCATTTTACCATGGCCAAAGATTTCCTAAATTAATACTAATTGAGAATAACAAAACATTCTCTCTAGTTACTTTAGGGTGATAAATCTATATTGATCACTAATTACCTTTATATAATTTATGCTATATCCAATGACTACCGAATGAGCTATTTATGACTGAAATCTGTCATAAGTAGTATCAAAACATATAAATCCCTATATAAATAACTTTGAAGACCTCAAGTTAAAGTATCACTTATACAATCATCACAATTAGAATTTTTATAGAGATATTAGTAATGTTCCAAATGAATTTCTCATATTTGGTCAGTCAAGTGAATTTGTTCTCTAACAAGAACCAACACATTTGTTTAAGTATCTCTATACTTTTAAGTCTATAAGATTGACTAATTCTTTCATAAGGAAACACATAACATGTGCTGGTCTTTTTATGCTCTATTAATGTCCAATCTTAGTAAAGCAATGACTATGAATAATTTAGAGATAATACATAAATGCAATATGAATCTTACTATAATTTCATTTGTAATGAATAATTATCCAATGAACTTTATCATATACATCTAAATATCTAAATATGTACAAGATAAAGAATTTCTTTAAGTTATTTTGTCACTAAACTACAATTAATCGACCGTTTGGAAGACATAAATTATCAACTAAGAGCAGAAACTAGATCTGGACAACATAGAGTTGTTGAAGTGAGAAGCAAAGTTGCAGAAGCGGTTAGGGGGTTTTCGTGGGTAAATGCAGACGAAGTACAGCAGACAAAGAAGCTAGTTTTTGAGGAGAAAAGATGCAAAGGGAAATCACAGTTTCAGGTTTGGTGGATTAGAGCAGAGGACAGGAGTGGGGACAAGGACGAGGACGGGGAGGGAAACCATAAGTATGGACAGGGACGGAGAAGAGTACTTCTTTGGAACTCTCGTGATTGTCATAGAATTAATTTCAATCTCTTTTTGAATAAAATTATTCACATCCTCTCTTACAAAAGTACATAAAAAATGTTTAATGAAAAAGTCAAAAATCTAAGGTTAACATTGAATATGAACCATTTGATATATAGATTTCTTTTTCATTACATAAAATTATGTGTAATATGATTTTAGTATGAGTGCAATTGAAATAGAAAAATTAGAAATAGAAGTCTTTTATTCATTCATAAGAGATGGGAACTTATTTCGCTTAAAAGATAGATATTCCTGGTCATAGTTGACGCCAATTATAGAAACGATCTTCGATTTTCGCTTCTTGGTTATAACCAAGTATGCCAGCCTCAATAACTCTCCAAATGCATTTTGTCCTGCATCTTTCTTGATCAATTTTAGCATCAAAAGCATCGAAACCTATGAATTTTCCATTCCAGTAAGTATTGCAATAGAACAAGGTTGTTTCAAGGTAGTTTACACGAAACTTCCAATGATAGGTTTCTCCTGCTTGAATAACATGAGTGCCCAAGTCATCATCTCCGGATTTGCAGTGAATAGTGAAACTTGACTTATCCTCTATGTAGTTAGTAATTCGGACTTGAATGTACTGCCAAGGCCAGTGGAAGATGTTTCCAGCATTACCTTCTGGTTCAGTTCTTCCAAGAACAGTCTTTGTTGAAGCAGTGTATACGAAAAGCAACACAAATTTGTACAGGAGACTCATAGTTAACTTGAATTCTCTGTCAATTTCAAGATAGTTAATCCATACTTACATATAAGGCGTTTGATTTATAAATAGAAATGTGAAAAGTCAACATATAGGATTGGGTTCAAGTCATTTCTGTGTTCACTGTTCGTTGACTACATTAATTGTCAAGACAATTATTACTTACAAATTAAAGACAATTAATTATGCATTAAATTTTCTTTATTGAAACTTTTAATATCATTTCCTACTTCTTTAGTTAGGTGTCCTTCACATTTTTGTAGTTTAGATACGAATGAAGCTTTCGAATAATTAGATTGGTACTCTAGATTGAAAGAGAATAACTAGTCGAGATAGATCTTAGTTACTAAGCAAGTTAAGTTAAAAGATTTTGTTAGTATTGGTAGAAATGTAGGGAGAGCATGAGTCTTGAAGGAAAATATTGAGGTAAGGGGAGATGACCACTGGACCATTTAAATTAGTTCGTCTTATATTTTGGATGAGATGAATCGGGTTAAATCGAAGTTTAGTTCAAAAGCTTTTAAAGCATACAAGTTCATGTCTAATTTAACCCTTCAGTAAACAATAATCATTATTCAAAACACAAATAAATCATTAAATCATTTATTAAATAAAAATAAATTTATAAACTTATTTTAAAATTAAATATAAATCCTTACTTTAATATGCATAAAATAATACAACTCATAACAAAATTAAATTGATCCTAACCATAGAGTGAATAGACTGATTAATAAAAATGAAAAAAATATTATTGTTTCACTTAAATTAAATAAGGTTAAAATTTTAATTAATTCCTACCTATTATATTTAATTAAATATATAAACTATATAATATTTATATTTATATTTATATTAATTACTTTAAAATAATTATCAAATGATAATTGTTTGTTAATTTAATTATAAATTATTTACAAGAATTGTGTTAAATTAAAATTTTATAATTTTTCTATAATCTAAAATTAATTTAAAAATTTCTAGATCTAATTTTTAAATTTAAATCTGATCCATAAATTAATCTATAAAATTTAACTATTTTTAATTTTCAACCCAAACTTAATGGATTTAATGAATCATAGTTTATACAAGTATATTAACATCTTCGTTAGGACCTTTTAGGTAATTGTACTTATCCCTTATATAGTATAAGTTACTGAGTACTAATTAACGATCCTCCGGAAATTACGAATATTAGTAGTAACTATATTTTATCATTTGCCTAACAAATTAAGGTGACTATAAGAGATCAAATTTAAAACTCAAACAATAAACTTAAAATAAATAAGCACAATTAATCAAGTAGAATGAAGATTAGACAAAGAAACAATAAATGAAGATGGTAGCACTTAGATTTTGAATACTCTCATGTAATTAAGACTTTACACATAAATTTAATATAAAGTTTATTAGACTGTGAAAATTCTTTAATTATGCTGATAGTTTTTCAAGCTTATTAACAACTAATCCTAAGTTAATTAATTGAATTCTCTTTCTAATTAAAATCTTTAAAATTGCATTAACTGATTTATAAATCTCTCTATTATTTTTAATCTTAATTTAAAACACTTATGACAACCTATTTATAAGTTTACATACAACTCTTTTTAATCATGCTAGATCAATTAATACAAAAGATTTTTTAATTTCAACAGTAGATAATGAAATATGAATTAACATATCCATAACAATAATTCAAGAACAATTTATAAACAAATAGTCAAATCTCATGAAATTAAAGAATAAATTAACTTAAAATGAAATCACTGTACAATCAATCTTTGAGCTTATCTTATCCAAGTACCATAACGACTGAGTTTCTTATAAAGAATGACATAGCATCAAAATTAAAGGAAGAATAAAAAATCAAAAGAAACATGATGGAATTCCTTTAATCTTCAAGAAATTAATTTTAGATTGATGTAAAGTCACTCTGAATTCGTCTTCTTGCTTTGTCAATGTTCTCTCTGCCATTTTAGATCTTCTAATTGTGCATCTCGAGCTTCCTTCTTCCCTCTGCATCTAAATTTTGCCTTTTGAATCTAAAAGTCAAATACACAAGCAGCCCCGGCCCTGAGCCACTGCTCAAGGCTCACTTTTATTTTTTAAAAAAATTACATGTAAAAAATATAATTTATTAAAAAAATTTTAATTTATTTTTAATTAATATCAGGAGCCCATATTTTCTCTTTAATCTCGGGCTTATAAAATCTTAGGACCGGCCTTGTACACAAGCAAAGACTGTAACTAGCCGTATACTTTAAAAAGATACAAAATCCCTTCCAAAGCAAACACGTACATAAACATATTATGTGGTCTGTGAACACAGGCTAATCAACAATCAACATTGGTGTGTATCCCTTAAACACGAGATTAAGTATAAAATATTGACAATTAATTATGCATTAATTATTACATATTAAAATTTTGATATATATCATTTCCACTTTTTCAGTTAAGTATGTTTTCTATTTTTGCTAATTAGTTATAAATGAAGCTTTAAACATCACTTTGCTTTTTCAAGTAATTGAATTAGTACTCTAAGATAATATAGAACAATTAGTAGAGATAGATTTAATTACTAACCACGTTAAGAACTTTGTTAGTATGGGTGAAAATGTAGGAAGAAAATGAAAATTGAAGGAAAGTAACATATGAAGATGGTTTTTACTCATCTTTCTCATTTAACTTTAATTTTATGCTCGCACTAATTATAATATTATTTATGAAGGTGAAGCATAAGTTTAGAAATTCCTTACATTCCTTTATTTTGAATTTGTAAACCATTTTACATATTTATAATAATATAAAAAATTTATTTTGATAATATTTAACATGTGCATTGATGTTAAATAAAAATATTTTATCTTAGATATTATGTCCTAGGCTCCTAACATTTTTTAGTACCATTAACTTCATTTGCAATTTGTTCTAGTTCTTTAGAAAATTCTTAAGATTCTGTGATTTATTTCTTAATTCATTATATTTGTTTTCAAATATAGGTTACATACTCTTTTTTAAACTTTTTTAAAGACCTATTTTAAATGTTATTCAATTAAATTTAAAAAGAGTAGTAGATAGGAAGAATAATGAATCGATCAAGTCGAAGTTAAGTCAATTTTTTTTTTACAAATTTTAACTCGAGTACAATCTTAATCAAGCCTATATGAAACGGACCAAGATAGAGCTTATTTAAACTTCAAACTTATATAAAACAAGATGATCCCTTTATCAAGTCAAATGCAAGTTTTTCTGCTCAAGTTTGTTCCATGAGCTAACCTATTTACAAAAATTATAAGGAATGTATTATTTTCACTGGTCATTACATAAACGATTGTATATAGACATAGACATATTAGTGAACCAACATTTTTAAAGTGGTTGGTTTCTGTTAAATTTTATATGATTGAGCCTAAATAAACTGAGCACATACAAGCCCAAATGAGGTTCCATCCTAAAATTAATTGGTGATAAGAGGAGTAACTCACTAAGCTCAAGGCCTTTTATTCTTTCAATGTGGGATAAACTCCCACTTATATTCCAACACCCCCCCCCTCTCAAGTGTGGGCTAATTAGGGCCTAACACGTGACACAGTTTATCGTGTCGAGGTAGTGACGAGTAACCTAAGAGTAACCTGCTTTGATACTATGTTAAATTTTATATAATTGAACCTAAGTAAACTGAGTACATATAAGCTCAAATGAGGTTCCATCATAAAATCAATTGGTACTAGGAGGAGTAACTCATTAAGCTTATATGCATGCTCAAGGTCATATATTCTTTCGATGTGGGACAAAGTCCTACTTATATTTTAACACGCCCCCCTCATGTGTGGGCTAATTTACAGCCTAACACGTGCCATAGTCTATTGTGACGAGATGGTGATGTGTAACTCAAGAGCAACCTGCTCTGATACCATGTTAAATTTTATATGATTTGGCCTAAATAAACTGAGCACATACAAGCCTAAATGAGGTTCTATCCTAAAACCAATTGGTGATAAGAGGAGTAACTCACTAGACTTATATGCATGCTCAAGGCCTTGTATTCTTTCAACGTAAGACAAACTCCTACTTATATTTCAACAGTTTCATTAATTCTAATTATGCATGTTGCATAGATGATAAGAAATCCACACATATTTTATAAAGGTGGAAGGGACTATTTCATGCAAAAGTTTCAAATATGCACTTACAACTTTTTTAATCATAAAAGCAAAGCATATGATAGGTTACTTGTCAAGTAAAATAGTTGCTCCTTTTAAATATTAGGAGCACTTCTCCCTCCAAACACATTGACATTAAGTTCTCATTTACCATAGAGAAAGTTGTAGAGTCTATTGAGCAAATGCCACTAAACAACATGTCGAAGAATCCATTAACTAAATGCCTAGGTTTTGTTATTTTATGCGAGTCTATGTTTTGTGTATATTTTGTGAGGATTGCTTAGATTTTATATAATACATGTATATTGTAGATGGTTGTCGATGCTTATGATATTTTATAATTCTAAATTTCAGATGAGTTATAAATTAATGATATTAATTTTATTGAATATATATTAACGTTGTTGTCGTGTTTTTAAATTAGTAGGGTCTAACTATGTATGAACTACTCATTCGATCAATGCATTAATTGTATATAATTAGTTTGAGTATATACTTATTGCAAAAAGTATTATGGTATAACTTTACGGTCCAAGTGATAGAATGTCCAACTAAGTTATACATACTACCATAATCTAATGACAATGAATATTTTTATTTTGTGTTAACATTTGACCCATTTATAATCGCTAAGTATGCTTTGGGCCCTTGGATCCATTCTCCAACTTGTCCAACCTAGCCCATTAGGCTTGTGGCCCACCAAAAAATTGCATTTAACCTAATTTCTGCATCATGCTCTGATGCCAGATATTGGATTGGGCAATAAACAATGAACATCAAATGAACAACATTAACATGCTTCAACCAATACATTCAATGCCACAATCAATTAAATGAGATTCCAAAGCTTTGAAACTTGTATATATGATAAGATTACCATAATACATCCTAAAGATGATAAAAACTAATTGACAGTCATCATTACTTAAGTATAGAGTGTAAGCTAAATAAACAATCATAAGTTTGGAGTAAATTTCACACTGGTTCTCTTGCGTATACTCTTTGCTTCTCTTTTAGAAAAGAGAAGAGAAGACTACGTAAAGACAAGAAAGAATCAAAACCACCAACTTCGTCTAGTAGGTGTTGTGGTGGTGTGTGAGTAACATTGCTAAATTGAATTTAACGTATTTAGACTGTATCATTGTATTTGTTTTTGACTTGTAAGAATCTATGCTTGATAAACTGTAGCACATGTAGAAATATTTTGGCATGATATTTCATAATAGTTTCTACGAGCTAGGCCTACGTATAGTTGGCGAACTCCTTAACTTCCGGGACATGAACTACACATATAAAAGCAACAACTCATGAAGGACAATGTACAAAGACACTATATTACGTAGATGCTATACAAACCAGAAGGATAAGAAATATATGCACCATATATTCAATATCAGTGCATGTTCAAAGAGATGATCCAATTTAGTAAAAGACTATCAAAAGCGCAGGCATCCTCGAAACTTGCATTAGGACTACAACGAAAGCTTGCTCTATATTTAAAAAGATCAATGACTCGTTTAATACTAAATCTCTTATTTTTTTTTACATAAGTTTCAATATATTTATCACAAATATCAATTAAATTGTAAACTTTTTAAATATAATTTATAAGTTTATAACATCTATTGTATAAAGAATAAAATAATATATAAATAAAAGAGGATAACTAATTAATAAAAGGAATTAATCAAAATTATTAGAAATATTAATTAAATATTCCAAAATTTAATTTATTACAAAAATAATTTATTGCTAACTCCTCCATTAATAGGGTTGACATAGACTGAACATTTTACACTGTGATATTTAAAATAATTAGGAAGTAAAAAATTAGGAGAAAATAAAACCAAAAAATTAATTATTTTTCATGTTTTTATTTTCTATTTCCACTTTTTGCTCTTTGAGCCACCGCACCAACAATGGTCCTTCACTCATTTTCCTCGTCTTCTTTTTTATGTTCGTCTCTTGTTTCGTTTGGCCCTCTCATCTTAATTTTCTCTCTTTTGTTTCCTCTCCTCATTCACCTGCGAACACTCTGCTTATTTTACCGCTGTGCAACCAAAGATTACCATCGTAATCAAGGGTCAATCTTCTTTAAACCTCATTCTATAGTCCGCAGAGCTAAACGTGTAATTGTTAGTAGAGAAAAAGTTGCCCAATGAATCGAGTAAGGCACGTTATTTACTGGTGTTCTTTGAACATCCCAAGGAATGCATGACCTCCTTCCTCATAGAAGTCGCAAAGAATCCACAAAAATTGCAGATATGATTTGCATTAAATTAAATAAAAGAGATAGATATAAAACTACATGTCATATGATAAAAGAAACAATTTATTCGCAGTTAAAGAAGATCTCTTCTCTATTTCCACTTAAAGAAAAGATCTTCTTTGTCAGGTTTCTCTTTAAAGCCATGTACGCCATCCACACGAACTCTCCAGATGCTATACTTTAAGATCCTATCGAAATCCCTCTTCGACTCGAATGCATCAAAAACTACGGATCTGCCTTTTGAATTAAAGCCACAAAAGAACAAGGTCGAACTCCAGATGTTTTCGCGGAAACTAAACTCATATGTTTTCCCAACAGGAACAACATGGACTCCTAAGTCGTCGTCTTTGGATTTGCAGTGGATAGTGACGTCTGCTTTGTCCTCCAAGTCATTAAAAATTCGAACAGTGATAACCGGCGTAATATGGATGTTTGTAGCTGGTTCCATTTCTGCAAAACTATGTTGTATTGCAGAAGCATAAAGGACAAGTACCAAAAGTTTACTTAATGGACTCATTATAACTTCAATTCCTATGGATTTGTCTTTGGCTTGAAGCAGCAGGATTATATAGTGCTTTCGTGGGCTGAAATGTGGAAGCACTCTTTTCAAACACTCATGGATGCATGGATAATAACTACAACAGATATGGAATTAATTAAAGATCCTGCATTACATTTATTTTTTACCCTTTTCATATCCTTGTTAGTTTTTAGATAAGCATGAAATAAATGTCAACTCATCAATGCTCATTGTTCTCATATTCTTTTTATCATTTCTTTTCTAATAAAATTATCCTTTTTTTAACAAAAATTTAAGAAAAAACATATCAAATAAATATGTGCAACAAAGCGGGCCGAGATTGGACTTTAAGTCAAATAATTTGAATTCGGTTTAAATGAATTTTAAATTAAAAAATATCATTTTATCTTTCTCAAATTATATAAAATTATCATCCGTAATTAATACAAAATTTTTAAATATAGATTTGTTTTCCATTGAATGTAATATAATATACTTTTAATATAACTCCAAATCAACAGAAAGATTAGACATTCAAAAATTTCATTCATACATAAGATGGTGAGAACTTATTTCATTGGGAGAAAAGATTCTTGAAATCATGGTTCAGACCACATAAAGAAAATATCTTCCTGTTGAGTTTCGCCCCTGTAACCATGCACGCCATCCTCAAAAACCCTCCAAATGCAGTCTTTACCGCATCTGGAATAATCTCTTCTAACGCTGTAACTATCGAAGTTTACAAATTTTCCTTTCCAAGCAGCATTGCAATAGAACAAGGTTGTCCTGAAGAAGTTTATATGGAACTTCCATTGGTAAGTTTCTCCTGCTTCAATGACATGAATGCCCAGGTCATCATCTTTGGATTTGCAGTGAATAGTGAAACTTGACTTATCCTCTATGTTGTTGGTAATTCGGACATAAGTGCGGTGCCATGGCCAGAGGATGCGGTTTCTAACATCAACTCCTGCTTCAGTTCTTCCAAGAATAGACTTCATTAAACTAGTGCATACCAAAAGCAACACAAGGTTGTACAGGAGACTCATTATTATCTTGAATTCTCTGTTAGTTACTAGGGAGCTAGTTCATACTCGCCTATAAAAGAGTATTAATTTATAAACAGAATGTGAAATATGTGCATAGGATTGGGTTCAACTCGTTTTCCAGAAACGTTATTGTGTTCATTCTTTGTTGACTACAAAATGGGAAAAAAATAAATAAAGGTAATTAATTATGCATTAAATTTTCATATTGAAACTTTTGGTTTTTAGTTATGTTAATTAGGTATCATTTCCATTTTTGTAACGTAGATAAAGATGAAGCTTTAAATTGTACCTTGTTTATTCAAGTAATTAGATTGGTACTATAGGGTGATATAGATTAATTACGTAGATCTGAGTTGCAAGTAAAGGACAATATTGTAGAATCAGTAGAAAAATTGGGAGAAAAAGAGAATTGAAGGAAAGATTTAAGTAGGAGGTAAGTATTAAAGTACGGAAATACTAGCATTTTTATCATTTGAAAAATACTAGCACTTAATAAACAGTGCCCAATTTGAAAACTCTAAATTGAAATGTTGATGACTTGAAATATCTATACTTAACTAAAAAGATTTGTTGTAATAAGCTAATATAAGTTCTTTTTGGATTTTTTATTTTTATTTTAAAATGTTTTAATTTTAATTACTTTAATATTATGTGTGTATTAGAGTATAAAGGAATCAGCTTTCGTGATGTTTCATGTCAACATTATTAATGAAAGAGTTAATAATAGATTATTTTTGTAACAACTAGAATTTTGAGCATTTGATTAATCTAACTTTTTGGTTTATCACATCATATGCAGCTTACTAAATTGCCTAAATTCCTATTCACCACTTCTATTTGACTATCGATTTGTGGATGCAGAATGCTATTATACTTGCCAGAATAATCAAATAAGTCTCATAATGTATTAATGTCTTCTAAAAGTAATCAAAAAACTAGGTGTCATAATCATAAGTGATAGATTTAGGAATACTACAGAGTCGTACCACTTCTTTAAAGAATAACTTGGCAATTGTTGTAACATCTACTGTCTTCTTACAAGAGATAAAATAAGTCATGTTAAATTTTTTGTCTACAACTACAGAGGTATAATCCATATCTCTTTGTGTTCTTGAAAGCACCCAACATTAAATCTATAGGCAAATGCTCCCAAATAGCATTAAGAGCTAGCAATGACATATACAAACTAGCATTTGAAGCATGTTCCTTATAAGTTTGAAAAAATTGGAACCTCTTCATAATAATAACAATGTCTCTCCTCATCTTCAACCAATAATATCTCTTTCTCACTTTTCAAGAATCTTGTCTATACCAAGGTAACCAACTAAATCCAATTTTGTAATCACCTTCTCTCCTGAGTGAAGTTCTTGGAAGATAAAGATGATTCTTTTCATTAAAAACATATCATGTAAAGGGAAGTCATCATAAGACTTTCAACTAAAAATAAGTCCCATATATAGCACCCACATACCCCGTGTTAGGATATATGAATGCCACACAAAATAGCACAAACAAATCAAAGCATACAAAAACTTCCAGTAAACAATTCAGA
>JAOTAY010000191.1:47531533-47544747 GCA_025629805.1 Erythroxylum baracoense
AAACATAATTAAGTCATATGGAATACATGTTCAATGAAACATTCCAACTAGGCTACAATTTGGGGCCTTACACCATATCTCCCCAAAATCTTTATCACTCTCATTTAACTCCTTTAAATGTTAAAGACCCTTAACCTTCATACTCAAGGTCTTCACCACAGTCATCCTTCTACTTAATGCATCAGTAACCACAATATTATTCTTCTCCTTGTGCATCAATTTACATGTGAACTTGTCAATAAAAGTTGACGAGCTAGCATATATGTTTGTTCTCAATTACCTTTGACTTTCCAAATATTTCAAAGCTTGATGATTAGTGTACAAAATAAACTTCTTTCCAATTAAATGATGTTCTCACGTCTTCGAGGCTCTCTCAACAATATAGAATTCTTTATCATAAGTATACCACTTTTGCCTAACATCACATAACTTTTCACTAAAGAATGTTAATGGCTTTTTCTCTTGAGATAACACAACTCCAATCTCAACTCTATTAGCATCAAATTCTACTTTTCCCCTCAAGCTCTTATTCTTTTTTGGACTTATACGGTAGTGAGGTAAGTTAGGTAAACTAGCCCTAGGAACCAAATCAATGTGGTGTTGGATATCTCTCATAGGAGGTAATCTATTGGGTAGCTCATCAAGTATTACATCTCTAAATTTTTCTAAAGTTTATTGCACTTTTGAAGAAATCTCATCTTTTCTCTTTTCACTCTCTTCTTCCCTTTTCTCTATCAACAAGTGTACCTCACTCATTTCTTTCATCTCACTTACAAAACTTTCCCTATTATTTTTCAATTCTAATAATGACTTCTTTGTTCCATTAGGTTTCATCACTCCCTTTTCACCTATGGGTAATAGCTTATATCTTATTCTTTACAAATCGATAAGTATTCTCCCTTCTAAAGTTTTATGCATCAACATCATATTACTATGGTCTATGCAATAAAATTTGACATACATCTACATCAACAACATCACAATAATTCTTATCTAAATTTTTACCAATACAAAATGACAGCTTACATTATTCCATCATACAATCACCAACGGTAGTAATCCATGTGATGTTGTAAGGTTTCGGGTAAGGCTCGATCAGCAACTTTAACTTCTTGACTATTGATTTATTAATGATATTCTCTTGGCTACCGTCATCAATCATCAATTCATAAAGATTTCCTTGTAGCATGTCTTTAATGTGAAATAATTGGTATCACTGCCAATCTTTGTATTCCTTCTTAGAAATCATCAATCTCCTAATAACTCAAACAAAGCTATCTTATTCTCCCTTGGGGTATTCACAATATTTCCCATCTCATTTACGATTATCTCCTTTCGGAATGGTTTTCTTATCATCATTGCAATCATCAGTTCTGATAAAAGGTGTTGGAATTTAAGGTTATGCGGCAGCAACTTTCTTGTTAGTTATTTCCCCAAATCTCTAGTTGTTTTCACCTCACATTAATGTCTGCAGTTGTCTCGTGATTATATTCAGTTGCTGTTCAATATTATGAATAGTTGTCCTATGTTCTATTCTTCTCCAAACATCGAGTAATCCTTGAACGTCATTAGGATTATTTGTCACTATCAAAAAGAACAAGCTTTATGCGATTCAAAGTTTTGTTACCATATAACGCAGCAAAAAAGAATAAACAAACATAATTCCAATCCAAGAATTGTAGGATAAAAATTCTCAAAGAGAAAATAAATTTTATTAATAAAGAGTTATGCTAATCTCTCTCAACAGTTGTTTAAATAAGTTTATATAAACCCTAATTCATCATAGGAAGAATTTTAAACAAAATAATCTGAAACATTAATTCTTTTAGGAATATTTTTAAAAGAAATAGGAAACTTAAATTTATCTTCAAAAGAATTTCGAAAGAAATAGGATATTCTAGTTTATCTTAAGAAGACTTTTAGAAAAAGAATCAAATAAAATAAGTAAAGTTTAAAATAAGAAACAAATAAAAAATAAGAAATTATTCAAAAACTATACAGAGAGAAATGTTAAATAAGGTAAGATCACGTGCTAATGAATATTCCATTCTATCCAAATATTCAAATGTCTTGTTAGTTTTGATCGACAAGGATGAGAACATGTGGCTTGTGGTGTAATCTACTGAAGTGAGGAAATACGAAGAACTTAGATATTGAAAGAGGTTGATAATGGTGGACATTTTGGTTGTTGGATCTTAACGCTCATATATTATGGAAAATTTGGTGGGGATTTTGTATTTCTTATTCACACTTATTCGTGTACAGAATTACAACATCAATACATGGATTTGTGCAACAACAAGAACGTGAAATTAGGAAACAATCAACTAATGAAGCAAAATCATTGAAGAATTAGCTACTAATTAAGAACATAACAAAGAATCCAAACTGATAACAAAGATAATATGGGAAGGAGTCTTTAGGCATTTGTTTCTTAATAACTATTGAATATGAACCATTTGATATACAAATTTCTTTTTCATTAAATATAATTATATGTGATATAATTTGAATATGATTGCAAATTAGATAGAAATGTTAGGATATGTCGTATTATTTAATTTAGGCATTTTTTATTATTGGATATTCAAGATAATGATTAAAATATAAATAAAGAAATCTTACTTGAATTGGATTCTTGGATAGAGTTGTTGCACAAATAGAACTCTATCTTGAATTAAGATTGGTGTACATCTATTTTGGAGATATGGATAAGGCAAGATTGCGTGGGTAGATGTTGTGTGAATTTTTCCCAAGTCTTGGTTTGACGACGGTGATCATTGGGTTTTTCTCCTTTTTGCAACAAACATGGTAATGATTTTGTGAGACTTTTTTCTGGGAGGCTAAGTGGGTGTGAATTTTTACAACTCTTTGTCTTATTGCGTGGGTTACTGGGTGTTTCTTTGTGTGCAACACACGTGACTGATTTTGTGAGATTTTTTGGTGTTGTTGACGGTGAATGGATGAGTGAATGGTGCTGTCTTTGATCTGTTTTTTAATTATTTTTGAAGGAGGCTTGAGTGTGACCTGGTCTGCATCTTTCATGTGGGTTCATCATAGGTGCATGAGCTGACATCGTTGTTGGTGTGTGCAGAAAATTGTGAGTAGCGTTGTTAGTGTGTGTAGAAAATTGTGAGTGAACTGAAGCAGTGTGTGTGTATGATGTTGTTGTGGGCTGAAAGACAGATTTAGTAAGCTGCAGATTTTGTGGTGGGGCATGAGTAACTCCCTTCATGCGTGACTCCCTCCTTGCATTGTTTTTGTTTGGTTGTTGGTGGTGTGTGAGGTGATGTTATGAGTCTTTTGTTTTGATGATTAAAAGGTGCATGGAAGGACTGATGTGCTGATCTTTATGTTACTGTCTTTATTGGAGTTTCATGTGAGCGGACTGAACGTAACATGCTACACTGAGGTGCTTTGATAGCCATGTGTCTTCGTTGGTTGGTTGTCGTTGATGAAGTTTTGGTGCAGCTACGTTATTGTTTTTGTCTTTGCATGGTTCAGCTGGGTAAGTTCATGGGTTTTTTGGCAGCTAGCTTTCTATAATGTTTGTGTGATTTTGTTGGGTTATCCATTATCATCGATAGTAGTTTTATGTGAAAAACTTTCAGTAGTCTTGGTGATTTTGTGGCTGTCATTTTTGGTATTGGTGTGCCAAAAATTTCAGAAGTTTTCGTGACTTTGTAGCTGCTGTTTTTGTTGTTGGTTTGGTTCGAAAAACTTTAGTAGTTGTCTTGGTTTTTGCAACTATATTGGGTTAACATTTCGGTGATGAAATGCTTGTTGATTTGAGACGTTTTGTGGCTGTTGTGCTTGGGATTTTTCAGCGACTATATCAAAGATTCATAATAGATTTCTTGGTTGATAACTTCCTATTCTTTCGTTGATGAAATTGCATATTTAGGAGAATTGCTTTTTATCTCAAATATTGTCTTTGTTTATGTTAGTCATTGTTTAATCACTTAATTTGTTTATTTCATAAGGTTATCATTAAATATTGTTTGAGAAAATCTTTTCTTGAGGTTAGTACGAGGTGGTCGTACTATTAGGTATGAAATTATTTCACGAGTAGTAAAGACAAGAAATAGTGTCAAGGGTTAAGTGGTGTCGGCTCAGTAAAGCCTTGTCTAAAACTATTGTCGTTAATAAAAGAATTAAACTAGGTGAGGGCCTCGCAGACGTATGCAAGTTGTGATGAATTATGTTAATAAATATTGTTATTAATTTATTTTGTTGCATTTAATTTTTTTGGTTTTTTATCGTGCTAGAAACGAATGATGCAAATCGAAGAGTTTGCAAAACTACTACATCCCCTTCTGATTTATGAAGAAAAATTAGACATAAAAGTCTTTTATCCATTCACAAGAGATGAGAACTTATATCGCTTAAAAAAATGATATTCCCGGTCCTAGTTAACGCCACATAGAAACGATCTTCGACTTGCGTTTGTTGGAAATAACCAAGTATGCCAGCCTCAACAACTCTCCAAGCGCATTCTGTCATGCATCTTTCTTGATCAATTTCAGCATTATAAGCATCAAAACCTATGAATTTTCCATTCCAGTAAGTATTGCAATAGAACAAGGTCGTCCCGACGAAGTTTACACGAAACTTCCAATCATAAATTTCTCCTGCTTGAATAACATGAATGCCCAAGTCATCATCTCTGGATTTGCAGTGAATAGTGAAACTTGAGTTATCCTCAATGTTGTTAATAATTCGGACACGAGTGTACTGCGCCTGCCAAGGCCAGCGGAAGTTGTCTCCAGCATTACCTTCTGGTTCAGTTCTTCCAAGAACAGTCATTGTGGAAGCAGTGTATACGAAAAGCAACAGAAGTTTACACAGGAGACTCATAGTTAACTTTAATTCTCTTATCAATTTCAAGATAGTTATTCCATACATACGTATAATGGGTTTTGTTTATAAACAGAAATGTGAGAAAGTCAACATATAGGATTGGGTTCAAGTCATTTCTGTGTTCACTGTTGGTTGACTACATTGATTGTCAAGACAATGATTGCTTATAAAATAAAGACAATTAATTATGCATTAATTTTCCATAATGAAACTTTTAATATCATTTCCCACTTCTTTAGTTAGGTGTCCTTTCCATTTTTGCAGTTTAGAGACGAATGGAATGAAGCTTTCGAATAATTAGATTGGTACTCTAGATTGAAAGAGAATAACTATTCGAGATAGATCTTAGTTACTAAGTAAGTTAAAAGACTTTGTTAGTATTGGGAGCAATGTAGGGAGAGAATGAGTGTTGAAGGAAAGCATTGAGGTATGGGAAGATGATCTCTGGACCATTTGTATTAGTTCGTCTTATATGTAGAATGAGATGAATCCGGTTAAATATCCAAGTTTAGTTCAAAAGTTTTAAAAACACACCATTTCATGTCTAATTTAACCCTTATGTAAACAATAATAATTATTCAAAACAAAAATAAATCATTAAATCATTTATTAAATAAAAATAAATGTAAAACTTATTTTAAAATAAAATATAAATCTTTACTTTAATATGCATAAAATAATAGAACTCATCACAAATTTATCCTAACCATAGAGTGAATAGACTGATTAATAAAAATGAAAAAATATTATTGTTTCACTTAAATTAAATAAGGTTAAAATTTTAATTAATTCATACCTATTATATAAGCAAATATCTAAACTATATAATATTTATATTTATATTAATTAATTTAAAATAATTATCAAATGATAATTGTTTGTTAATTTAATTATAAATTATTTACAAGAATTGTGTTAAATTGAAATTTTATAATCTTTCTATAATCTAAACTTAATTTTAAAATTTCTAGATCTAATTTTTAAATTTAAATCTGATCCATATTCAATCTATAAAACATAACTATTTTTAATTTTCAACCTAAACTTAATGGATTTAATGAATCATATTTTATATCAAATGATAACATATGTTAAGTTTAATTATAAATTATTTACAACTATTGTGTTTGATTAAATTCTTTAAAATTTTCTATAACTCAAATTTAATTTTTAATTTTTTAAAAAATTTAAATATGAATCATAAATTGATATATAAAAATTATAATTTAAAATTTAAAATTTAAAAAATGTAAACCTAAATTATTAATTAATCTGTAAAATTATTTTTTAAAATTTAAAATTTCTCTCTTTCCTAAGAGATTGCCATTTTGTTTTTCATTTACTCGTGTTTTAGAGAAAC
The DNA here is from genome assembly GCA_025629805.1 of Erythroxylum baracoense. Taxonomy (NCBI): domain Eukaryota; kingdom Viridiplantae; phylum Streptophyta; class Magnoliopsida; order Malpighiales; family Erythroxylaceae; genus Erythroxylum; species Erythroxylum baracoense. The sequence continues at coordinate 47,537,754 of JAOTAY010000191.1, forward strand.
TGAATCTCAAGTGAAGTGTGATCGTTTAAAGTTTGGCATCCAATCTTGCTACTTTTTAGTTTTACCTTTTCTGCACCAGCGTTTTGACCCTCTTCCTTTTTTCTTCTCTTTCTTCACGCTGTGTTTATGCTCCAGTGCTTGTGAATAAAACGAAAGCATGCAAATTATTGAGTGCTTGTCTAAGCAGATGGGGCCCTGATGAGTTATGAACTCATGATCAAACGCCAGAAGACTACACTATACATAGCGAAGTGTCAGAAGATTGATATGCTAAATGACCGGACTGTTCAACAGATTAATTGTTTGAATTGTTTTTCTCGTCTTTTTCGATTGATTATCTTTTTCCTGTCAGTTAATTGATCTTTTCCTTCCTTCCTGAAACTTTTGGTCAGTGGACTCTCATTTCAAACTGCTTTATACTTGTTGCAGAGGTAACATTTTAAGAAGCACACCCTTAGACAGGATTCATTACAAGAAGAATCATTTGGATATACAGACACTGGGGGAGAACGTAATATCGATATAAGTTAACAGCAATATAATACCAACTGCGTACGAACTATCTGCGTGTGAAAAGCAGGACAGGAAAGCTAAATCCAACGCAGGCTAAAATGGACAGGTAGAAAAGGATAGGAGACTTTCTACTAGTCAAAGCGGAAGACATAACAGACATCCATATGTATAATTGACCTAGCTCTTTTTCTTCTTCTTTTTTTTCCCCTTGCTTTTATCTGTCCTAATTGGCATGAAAAGACCTGAGTTTCACATGTTGTGCCTGAATGTGCTATTCACGACATTTAAGGTATGATGCTGCTGCCCTGTGACTCTGTAGGGAAAAGATTCCATTTACTATCATGCAAACCAGGTAAGGTCCGAGTACCCATAACAAGTTTCTAGGGTATATTTACGTGATTAGGCATGTCTTTCAGATTCCAAAATCTGAACAAAATTTAGGAAGACCGTGAAGCCAACTCAATTAAACCATTAGACAAGCAGCTGAGCTGACAAGGGGATACACGTTCTCCAACTAATCTCCCAAGACTAAACCCGTAATTTGCTAAATATGGTTAAGGTCTAACTGTAATCAAAAAGCCCAATCAATTGCACCAATATTTGCCAGAAACAGTTCCTCTTCCTCCCATCCCATGTGCTGGATATGCATATCAAAGTAGTATGATTATATAAAGCTTATCTGGAGAAATAATTATAGATTCGAGTTGTTGGTCAGTCATTGCGGATCATAATTACAATAGCACTTTGGACTGTTAGTGCTAATTGTTAAACAATGCTACTTTTACTACCCATGTGTATGCGTCACACCAAGCACTGCAATGTGCATCCTTTTGTCGTGCGCAAAATACTATGATTTCCGTCACTAGGCATGGCATGAATGATAGAATAAATTCTTAGCCATAGTTTCTAGTTTAGACACCCGGTATTTCGATTTATCATTTAGGTTCTCTCGAATTGAGCCATCGTTGCTGCAGCAGATAATGTGGTACATATAGCAAAGTGGCTATTCGAGGTTAAAAGACTGGCAAAAGGAGGTTCTACGCAGCCAGACCTTCAACCTTCTAAACTTATTGTCGTCAACAGTCGAAAGATTCAGTTTTTATGAAATATCCCGTTAAAAATCCAATTGTCCTACATACAGCACGAACCAAGGGATAATCACAGAGACATCTTCAGTAAGAATTAAGAAAATATGAACCGCATAGCAAAGTTAAAATATTTGATTTCATTAATCTCTACCTTCATGTCAAGCGTATGTAGTAAGAGAAAATTTCGTATATTCCAGGGTAATGACAACTCAGAAAGAGAGACAAACGAGCCATGACGACTCAGGGACAAACAATTTGCCTATCTCGGTACTTTCGGAAATTTCACAAGGGGACTTATCGATTACAACAGCCCAATTTCGATTGTGTTACAGCTCATCAATTGGCACTATCCCATTAATCAAATCAAAATCAGGTTAGTGCAGGTAACAACTACTGCCAAACATGATAACCACTAGTAGCCTCTCATCACCCTAATCCGAATTTTAGCACCACCACAAATTACACCTTCAACCCCTAATCTTCCCCCAAAAGAATATTACGTGAAGCTGCCTTGACTTCTATTCTAAAACCACAACAAAAACAATCAACCACACTCAAAATTTGTCAAAACTTCCCCTGCTCAAATTTCCATGGAAAATAAGAAGACCATCAATAAATTAACACTAGCCACCTATCTCATTACACCAAATCCCTACTCCTCAGTCCTCTCACTAAAGCCAGTAGAAAAGGTAAAAAAGAAGAAAAAGAAGAAAAAAAAGAAAAGCAAGTACTAATTGACCATTACAACCTAACCTTTATCCATGGGCTTCACTACCATTAAGCCCGTCATTTGTTTCTGCTTTCTCATCTCCAAAACCTTCCTGTGAGAATTGGAGTGCAATTCATTACAGAAGGTCGGACTGCTCGCCGGCCGGTATTCTGGTACCAGCCTGCCGGATTTATACCTCACCCCACATGCGTTACAAAGCGTTTTCGGCCCCAACGGACCGGCCCGCCATTGTGGTGTCTTCTCAGCACCGCAATGCTGACACTTCCTTCCCATTGTCGACACTCTCACACCCTGCTTCGTGCTCTTGTGATTCTCTTTACCCCACCAGTTCTGCTGCCCCTGGAGGAGAATGTGGCGGCGCCGGCGGTGGCGCTTGCTCCTTGCTTTGACGGGCACCCGGAGACTCCCGCAATAACTTGTTATAATGCTACCGCAGCCGCCAGCCGTGGTGCTATTTGCACTATTGCTGGTCGTGCTGGTGCTGGTGCTGCTTGTGACGCTGTTGTCGAGTACTGAGAAAGGGCTGTCGTTGTTGGGTAGGCTCCCTGGATGGTCGGAGAGAATGCCTACGAACGTTTCCAACGCCGGAAAAGCGTCCTTGTTTGATATCCACTCAAGCTCTTCCTCAACAAATTCCTGAAAAAGCAAAACAATATTAGATTTCTACTCACCTGGTTGACTCGGTAAGTAAAACAAAAAAGGCGTAATAATGCCGGAACATGTTGGACAAATTGGTCTTTCGACGTGCACAAGTTGCATGCCACCTAATGCCAACAACTCAAAACATTGCGAACAATAGTTCAATCAAGCAAAGGCATCCAACATTTAAAACGTCGAAACTACCCCTAACATTGTCCAGACTCCAGTGCACGTGACTATGGGGCACCATGTGCTCGAAATTGTCAGTATTGTCCTTTTCCCAGGCTCCAAAAATTAGGAAAATTTAGTGACCGAGTACCGACCCACCCTTTTTCGAGAAAAGGAATTAAAAACCATTTTCTCAATGCCGTCTATTTAGACTCGGGCGAGTTACCATAACAAGGACTCGTTCCTTTTAAAAATCGGAATCATCGCCCGAGTCAACACTGAAAATGGCCGGGTCATAACCGAGTCGACGAGAAACCTATACACGGAAACACCAAAGTAGGGCTCTTCTTCTGTATGCAGCAAAGAACAAAAAGTGAAGGAAGAAAGAAACAAGAACTTACAGGCTTAAGATGATGAGGTTCGAAAACGTTGAAAGAAGCCGGAGCACGGGAAGGAAGAGGCTTTCCTCCGGGTCGGCTGTTGCGAGGGTCTATTTCGTCGTCATCTTCCTCACCTATGTCAGAAGAGAAGTCCAGGAGGTCGTCCATGAAACGGTTTCCTGCTGCTTCTGCTGTGTGAAGAGTCTCCATTTCCGAGTTTAGAGAGAGAATAAACAGAAGAGGGTATATATGTTTAGAAGGAGAAAAATAGGTTAAAAAGTAAAAGAGAGATAGAGAGGATTTTAATTATTTTAGATGATATTATCTCAAGATGGTCCTGAGCGTAACAGAGGGCGTTGATTTTTTTAATTTTATGTTTTTTTTTTGGGTATAACGTCTATTAGTGGGCAAGTATCCCATGCATTCATAACTCCCCCACGTCCTTTTCTTTGCACCTTCATCAACGCCCTCCTCCACCATACACGCCTGTTAAAATAAAATTATAATTTTGAATAAAAAGCCAAGAACACGAATACGAATAATGTATGGAACTAAAAGCCACCCACCTATCCCCTACTTGCATCCACCATGTTTTTGGCTATCTTAATTTCTAAGGCGTTAATTATTAGGACACACAAATTTCCACGTAAAAATAATAAATCTTTTTGTTGGCCTACGCCTACCTCTTGGCACTAAAACTGGCTTACGTATTACAAAAAGTTGTTTAGATGGTCTCAGAGTTTCGTAACAAACAATTTGTGATTGCTTTCCATTAACGATTCCCCTCCTCGTTGCAGTTGCCAAAAATTTTGTTATAGGAAGTTTGGATGGCAGTTCATGTAAATATAAGAGTGAAGGAAGGGTACGGGTAGAATAAAGGATAAGTTTGAAGTATGATGAGGAAGGAAGGGGCGGCCCGCTTACGCAACGGGCGGGCCGGCAACGACCATAGCGATGCATTATTATTCCCAAATAAGTTCCCAAAGGCAACGTCACTCAACCAATAAGACACGGCCACGTCGGAAAGGACAGTCTTTTGACCTCCCCGACACCGCACGTGGCGGCGATGATTTTGTGAGCCCTGCCCTCTACAGTGCATCTGTGTAAACTATAAACTCTAGTTTCTTAATTATAATTAAAATTGATAAAAAGTAATTAGTTGGGGAAAAGTGGTGCAATAATAGAAATAGAATAGGTCCACACCAAGATGCAGGAGCGTTTTGATTTTTAGTGTTTTTTATTTAAGCGGGGCCCACCTGCATGTTCTACTTAGGCATTTGCATGTGCAGGAAGTGGGGTCCACCAGCCCATTTGTAAGGGTTAGGAGGAGTAGGTGTGTTGTGTTAACTCCACGCTACATAATTCCATAGGATTGCGGTGGAAACGAACGTGAGTGTCACGTGCTAGGCATGAAAATTATTGCTTACCAATTAAGGCTCATCAATTCTCGTCTTATCTTCCTTTTTATGCTGGACAATTCAACTTTCCAGCTTAAGCGTTTGAACCATATTGAGAACGAAACTATCTTTGATTCACATGACAACTCCAAGAATCGAAATAGAAGATGTTTAAATTTATGGGTTGCGGTCAATTACCCTGAACGTTCATTTAACCAGTCTTGACTAATCTCAAACACAACTCATTTCTCAATTTCTTAAATCAAAGTCCGGCCCAGAATTCTGACTTTTTGTCAATTCGATTGCAAACGCATCTTACATTTAAACCTAAAACCTATAAATGTGTTCAAATCTTAAGGATACAGATAAACTATTTAAATTTTGTATAGTTGGATTTCAAGGAGAGCCTAATGCAATTAAAAGCTTAATCTGTCACTAGAATCCAAATAGATGCAGACAGACATACTTGTGGCTTCAAACAACCAAGTTGGTGTGAAGTGCCATTTTGCATTTTGGGCTCTACAAGAAAGTTATGAATATAGTATTGAATTTAGTGTTAGTTTTAATTCTGATAAGTATTAAATAATATTTTAGACAATTTTTAATTTATATAATTAAAATTTAGTATATATTAAAAAATGTCATTCATATTACATAATTATTATTCTTGGTGCTATTCAATTAAAAAAGTTATTATTAATAGAACATGTAATCCCAGTAAAAGAGGACATAGTTCTACTCAACCGAAAATCTTAAAGTCTACTACTAATAATATAACTGCAGATGGGAGAATGCAAAGCTTTTCCAAAGAAGTTGTTTTCAGTTTTTACATTACTTCCAATAAAAAAGCATCGACATAGTTTCTTATAACAATTGAGATATTAATACAATTTCTCTTACTCACCAAAAATAACCACAATTTTGTTAGTACATTTTAGATTCTAATTAAAGAGAAAAAATACAAGTCAAACTAATGTAATCAAGGCCGTAATCTATAACGTACACACTTAAGATATTGAATAAAGCATCGATCTGTACCATTCGAGACTTTTTACATTACTATAGAACTTCAACTATTTTCTTCCTTTCGATTATTTATTCTAAGTGTGAACCAACAATTATCCAAGATCGGAGATTACAAGATTAGAGACTCACCTATGAAAAAAATATGTTGGAATATTTTTGTGGTCCACATGATTCACAACCATCACAACTATCATAAATGTTGTGATAGTCTGTTGTTGTCCGTTGTCTCTGTAATGGGCAGAGCAATATATAGACAGTTATGAGTTAGTTTTAGGTCCCTAATCTTCAACTTTCAATTTTAAGAAAAATCTACACCATTAACTTGGTAGTTTGAGAAGTTTGAAGATTCCGAAACACTTCATTTTGATATTAAGATTTAACCAATGGATAAAGATTCAGAAAATATGTTGTATGTGAAACATGAATTGCAAGTAAATGATTTTTACTTTCATTTAGTATCAGAGCGCAATGTATACCTCTACCTTGCATATCCTCTGACATGCTCTGTTTCTGTTTTGTTTTTGGAGATGCTTACCGTATGTATGAATGATATGTTTGACAAAGAGCTGGACGTTGATGTGTATGCGGGCATCATAGTTGTGTTTTGGCACAACATGTTGCACAGTGCACCAATTGGAGGCGTGATGCATGCCGAGAGGATGGAAGTCATCGGATTGCATGGCAGTTTTGGATATCGCTTGCCATGCAACGTGCGTCTTGTTTCTTCTCCTGGGTTTGCTATGATCGTCATCGACTCGCCACCGTCGTGCCACTCTCTAGCAATGTCTCTTGAGCACGTATGGCCAGCCTCTGGTGCGGGTCAGAATCGGGTCACACCGACCAAGCTAGAGGTCGAAGACGACTGCTATTTTTAATTTTTTAATTCTTAATTAATTAAGTATTAATTAATTAAGTTAATGTTTGGTTCCTTGGCAGGTACCTGGGGGTTCCTTTGATCCATAAACGTACTACCCGACGCACGTATCAGTATATCCTCGATCAAGCTCAGAACAAACTCTCAGGCTGGAAGGCCCGAACGTTATCTTTGGCCGG
>JAOTAY010000191.1:47564802-47577177 GCA_025629805.1 Erythroxylum baracoense
TGGGCCAATCTTTGTATAAGTATGTGATAGGCACTCAGTCACAATAATAAGAACGAATGTGAGTCTCATGCATATAGTGTTCATATAAGATTGAAATTCATGAATGATTTGCAAAGCTGTAATGAGTGACCATATGTTATGCCCTGATGTATGAGTATCTGAAAAATAATTATATGTTCTGAATGAATATTTGTGCTATGTGTGATGTGTATATGTAATCCGGTGAATTCATCAATGATGGTTCACTCATTGAGTTTGCAAAACTCATCCAAAATTGCAATGTAGCTTTTTAGGTACGAGACAAAAGACCTGGTTCCTTAATCAGGACTTAAGGAATATTTTGGATAGAGAAATGGCTCAGAGGTCTGTCAACTGACACCAGAAGTGATATAGTTTTTGTTATTTTTGTAGTTTTGCTAGAACCTGTATAAGTTTTTGTAAATATTTGTTTGATGGAAACAATGTAAACTTTATGAATGAATGAAGTGAATGGCTTAAAAATTTATTGACTTTTCGAGTATGTTAAATGATGCCATGTGTAAGTTGGATCTGTTTTGCTCTATCATGCCATTATTATAAGATATGTACTTGAATGTTCCTGAATGTTTAGGTATGTACCCTCTGGTAGTGGGATGTTGCACAAACTGTGGACTGCAGATTTGTCAGTCGGCGCTCTACTATAGCAGAGTTGTTAGTCGGCTCAAGGAGGGTGGCAAATGACTCACTAGTGATCATATTTGTTAACCTAATGCAATCAATTCATAAAACAATATCACTTCTAATAAATCAACTCAATTACCTCAATATCCTTACCTAATTTCCTAGAATTTTCACTTGCTAAGCTAAATGCAAGTAGACTGAATGTTTACAAATAAACTAGGACTTTAAGTTAATCACTCCCTCACACTTAAGTGTGCATTGCCCTTATTGTACACAACATACAAGAATAATAAAAAATTAGAAAACAATGGAAGAGAAGGAAATTAGGATAATTTGTATAATAAAATAATGTAAGGCTTGTTAAATGCTACTAATAATCATTAATCGGTAATCAATCATGAGTGGCTCCTTAACTTTTGGCTCATACTCTGGATGTGTCTGCACCAACTCTATAGTTATAGTCTGAGAAGGACAAATTGGTGGTACTGGAATGTCAAAACCAAAATGTTGTGATAATCATACCAACATATACCCGACCCAATGTAAGTACTGCTTCATATAATCTGTAATAGTTGGTTGGAATATTGATGAAGTATTCAGAGTTGGAGGTCTCAAATAGAGGCAATATAGAAGCTCTTTATTGCTCACCAATCCTAGTGTGATCCCTCTGTACAATTGCATCCTTAATATCCATTCTTCTTCTTCTTTCAAACATTAATAAACAAATTCAAGTATTCAAGAGTAGAGTTTATAATGATCCAATGTTATAAGTTAATAATTTATATTTAGTTGGTTAATAAGTGTTTGCATCATAACTCTTATTTTTTTAGTCTCCTATTTATTTCAATATTAATTAAGTTGTAATTATGCTATATTCAATGTTATGAATAACATATTGGCTTTGGTACCAGATTAGGTTTGGTACGGTACAATACTGGTACCGATTAATATCGAGTATTATTTTTAGTAATTTTTTAATTTATAAAATAGTTCTTGAATTTTTTTTTAAATTACACAATTGTCCTTTAATATATTATACTATAAAATTATTAGTCAAATTGTTTTCAAAAATTATAATAATTTAAATTTAAAATAATAATATATTTATTTTATTAATATTATTTTTCAAATATTTGTAAAATTATATGCTTATTTTAATAAAAATTTTAAATTAAAATTATATACATTGTAAAAATAATGTTTTTTTCTTAATTATCAGAATATATAGTTTTTAAAAATAAATTATATTAATGAAATTAAAAATTTGTACATTCTTTGAAAACCAAGCACACTGGCCATACGTCCCTCCACGAGCCACGGCTCCACTAAAAAATATTCCAAAAATATTTAATATCTTAATAACCCAACTTTCAAAAGAAAAACATTGGTTTCACAATGTCGTTGACAAGACAATAAACTCTTTTTGCACTGGTTGTTGTCATATGAGATATATACAACAGCTTTATCTAGGTCTGATAAAATTTCGTGCAAATCAATAATTTGACCCTGTCTAATTCTGAAAAAATTAGATATAGATTAAATTTTTTTTAACCAAATTTAAATCGGATTGATCGATTTTTGTCTAAATTAAAATCAAATGTAGATTAAGGTTGACCTAATCAGATAAAATATCGAAATTTTAAAATTGGTCAGCACAGAATATTTAAAATCGATTAAAATTGTACGATCCGAATTTTAAAAAAGCGAAAAAATTCATTGTTTCAAAATTTGATGAAGAAAAAATTTTACGTAATGTGCGATTTGAAGAAAAAAATTTCCGTAATTTTGAATTTTAATTTAAAAAGAAATTATTGTTATTTCTGGCATGTTTTATTTGGTTTGAATTTGTAGTATAAAAAATGTGGTTTACAAGTTTTGAATTTGGTGTAATGTTTGTGTCTTTGGCTTCTTGCTATAATTTTGTTGGAAACTTTAAATTTAGATTAGGTTGTAGATTGTTATTTGTTTGGTTTGAACTTCAACTAAACAACCATAATTAGTTTTCTTTGCTATAATTTTTTGATTGGTTTTACTAAGAAAAGAGATAGGAAGAAGATAGTGCAATTTAATGGCCCTTTATTATTAGTTAAAATCGAACAAACTAGTTTCAAATCGAATTAGGTGTTTTTTAATTTGGTCCAATTTCAGGTCAATTTGATTAAAAAATGTTTCAAACCAGTTTAAGATCATAAAATTTTTACCTTTGTGCAAATTTTTCGAAAATTTTGCCAAGTTTTATCGACTCATGGTGAAATCTTTCTTCCTATATCTCTCACGCACAAGAAAAAGTACTCTGTTGTTCATCTTCCTCTCCAATTTTTTCTTCACTATTGACAAAGAATACTTGCACACTTTCTCACGCACATACGCATACGCCAGACAGAACCCTACACACACACAAACCACTCTCTCCTTCTCCTCCTTCTTCTTCTTCCTTTCCATTGCTATATGCTCTTTATCAAATGATCACTGAGAACGAAACAAAGGCCAAGAGTTTAGCAAGTAAAAAACAATGCAGCACGGAAGAGGACAGTCGCCAGAAAGGAGAACCGAGAGAGAGAGAGTAGCAGAGTAGCGTCGAGATAGGGTTTTAATTTTTTTTTTTGCAAAACAGACCTTCATATTTTTAAAATTTACGATATTTAGCCGATATTTTAAATACTAGCCGGTATCATGTGAAATTTTCAGTAGTCAATACTAATCGGTATTGATGATCGGTACTTATATACCCAATTTTATACTATTTTTCGATTGGTAAACTTAGAAACGCATAATACCGGTTTTATGTACTTGATTACTTTAATAATTAAGATTGATATTCCAACAATTTCTTATATACTTATATTTTCAAGATTCATACTTTAACAATTTCTTTTATACTTGTGATTTAGTTAATAAAACTTATATGATGCTAATATAATATAACTAATGGGTTAAATGTAATAAAGAAAAACAACAACAATATTCAGAATGAATATGCAAGTATGAGTTTAAATTAATATAATAAAACTATTTATTTTATTTAAAATATTAATATTGGTAATACTTTGTCATAATAAGAATTTCAAACAATGCTTGGAAATTTATACTAAAATAACAAAAAAAGCAAGTAATTGCTTTAATTAATACATTATAATTCATTATTGAAGTCTTAATACATGTTCTTGTAAGAGTGGTCCAATAGTTACACTAAAGCTTGGTAACGTTCACCTGGTCACTGATAACATTACTATGATATCAGGTAGCCATTTGTCGAGTCATATGACAAGTGTGATGGAAACTTGCCCGTATAAGGACCCCATTTCATATGCTCACACACATAGACCATCTAAGGTGAGTTTAGAGAGCTTGGCAGCTTAGTGTGTTAAGGAAAAAAAAACATCTACATAATGTTAGCAATAGTGGGTGGGACAATTTGTGATTTGAAGTTAATAGAGACTTATGGCTATGTTTACAAGTTACGTGGCATCCTTTACAATTAGCATCAGAGTAATAAAACATCCGCTTTACTTTATTTTTTGGAGAATTTTGAAATCCAAAATTTTACATTTTTATAGTCGATTTTTGTTCAATTAAAGCTAGAAATCTTCGGTCAAGTGTTTTGGATATTAAAAAACAATTTTTGAGGTGTTTTCCTAATTTAAAATGTCAATCTTTTGTTTGGTATCGACTAGCTAAGAACGAAGTCAGCTGAAGGAGACCCCTCTTTTCTAAACTCTCAGTGCAAAAATGGCGCCCAAAATTTCTCCCCTCTCATGGTCTGGATTCGAATCCTGGACCTTCGCCTTGCTCGCTATCATCTGAAGATTTTAAGTGCCCTGGGAAACATGGTGGGCACGACACTGAAGATCGATGATACCACTTTGCTCACGCAGCGAGGGCACTTCGCTCGGATTGCAGTCGATCTAGATCTCAACACACCTCTTAGACAGACGATGGAACTCGATAGGGCATCTTACCCGGTCGAATATGAAGGACTCCCCAACCTCTGTTCCACATGTGGTGTAGTCAGGCATGTCCCTAGCACCTGCCCGAAGCGCCAACCACCGACACCGGACACAGTGCAGGAGAACCCCGGGCGTGATGATGGAGCTATTGATTCGGCTGATCCGCGTACCGACGGCCTCCCCCGCCCAACAGCTACGAACTCCAACGGCTCTGAACAGTGGCAAGACGTGCAATGGAAACCACGCAGAAACCAGTTGCAATGAAAAGACCAGCCCTGCTCTAGCACGTCCCAGTCGCAGGCGGGAGGCTCGAGGTACTCTCCATTGACACGTCTGGCGTTGGACGACTCGGAAAAGACAGAAGCAGCGGCGAGATCCCCTTCGGGAGTGGGCTTTCGGATTCAGCTGGGCGAGCTTGACAAGCCTAGACGTGCGCAGCCCACATCCTCCCCTGCAGGCTCCCAGTCTGCTCGCGGGCTGGACCTAAAGGTAAGTCCAAGCTTCCTTCTCAGCCGTCCACTTGTACTGGAGATTTTGCAGGTGTCTCTCATGAAGCGAGCCCATCTGATCTCTCACCGATCCAACTCACTCCCATAGTAACGGAAACTCATCTTGCTATTAATATTGCCTCCCATTCTGAGATGATTTATGATTGTCAAGTTTTAGCAGACACTGACTCGGTTATTATGGAAAGTCAACCTATGTCAGATGACCCCCTAGCGAAAATCCCACGAGTTGGTGCAGAAGTGGATATGCTTCCTCCCCCTGACAATCCTAACATTGTTGCGGGAGACCAAGAATTGGACTGTAGTCCAGCAACCGGGATGGAAATAATGGCTAGTGGGGACACAGACCCTACTCCTGTGACGACTGAATTACACCCAGAGGTCTGGGGGCCCGACCACTTCCATTAAATCATGATGTCGATCCTGATATGGAATTGTCAAGGTACGGGGGGCTCCCGCATGCAGGCCATTATTGGTCATTATTCCCGTACGTTTAAACCAGGGATCCTCGTTTTGGTCGAACCCCGTATCAGTGGGACTCGAGTGACGAAAATTATTCAAACTTTGATCTTTGACTTCTCCTTTCGGGTCGAAGCTGAAGGCTTTTCTGGAGGCATCTGGTTGCTTTGGAAGCATGACATTGACGTCTCGGTGGTGTTTGCCCATCGTCAATTCATTCACACGCAAGTTCAGGTTAACGGTCAGTCCTTTGACTTCATGGCGATTTATGCGAGTCCCCAAAACGTTTCACAAAAGAAACTCTGGCCCATCCTCCACTGACTAGGGCATTCTCGACCTGGGCCCTGGCTAGTGGGCGAGGACTTCAACGTTAAATTGTCCGCTTCGAACAAGAGGGGGGAGCCAAGTCTACACGGGTCGCCAACCCCCAGTTCTAGAAGTGGGTTAATGATTGTGGCCTCCACGACTTGGGCTTCGTTGGCTCACAATTTATGTGGAGGAGAGGCATCATCCAAGCACGGCTCGATAGAGCTTTCGGATCCTCGTCTTGGCTGGAGCGTTTCCCTCAGACAGTCATCCACCACCTCCCCTTTCTTGGTTCTGATCATCAGCCCCTCCTAATCCAACTCACTAGCCCCTCATCGAACGGGTCCCCCCTATTTTTTATTTCCAGAACGCATGGCTCTCTCATATCGGTTTTGCTGATACGGTTGCGGCCCATTGGTGCCCCGATGAGGGGACGTTCAGGACCTCCCTCGACAAGCTGGCCATCCATTTGAAGTCCTGGAATCGGGAGGTTTTTGGTCATATATTCCATCGTAAAAAACGTCTACTCGCCCGTTGGGAGGGCATTCAGCGAATGATGCACACAGAACCCCCCGCCTCATTATTAGCCTTAGAAGACCAGCTGAGCAATGACCTCTTGCAGGTTCTGTGTGAAGAAGAACTTTTTTGGCACCAGTTTGCCAAATGTGACTGGATCTCGGAGGGGGATCGGAATACACAATTTTACCATACCCTCACTATGGCCAAACGCCGAAAATTACAGATCGCCCGCCTCTACGACGAAGCGGGAATTTTAATTTTCGATCCAGAGCTCCTGCGGTCTCTAGCAATGAACTTTTATGCTAGGCTGTACACTACTACTGGGGCGCCCTGTCAATCGAATCTCATTCCCGTAGCCTTCCCCCCCTTCGGGAGGATGGGTACCTCGAGTTAGTGGCCCCCATCTTTGCATTGGAAGTTCAACGAGCTGTCTTCTCTTTGAATCCCCATAAAACCTCGGGAGTAGATGGGTTTAATACACTTTTCTACCAGTCTCAGTGGGCCCTTATCAGCCCGACTATGGTGGAGTTTATCCGAGCTATTTTCCATCTCGAGAAGTGGGAAGAGGACATCAATCACACCATCCTAGTATTGTTACCAAAAATCCCAAACCCTACCCATATTTCCCAGTTCCGGCCTATTAGCCTTTGCACGGTGATCTATAAGATTATCAAAATCATGGTTAATAGGCTGAAAAGCCACCTTGGGTATCTCGTGACGGAAAACCAGTGTAGTTTTATTCCTGGCCGGCATATTACCGATAACATTATCATTGCACAGGAAGCCGTTCACAAGATGCGGAACAAGCAAGGCAAGACGGGATACTTTGCCCTCAAAGTCGACCTCGAAAAGGCTTATGATCGCCTTCGATGGGACTTCATCCAGGACATCCTTACCGATATAAGGCTCCCGAGTCCCCTCATTTCAGTAATCATGCAGTGTGTAACCACTGTTACCATGCAAGTCAACTGGCAAGGGACTTTATCTACTCCCTTTTCTCCCTCTCGCGGTATCCGTCAAGGGGACCCGTTATCCCCGTACCTTTTTTTTATGCATGGAACGTTTGGGGTATCTTATCCAGCAGGCAGTAGGCCAAGTTCACTGGCTTCCACTCAAGTTCGGTCGACGGGGACCCCCGCTCTCGCATTTATTCTTTGCGGACGATCTAGTCTTGTTTGCTGAAGCCACTGTTTTGCAAGCCCAGCTTTTGGAAAGCACCCTTAACCTCTTCTGCGCGGCTTCGGGCCAGACCATTAACAAAGCTAAAACTCGGCTGTTCTTCTCAAAGAATATTCCCGAGCTACCGGTCGGCAGATTAGCCAAGCCTTAAATGTCCAGAGTACGACTAATCTTGGCAAATACCTAGGGGTTCCTTTGATCCATGAGTGTACTACCCGCCATACGTATCAATATATCCTCGATCAAGCTCAGAAAAAACTCTCGGGCTGGAAAGCTCGAACGTTATCTTTGGCCGGTCTGGTTACCTTAACCCAATCAGTCATTGCTGCTCTTCCCATCTACACTATGCAGATGGTCCGGTTGCCTCGCCAGCTTTACGATGGACTGGAAAAATTAATGAGCAACTTCATCTGGGGAGCACATGACAGTCAGCTGAAAGTCCATCTGGTACATTGGACCACTGTGTGTAAACCCAAAAAAGCTGGGGGACTGGGCATCAAGAGGCTTCGGCCTTCCAATGATGCGTCCCTGGCTAAGCTCGAATGGGCTCTCCTTACCAAACCCTATGCTCTGTGGGTCCAGATCCTCCGAGCCAAGTATCAGCTGGATACTACTCATATCCCTCTGAAGTTGGACCGTCCAAAAGCCTCCTCAACTTGGCGGGGGATAGCAGCGACATGGCCTATAGTGCGGCAAGGGGCGTCTTGGCAGCTCGGGGACGGGGGACGGATTCTTTTCTGGCTCGACAATTAGATTGAAGACTTGGGCCCACTGCACTTAGTGGCCACAACCGAGGTGCCGGATAGCGACCTTACAGCTACCGTGGCTGGATGCCTGAATGAGGTTGATGAGTGGCAATGGCATCGATTCCAACATTATCTCCCCTCTACTGTTTGTCTGATGATTGCTTCTATATGCCCGCTAGGAAATTGTAGGGGCGCTGACCACTTGGTATGGGGCCTCACTTACTCCCGTGATTTCACCGTCGCCTCCGCCTATGACATTATCGCGTAATCCAATACAACTAAGTTGAGCCGACTTTGGGCGGTCATATGGAAATGGCCCGGTCCCCAGTGGATTCAGGCCTTCCTTTGACTTTTGGCTAAAAAGAAGTTATTAACGAACCAACAGCGAGTTAAACACTCGCTTACTCCGGACAGCAGGTGTCACTGTTGTGGGCAGGAGGAGTCTACCCTGCATGCCCTTCGGGACTGCCCCAGGGTGACCTCCCTCTAGCATCAATTCCCTTCTCACCTTCTCACCCGGGATTTTTTCACTCTTCATGAGGAGGGATGGCTTGGCTACCACCTAGGTAAGCACCTCCAGTTCCATCAACTTGACTGGACACTCATCTTTGGAGTTGCCTGCTGGTTCATTTGGAAATGGCAGAACACGAGCATATTCGACCCTGATTTTAATTGGCCATTGGACGGAGTGCGCATTGTCCTGGATTATAGCGATTGGATCTTCAAAGCTCATTCGATGGTTAACTGTGTTTTTCCAGACCCGAGTCTTCCACGGGGTACCCTGGTGGGTTGGGCTAAACCCCGTGAGGGATGGGTCAAGCTGAATACGGATGGCACTGCCAGCGTTGGGTCCCTCCGGATCGCAGCTGGGGGACTTTTGAGAAATAGCCTCAGCCTTTGGTGTGGCGGCCTTCTCCATAATATTGGTCGGGGTACACCCCTGGAGGCCGAATTCTGGGGGGTCCATGCTAGGCTCAATTTGGCGTGGGATAGCGGCTATCGCCAAGTGGTTGTCGAAGTGGACTCGCTGGAGGTCATCAACATCCTCTCCCCTTCCACTGACAGCCTGACTGACATCTCTCTTTTGTTGACAGGTATTCGAGGGTTGCTCCATCGCCCGTGGGAGGTCCATTTCCAGCATATCCACCGCGAGGGTAACCAGTGTGCTAATCTCCTAGCCTCATTAGCAGCTACCTCCAATCCAGGGCTTCAGTACTTACGGGATCCGCCGTCGCTTATTCACGAAGCCTTAAACCATGATTCGACTGGGGCGCTCTCAATGCAACTAGGAATGCTCAAACTCGCACCCATCTAGGACGGAGACTAAGCCTTTGCCAGCTGAACTAAGGATAGTATCTTATTAAGTTGTATCTTTAATATATCTTTGTATATTACGTCCAGAAAAATTAGAAGCTTAAATTCATAGTTATAATGCTTTATGAATTTATACACACACTTGTAATTTACTTTTGGTATATGAATCATGTTATCAATTTTTTATTCATATAATTATTGGGTCTATATATATATTATTGTGAATAAAATTTGAATAAAAGTGTTTCAATGATTATTGTTATTATTATTAGGGGTTAGATGCAACAACCTTAAATTACATAAAATTAAATAATTATGTACTTAATGATATAAGGTATTGAGACATTTAATTGTAGTTAATTGTTTTAATATAATAAAATTTATCCCACAAGAGTTTTTGTTATATTAAAATAATTGGATAGGATAAAATATGAAAACTCTCATAATAGTTTTATCATAAAGATTGCATAATCTTGTTGAATTAAAATTTTAGCCCACGTGCAAATTTTTTCTCTTTTTCAATTAGTAGATACATGCTTGAAATAGTTAGCCTCAAATTTTGGTTATTAAGAATGTGTGTTTATGAATACAACAATTCAAACTGTTGATATCAATTCTAACATTCTTGAGTTGAACAGGGAGAACTACAAAGTCTAGAAAGAGAGAATTTTCCTTCATTTTAGGTGGTTGAATATTGATTATGCTATAAGAAAAGAGGAACCACCTAAAGTTACTGATGATAATTATGTGGATGCTAAAGCCCTTTATAAGAAATGGGAACGGTCTAGCAAGATAAGTACCATGTTCATAAGAACTAAAAAAAGCTGCTGTTGTCCATGTTTATGTCAATTAGCATGATGATGTCTATCTTTTACTCAAGGCCATTGATGAGCAATTTTAAACCTCAAACAAGGCATTTGCAAGCAACCTAATAATGAAGTTCTCCTCAGTGAAGCTCACCACTATTCAAGGAGTGTGCGAGCACATCATAAAGATTTAGGACGTTACAGCTTAGATGAAGACACCTAAGGTTGAGATATCATGTTATTCCTTGTGCGTTATATTTTGAGCACACACCTACAACCATATAGTCCCTTTAAAATATCTTATAACACAAATAAAGAAAAATGGTTAATCAATGAATTAATGGCCATATGTGTACAACAAGAGGGAAGGTTGTTGATGGAACAAATGAAAATTTTAATAGTGCACATTTTGCAATCCAAGGAAAGCCCATGAGTGAAGCCAAACAAAAGGAGAATGGTAAAATACCCGCCTAACTAAATATCAAGAAGGAATCTAAGTGCTATTTCTACAAAAGGAAAGGGCGTATGAAGAAGGATTGTAAAAAGTAAAGGAAATGGCTTGAGTCTAATGGTGTTGAAATCTCACTTATCAGTTATGAATCCAATATAGCTTAAATTTGTCATTACACACGGTGGATTGATTCTAGTTGTACAATTCATATTACAAATCTGTTATAAGGCTTGCAAAACCTATGGAAACCAGTAAGAAGTGAGCAATACTTCTTTCCTAGAAATAAGATTCAGTTATATGTAAAAGCCATTGAGGATAATAATCTCATACTGAAAAGTGGGCATGTTATAAATTTATAAGGAGTTTTTTATATTTTGAACTTTTCTAGAAATCTATTTTTATTTTAAGGCTTATACCACTTAGATTTTCTTTCCTTTTATATGAAGTATTTGTAAAGTTATTTTTCAAACTAAATGCTATTGGAAATGGTACAACTTTAAATGGTCTTTTTGGTTTAGATTTGTAAAATAATGCCTACTATAATACAACACATACATACACTGGAATTAAAAGTTGTGTTATCTATGTTATGGCACCAGAGATTGGGACATATCTCCCTTAAATATGAAGTACTTAGTTCTCTAGATTTTACTGATTTTGAAACCTATGTGGATTGCATAAAGGGAAAGCAGGTCAATAACACACAAAAATGTGCCAATAGAAGTTCAAACATATTGGAAATCATACAAATGGATATTTTTAGTCCATATATAGACTCATGATATATGCACACCTACTTGCTTTATAATAAGAACAAAGCATTAGACATTTTTAAAGCTTTCAAGGTTGAAGTAAAGAAATAATGCAATAAGCAAACTAAAATCGTGAGATTAGATAAAGGTGGAGAATATTATGGTAGATATATTGAAGATAAACAAGCACCTAGTCCATTTGTGAGTTTCTTCAACAAAACGGGATTATTGCCCAATATACCATGCATTGTTCTATGGAGCAAAATGGTATAGCTAAAAGAAAAAACTGAACTTTACTGGACATGGTAAAAAGAATGTTAAGTAGCTATAAGCTTCCTAGTTACCTATAGACTGAGGCTCTTAAGATATTAATGTATATATTAAACTAGGATCCAACAAAGGTGGTGTCAAAAATGCCCTTTAAACTATTTAAAGGTTGAAAATCAAGTTTGAAGCATGTATATGTTTGGGGATGCCCTTTTGAAATAAGAGTTTACAATCTAAAAAAGAAGATATAAGGACCATTATTGGATATTTCATTGGATATGTCAAAAGGTCTAAGGCATACCAATTTTATTATCCATCACATCACACAGGATTTGTAGAATCAAGAAATATGAAGCTTCTTGAGAATGATTTGATCAATAGGAGGGATGTAGCATCCCGGTTCCGTAGAACGGGTCGGACCAGAGAAACGGGTCCAAGTGAAGTAAATAAGAGAAATTAGGAC
>JAOTAY010000191.1:47577277-47598788 GCA_025629805.1 Erythroxylum baracoense
GTCAATGCAATATTAAACACTCCTAACCCGTGCCAAATTACCAATATACCCTTCCCATAAGTGAGGGGATGTTACAGAAGTTCACACTTGAGGGAGAGTTTATTGGAATGTCAAGTGTGAGGAGGAATCTCACATTGGAAAGATATGGAACTAATGAAGAACATATAAGTAGAAATGACCCATAAACCTAATGCCTTAAGGTTTTGAGTTTAAGTGTAGTGTTAAAACCCACAAGCATGTTTTCTCACTAAGTCCATATTGAAGATCTCCCATGTAAGTGGGCTCCCCATATCCAACAAGAGAATGTTGGGGATAAACAAAAATTGAACTTTTATTGCTAGCTTTTGGATACAAATTTGCAACTTAACTCCCTGTTAAACTGAAAATAAAATGCGTATATATAAACTTACATAAAAACTAAAAATGTAAAAAATCAGGGCGCTATCAACTTACTAAATCACTACATAAATATTATATCCCAACTGACTTATACTATATCTGAAAAATAGGAGAGAAACAAGACACTACTTTGAATACCACTTTATTAATTAACATAATATTATTTTATTTTATTTTGAATCAATTTCTAGCATGCTCCCTTGATTTAAAATCTCATACTTACAATTGTCTTGTTGGAGCACCTCTCTCCAATGTCCATTGAAGCACTTCTCTTCCATTATTGATACACCTCCCATCAACTCTAACTATTGATGCACTTCTCACCAATTTCATGCCATAAATTTCCTTAGAACACATCTCTCCAATTTCAAAAAAGATATTCTTCTGCTTGTGCCAAATTTGCATTCTCATATTTGGACCTGCAATCTTTTTTAAAATGCCCAAATTTTTTACAATTGAAACATTATGGTTTACCTTTATGCCAACAATCTTTTTCATCATGGCTATTTTTTTTGCATACACCACATGGTGGAAAATTTTCACTTTTTGATGTCCATGAAGAATTGGTCTTGGCAATACAAGCTCCCTCGGTTGTTTTGTCATCACGAATTGCTCTTCTTTGCTCCATATCTTGCAAGGCATTAATTAACTCAGCAACAATTATTAGAGATTCTTAGAATCCTCAAGCGATGAAATTTTTGACTCATATTTTTCGGACAAACTTACAAGAATTTTTTCAACAATTCTAGTATTCAAAAAACTTTCACCAAAAAATTTAATTTTATTAGCAATTGTAATAAGTTTGTTACCATACTCCTTGTTCCCTTCAAATTCCTTCTTCTTTTGCATCTCAAATTCTCTCTTAAGATTCAAAACTTGCATCAACCTTGTTTGATCACTGCCTAAGTACTCATTTTTCAGCAAATCCCATATTTCTTTTGGAGTTTCGCACGTCATGATGATGGTGAAAATTACATCAGAAACTGAAGAGTGTAGACACGCTTTTGGTTTAAATTTCCTTACTTTTTCTTCATTGTGACTCTTAATTTGAGCTGAAGTTGGATGTGCCAGGAAAGGTGGGACTTCACTATCATTCTCAACCACACTCTATAAATTGAAGGACTGTAGATATCTTTGCATTTTTACAGCCCATAAATGGTAATTTTCCCTTATGAAAATGGGAGGTGGAGTCAAAGGACAAGTGTTTGAGGTCATTTTTTTCCTTTCTACTTTTCTCATAGACTCAAAATTGAAAAGCTCTGATACCACTTGTTGGATATGGAGAGCCCACTTACATGAGAGATCTTCAATATAGGCCTAGTGAGAGAACATACTCGTGGGCTTTGACACCACTCTTAAACCCAAAACCTTAAGGCATTAGGTTTATGGGTCATTTCCACTTATATGTCCTTCACCAATTTCATCTCTTTCAAATGTGGGATTCCTACTCACACTCGACATCCGAATAATCTCCTCCTCAAGTGTGAACTTCCACATTAGGCTTGGGCTCCTCCTTGAGCAAAAGCCTTTTTGTTTAGCAGCTTAAATAGCGTCACTAAGAGCCCTTTTACTCAAATGGTCTATGCCCACCAGGAGTCTCCTTGCTTTTCTTCGTGGGGAAGCAACCATGTGATCCGACTATCATCTCCATAGTCGTCCCTTACCGAACCATCAACTTTGATACCACTTGATGGATCTGGGAAGCCCACTTTTACGGGAGATCTACATCATGAGCCTAGTGATGAAGCATACTCGTGGGCTTTGACACCACACTTCAACCTAAAACCTTAAGGCATTAGGTTTATGTGTTTTTTTCACTTATATGTCCTTCACTAGCTCCATCCAATATGAGATTCCTACTCACACTTGACATCCCAATAATTAGATAATAGTCGGATCCCATGGTTGCTTCCCCACGAAGAAGAGTAAGGAGACTCCTGGTGGGCGCAGACCATTTGAGTAGAAGGGGCTCTTGGTGACGCTATATACTCGAGCTACTAAACAAAAAGGCTTTCGTTCAAGGATAAGCCCAAGCCTAATGTGAAAATTTACACATAAAGGGGAGATTGTTGGGATGTCACGTTTGAGTAGGAATATCATATTGGAAAGAGATGGAACTAGTGAAAGACATATAAGTGGAAAGGACTTATAAACATAATACCTTAAGGTTTTGGGTTAAAGTGTGGTGTCAAAGCCTACGAGTATGTTTCATCACTAGGCCCATGATGTAGATCTCCTGTAAAAGTGGGCTCCTCAGATCTAACAAATGGTATCAGAGCTGATGGTTCAGCAAGGGACGAGTATGGAGATGGTAGTCGGATCCTATGGTTGCTTCCCCACGAAGAAGAGTAAGGAGACTCTTGGTGGGCGCAGGCCATTTGAGTAGAAGGGCTTTTAGCGACGTTATATACTCAAGCTGCTAAACAAAAAGGTTTTCGCTTAAGGGGGAGCCCAAGCCCAATGTGGAAGTTCACAATTGAGGGGGAGATTATTGGGATGTTACGTGTAAGTGGGAATCCCATATTGAAAAGAGATGAAACTAGTGAAGGACATATAAGTAGAAAAAACCTATAAACCTAATAGCTTAAGATTTTGGGTTAAAGTATGGTGTCAAAGCCTATTAGTATGGTTCATCACTAGGCCCGTAATGTAGATCTCCCGTAAAAGTGGGCTCCCCAGATCCAACAATTGGTATCAGAGCCCCTTTCGATTTTAGGTCTATGAGAAAAGTAGAAAAAAAATGACCTCACACACTTGCCCTTTGACTCCACCTCCCATTTTCACAGGGGAACATTACCAATTATAGGCTGTAAGAATGTAAACATATCTACAGTCCTTCGATTTATGGAATGTGGTCGAGAATGATAGCGAAGTCCCACCTTTGCCAGCGCATCCAACTTCAGATCAAATTAAGAGTCACAATGAAGAAAAAGTCAAGAAGTTTAAAGTAAAAATGTGTCTACACTCTTCAGTTTCTGAGGTAATTTTCACCTGTATCGTGACATGCAAAACTCCAAAAGAAATATGGGATTTGCTAAAAAATGAGTACTTAGGCCGTGATCAAACAAGGTTGATGCAAGCTTTGAATCTTAAGAGAATTTGAGACGCAAAAGATGAAGGAATCTAAAGGGATCAAGGAGTATGGTAATAAACTTATTGCAATTGCTAATAAAATTAAATTATTTGGTGAAAGTTTTTTGGATACTAGAATTGTTGAAAAAATTCTTGTAAATTTGCCTCAAAAAATGAGTAAAAAGTTTCATCACTTAAGGATTCCAAGGATCTCTCAAAAATTATTATTGCTGAGTTAATCAATGCCTTGCAAGCTGTGGAGCAAAGAATAGCAATTCATTATGACAAAACAACTGAGGGAGCTTTTATTGCCAAAACCAAGTCTTATGGACATCACAAAGAGAAAATTTTCCACCATGTGGTGTATGCAAGAAAATAGCCGTATGAAAAAGATTATTGACATAAAGGTAAACCATAATGTTTCAATTTTAAAAAATTTGGGCATTTTAAAAAAGATTGCAGGTCCAACAATGAGAATGCAAATTTGGCACAAGCAGAAGAATATATTTTTTTGAAATTGGAGAAATGTGCTGCATGGAAGTTTATGGCATGAAATTGGTAGGAAGTGCATCAATACTTTGAATTGATGAGAAGTGCATCAATAGTTAGAGTTGATGGGAGGTGTATCAACAATTGAAGAGAAGTGCTTCAATGGACATTGGAGAGAGGTGCTCCAACAAGAAAATTGCAAGTATGAGATTTTGAATCAAGGGAGCATGTTGGAAATTGATTCAAAATAAAATAAAATAATATTATGTTAATTAATTAAATTGTGTTCAACGAAGTGTCTTGTTTCTCTTCTTTTTTTCAGATGTAGTATAAAGTTAGTTGGGATATAATATTTATGTAGTGATTTAGTGAACTGACAGTGCCTTGATTTTCAGCATTTTTAGTTTCTATGTAAGCCTATATATAAGCACTTTATTTTCAGTTCAATAGGGAGTTAAGTTGCAAATTTGTATCCAAATGTTAGCAATAATAGTTCAATTTTTGTTTATCCCCAAAATTCTCATCGTGGTATCAAAATTGATGGTTTGGCAAGGGACGAGTATGGAGCCGGTAGTCGGATTTCGTGGTTGCCTCCTTACGAAGAAGAGCAAGGAGACTTCTAATGGACCCAAACCAGTAGAGTAGAATGACTCTTGGTGATGCCATATACTCGAGTTGCTAAGCACAAAAAGGCTTTTGCTTAAGAGGGAGTCTAAATCCAATGTGGAAGTTCACACTTAAGAGGGAGATTTTTGGAATGTGTAATGTGAGTAGGAATCTCATATTGGAAAGAAATGAAACTAGTGAAGGACATATAAGTGAAAAGAACCCGTAAATTTAATGTCTTGAGATTTTGGATTAAAATGTGGTATTAAAATTTACAAGTATATTTCATCACTAGGCTTATGACGTAGATCTCCGTAAAAGTAGGCTCTTTAGATTCAACAAGGAGCTGGTGCTTTTACCGCACCAATAATACCTGGTCCTGCCGAAAAACTAGCCTTGTACTATCTCTACCGACTTGCAGTTAGTGCGGAAAATAGTAGAATAAAGCATCCACCTGGACTTGTTACATTTTTCCCACCGGACTTCTTCACGAAATTGAGCTTAGCACTTGACAGAATGATCGCCGGAATACGAGTCCATGACCCAACTGGACTTCTAGCCACGTGGCCTGCCATCAGTGCACACTTCACGGGTGGTGCAGATGTGAAGCTGGATGTTTCTTCCACATAAATTATGATGGATTGTGGTGTCATATGCCTCACTTTCAAACCTACTACTAATCCTAAAAATGGATGAATTTTGGGTAACCTCGCGCAGACTAATTTCCCAGTCGGCTTTGATCTCAACCGAGGGACTGTGTCTTTCAAGCCAACAGCCCACTGTTTGAATACGTAAGCTGATTAGTTATTGTTGTTCACGTCTGTTAAGATCTGTCTTCTCTGCAAATAAAATGGTACAACTCAAAATTTCAATTTAATCTACTGCTTTATATTACCTAAAAATTAGTAAAATGATAATTATAAAAAAAGTTACTTTTTTTATTGAAAAAAAATCTTTTTATAAAATAAAAAAATACATACAGTTGATAGACCTTTTCCTAACCTCGCAAGAGCTGCCCTTTTATAAAGTACAAAAACTGTAAACGTAGAAAGCATAATTAAGAATCTGATGGTTAAGTCAAGAAACTTGCAGTACGAGCAATTAAAACAGAGTACGTTTTTAGTTGAATGATTTACATTATAAAGTTGGACCATTCTGCTGAAGAATGTATAATAAACAGGCAATAAGCTGTTTATGTTCAGCTCTAAATGCTCATACAACTATGTATAAACGGGCTACAAATTTTAATACAAGGAAAGAAAAAAAGAGAGAGCAATAGAGACACAGAAGACTGATCAGATCACTGCAAAATTTTCAAGTGGTAAACGCTGGTTTCTCTTAATCATTCGTGGAATTAGGTTTGAAACTACCCGACTATACATTGCTGGGACCGAAATTTACCATCGGCAAGCAAATCAACAATTAAATTTTCAAGTCTTAGAGCTCCCGGACCAGGCCTCAAAATATCAGCGTCACCCCAAACAGAACAAGTAGCATTTCCAGGCTTACCTAAGCACCAGCCACCAGGCACAACTTCACCAGTGTTTCGTTTCAAAATTTCTTGGTCTATTAGATCAAGTACTGGATCATCAGACTTAAATTGAGTGGCAAAGGCTGCGCCACTTTGAATCATGACATCAAAGTCACTAGAGTTAAGGAACCGAGCTTCCTGCTTAAAGGGCTTCTCCAAGGACAGGTACTGTAAGTTATGGTTTATAACAGTCTTGTTCAGTTGACGAGAATTGCATAGGATGGACGAGAAGTAATTTGGCAAGGATGAAGGTGTATTTGCGAAGTACATCAGTAGGACTCTTGGAAGATTGTCTGTTCCCAAGATGCAGTGCTCCACAAACGTACGACTCAAAATGGAAAAAGAAGAACCTGCAAGAGAGGTAACACTGTTTTTTTTTTTACCTTACCATTCTCAGTTTGTTCCATAAATACTTGGATATTTCCATTAAAAAGTCGATCCCATCAGAGCCAGGCAATTTTCTACTCCCAATTAAATTACAGAACTTTTAGAAGACAGAGCCTACTATGTGACTTTTATTTTCCTCGGACATGAGTTGGTCAAGGACGCCAATAAAACTACCACCACCCAATTTTCAGTGATTTATGGTTAAAGCCACATGTTGAAAGCATTAGAAATCCATTCTATGACGCACAGAAAAGCAGTAAGCACTGCAATTGGATCAAATTAGATAAACAATGAAACATGATAGCTGACGTGCCACGTATTGTTCACATATCATTTGTCTTCACACAACAATTACATATTCGACATGCCACCTATTGCTCATGTATCATTTGTCTTCACACAACAATTGCATCAAATAATATGAAATCATCTTCATTGCACAAGAAATGCCAAAGAATAAGGGCTTCCGTGGTGAAATTATGTGAAGAAGTGGCACTTCCATGTTGTTGTATTAATAACTAAATCAGGATAAAGGTAGGTTACAGTGATGTTCCTTTGGCCATCTGGTTGTTTTACATCAGAATTCATGGTGGTTGACTGGACAGTTCTATTTTAAAGACCTGGAAACCAAGCAGAGTATACTCTATTGATCCTAATCAAGTTCTACAAGGAAGATACTAAAACTTTTGCCCTTAGAAATATGGTGGCTTTTAAGCACAATTTTCCCATAAGATACCTAGATGCATTTCAACCTAACTATGCAACAGAAACGTCCTAATTTATATATTGACTCTGGGCTCCCATCCAATACATACTGCTTTCCAACTCATAACTAGGAAGACAATAGGATGAAAAGTCAATTATCTACATCCTCAGTACATATTATACCCAAATTTGGCAGGAATGGGGCGGCATTGAAAGTTGGAAATATGCATCATGATAAAGGGAATAGCTACCTCTAGTTTAATATCTGAATTTATATAAGCCATGTGTAATATAAGCTTTTGACCCTCATGGTCTCGCTATCTATTCACAGAAAGGCACCTCAAACTTATGACCATATAAGGAGCAGAAAAATTAAAAGCAGACATACCACATGAGACAAAATATACATGAATGAGTTAAGATTTGTTGATGAGAAATCTCATTTGCTATGACCCAAATGATACTATGGTTTTCTCCTAGCGAAGGCATCTCACAGAAGACTAAAACCTTCACTATCATCCATAAACTCTGTACATATCTTAGATGGATCCATGACTCTTCGCATCTATTCTAGGAAAAGCAGCACTCTTATGGTCGCATGCATGGTAATTTATATCGGATTGCTTTATTTGACAAAAAGTTACTGCAACTGCAATATCCAAGCAATAAATTGGTAATTTGAAAAATTGTTGATCACCTAGAATGCAACTGTGACATAAACAGGACCCCAAATTTCCAACTGTACAGCCAACAGATTGTTGGCGCATATCATAGACATGCAATATCCACACTTGTATTTGCAAACTTGTCTTTATTCCCAAAACTGGAAATGATTTCTCCTGAAAAATGATAAAGAATGGAAGAGTTACCCATCGAGTCCATTTTCTCAAAATTTTAGGTCTCCAACTCTCTACAGAACTTTATCTCATAATGCTCATAAATCTAGCAAGATATACTATAGCTAGCTAGTAATCAAAAGCTGTCTCAAAAGCTCTGGTAATCCCTTATAGATTCTGTTTCTTCATATAGTCTATCTTCCACATTTTTATTGATTTCCCATCCAGCTTAATCATCCTTCAAAAGAAAAAAATCGAGAAGACTAGGTTTTCTTGCATCCACATAGTACCCACTCCATGATCTCTCGAACAGTTTGCAGTTAACTTATTCAGAGTAACAAATCCAGGTAGGGAAGGTATCCATTTTACCTGCATATTTTGTAAATTCTACCATATATTTGGTATTAAACAAAAGAGCCCATGGAACTTAACATATACTTTGGTTAAACAAATCTTGCATGCTTTATCCACTATGTCAGCAAAATCACCATGAGCCTCTGAACTAGCCAATATGGAATTATATGTTCCTGTCCTACGGTAAGATCATAGTTCGACTAGTTCCACCGCCATGTAACATATGATAATGTATTAGCACCACGAATGAATTTGACTTTTATTGCCTCCAAAAACTAGCATCAGATCACAACTAAAGTGGAATGCTTTCAAGTAGGTATACTTCAAGAGCTTAATGCTGCACAAGCAGTTGTCCTACTACTATTAGCAAATGAAGTAAATCTAACTCCCTCGAACACTGATAATATGACTATGCATAGTTAGTGTAGCCTCGAACACTGGGATTCCCCAACTACATTCACCATCATTTGTTTTGATCACTTTTCTTAGTGAGACTATAAGAATATAATTATTCAGAACAACAAAAGTGAGAGTTATACCTCTTGAATAACAAATTAATTATACTCTCGTAGTGATGAGTAATTAATTGCACATATCGATAAATATGTTTAGGCAGGTCCATATGAGCAACTTTAAAATATTTGCAGAAAACACCAAATTATTGAATCAGCAATTTACTACCAAGATTTCATTTGCAGTTGGTTTTCCTTTTTGTGTGAAAAATGTGGCTCTCCAAACTAATTTAGTAGTACTATATTCTTTCCCATTAGGGCAAGTATTGTTCATATTCTTTACCTAGACGAAAATTTTTCTTTTGACCACAAAGCTGAAAATTTATACCAGGAAAGGAAACATACCTGTAAATATTCTGAAAGAATTAGGTAGCTCCCGCTTTTGAGTAGCATAAAACATCTGAGTTTTCTCCAATAGATAAAGTCCTGGATCAACAATTATTGGCTTCAACTTTCTAGCTCTGCAATAATCGACACTTTTAGCTTACATCCCATGGTGAGAAGAAGACATTAATCTTGACGATAATATAACACACCAGAATCAAGGAAAAAGAAGAGAAAATATATAGAAGAGTATCATACTCTCTCCAGCCAATGTAACTCGTGTGATTCACAAAATTATGATCTTTGGGCAAATATGAAAAAATGTGAAGCAGATCTGCGAGACACAGAAAACTCGAATAAGTAACATAATAAAGAGTTAAAGAACATGCCAAAACTACAATGACGGTGTAGTAAAACCCAATATTAGGCAATCGATCTACAGAAAATGAACCACATAATTTGAAATCAGCCTGTAAATAGAAAAAGCAGTGAGGAAAAAATGGTTCAAAAATGTTACCATCTTGAGTAACGAGGGGATAATCTTTAGCGCCAAGATTAACAAACCAATGCCACTTCTTGGACAACCTCAACAATATGGCTGCGCCATGTAGTGTGGCTGAGATGGTTGACGAACCTTTTGGGTAGGCGAAATCAGCTTTCCCAATCAAGTTGACATTCTTAGCAGCTTTAAAGACGGGAACGGACTGAAGAGTGAGAGCTAAGCGATCACGTTCGGCCTGCTGAGCAAACAGGTCTAGGTGGATAAGGTAATGGTTTTTGGGGTGGTAAGTAGCAAAAAGGAGCCTCAGAATCCTAGAGGAGTCGCCTTTGGAGCCGGAGATCAGGTAAGCAAAAGAGGGTGTTGGTGGATCGGATTGGATCTTGGTGAAAGAGGGTCGTTGGGACGGGAAGAGAAATGGGTCGAGTGGGGTATCGATGGTGGCGGTGGTGGAGGCGGAGGCGGAGGCGGAGGAGGAGGAGGAGGAGGAGGAGAGAAAGAGGATAAAGAGGAGGGAGAAAAAGGAGGTGGCTGCTACGATGGAGAGGGTGGTTTTGGTGATGGTGGTTGGAAGCTGTTGGGGTGATTGTGGGATTTGCATTTCTGGTTATGTGTTAGTGACGAACAGAGAGCTCCGAATTCCGATCGTTTTTGTTGTGTGTCCGTGTCCGTACTTCTGATGACTCAGTTTTATCATGACAAAAGCCATTGTCTTAATCACTGCTGTAATAATAAGATCAGCGTGCTGTCAGGATACTGTAATTGCGAGCATCAGGTTCTTGATAATTATATTATTTTTAAGAAAATAAGAGAACTGGTCAAATTATAAAATGTTTTTCTCTACAAGCATCAGACCAATCTTTAGCGTTTGAATCTCTAATGCTAAATATAAAATTATTAATAATAAATAATTATAATAGAGAATTTTGGTATTTTATAAGAATTTGAGAAATCTTTCAAATATCACTAATTAAGGGTAAAGTTACATTAAAAAGTATTAAAAAATAAAAAATATTGCCTAGTTCTAGCATTGATTAAAACTCTTAATGGTATCAACATTTCTCTCGTTGGTCTATATATCTACATCTCTGACAGTTACCCTAATGTCCAAATGAATTCATTCGGAGAAGAAAAACTAAAGTCAACTAAAGTACAGAGACATAAAAAGGATTTGGTAACGTTGAGTCTTCGATGGATTGGCACTTGGAGACTTCTTTAGTAGCGTTTACCTGCAGAGAATGAATCATTTTTCATATCTAAATTTGCTGATCAATCATTTTTTCATATCTAACTTGCTGTTATATTAAGCGTCCTGACTTGACATTGTAGCCCTTTATCTGACGTCGGATCTATTCCATCTTTGTAAACAATATATTTCATTTCTGACATCACTTGTGCTTCTTTTTCAATACATGTGATGGCGGAAGAAAGTGGAAAAAGTAAGGTAAGAACTAAGATCTGTTTACTTACGTTTTATAAATGTACAGAAAAAAAGAAAATCGCAGAAATAAACCTTTTCATTTTTAAGGACAGGAGGGCACGCAGAGGCAGAGACCTCGTGAGGAAACCGAAGACGTAAACCTCAAGCAGAAACCGGCCATGGAACCGCCCAACGTATCCGACCATATAGAATGGGCCCCAGTTGCATGGACCCTTCTCGCCAAACTCCGACTTCAATCGCCGCTGATCCAGTGCATAACAAACTTCGTATCCATGGATATCGTGGCCAACACTCTCCTGTCTGCTGGCGCATCCCCGGCGATGATACACTCCATTGAAGAAATCCCAGACTTCACACCTCACGCTCATGCTCTCTGTATCAACACAGGTACTCTCTCCCCGGACTGGCTTCCTGCCATGAAAGTCGCAGCGGAGGTGGCCACCGCGTCAGGGAGGCCTTGGGTTCTCGACCCAGTTGCTGCTGGGGCTTCCGGTTTCCGGTTGAGGGCTTGTTTGGAGCTAGTGCAAAGGAAGCCTACGGTTATTAGAGGGAATGGGTCTGAGATTATCGCCCTCTCCAAGGCTTCTGTGGGAACCACCAAGGTATAATAAACTAAACTTCTATTTTATAATTCTTTTGAATTTTCAAATCCTCTGTTTTTATCAATTTTGTTTGTCTTTGATCCTCTCCATGTTAAGGCACTACATAGAGCTAGCGGTATATGCCATTTGTTCTGCAATTTAACAAACTAATGCCTGATTTGTTGGTTGGTTTTGGTATAGCTTTAGACTTTTCTACTTTCCGTGAAGAGTAATCACCTACTATCTTCTTGATTTGCCTTTTCAGAAGGAAATATAAAGTGTGTGTATATTATATATAGATATAGATATTTATGTGCGCCATGTAATCAGTGTTTTCCAATTGATTAGAAGTAGGTGAAAGCTTGTGCTTTCAGACCAAAAAGGAAAAGAATGCTCTTCAGTAAGTAATTTGAAGATCATTTGCTTATCCGAATCGACCAGTTGTAATTGTAAAGGCTTATCATCCAAAATCCATTGCAAGTATTGTTGTCGTTATCTTTATGTCCTTCATAGCCAAATTGATGATTGAGTTTCATCGTGAAGGGAGTTGACAGCACTCATGAATCAATGGATGCAATGGAAGCCGCAAAGTCTTTGGCTCAAGCAAGTGGTGGCATAGTTGCAGTATCAGGCGCTGTTGATGTTGTGACAGATGGGCAACACGTTGTTGGTGCTCATAATGGGGTACCTACTATGCAAAAGATTACTGCTACAGGATGTGCAGTCACCGCCCTCATTGCTGCATTTGTTGCTGTTGACCCTTTACATGCTTTTGAAGCAACTGCTTCAGCTTTGTCCATTTTTGGTGTTGCTGGTGAGATGGGAATGGAGATGGCCAAAGGGCCTTCTTCTTTGCGAATGCACTTGATTGATTCTCTCTATGTACTTGATCAAGCTGATGTACTTTCACGTGTGAAGATTACCAGCCTTGACGAAATCAGGACCTGTTAAGTAGGATGCCTATAATAAATGCTATACTTGGGTTGTTTGTATTAGATGTGAAGCGTTATCTATGAAGTTGTATATAGTAACATTCCCTGTCTGACAACATGCTCTACTGGAATTTAACTACTGGAGTATCTATCTCCAAGAATCAGTTCCAATCCTTGCATGGATGACTGAAAAGCATGCTTCCGGTTTGGAGTTTAGATCTTTGAATCAATGAAATCTGCAGCCTTTCTTGATAATGATAATGTGTCTCAAAACTGCTTAATTTGATGTTAAATTGAGTTGGTATCCTGAACGAGATTAATATTGTGAAGCTTTACTATAAATTGAGCTATAATTTGAGTTGGATGGTATTGTGAAGCTGCATTATAGAATTTACTTTTTATGCCTATAGTTTTCTATATTTCCAAACTGTAGGTCTAGCATCAACCTGCAAACTGGCGGTGCAAATTTTATTGAAGTAGGACATTGGTCGATATTTAGAATCAATTATCTTTGTTCATGATACATCTCGATGTCCAACAAACTCATTAAACCAAAGACAGGACACAGGAACCATATCAATACTGATTCACACTTAAACAAACCGGGAATTTCTTTCAGATTCTGAATGTACTTAGTACTTTAGGTGGACTGTCATCCTCAATAGTGTCTCTGCACCATCTGTGAAATGCTGCCCAGTTGGAATAAGTTCGCGCAGTTCAGCAAACCCTATGGAATTTTTGAACTTGCCTGTTCCACCAGTCACTGACAAATGTGACATGGTGCTACCTATCTTGTATACGCCATAGAAGTTAAGACTGTCCCCGAACTCTCCTCCCTCGAATATGGCAGTAAATGCCATCATCTGTGTGCTTCCATCTGCAGAGCTAGCCACATAAACACCCTGAGCTTTCCCAAGTTGCTGAGTTCCTGACTCAGGGCTGGAGGTCAAAATATCGTCGATGACAGTGATGGTTCCAAAGCCTAGTCCCAACCCATCTGGTCCTAGTTGGGTTTGAATCTGACCATTAGGCTGCCCAGCAAATGCTGTACCAGCCAAGCCAGTTCCAAGTGGAATGCCATTGAGACCATTGACAGTTGGAATTGCTCCGTTTGCATTGGGAATGGCTACTCCGTTCTTGGGGGGAAGGAAACCTATTGGCCTGGCAAATGGAACTTGACCGGTATATATGTTCCCCAGCAAGCCAGTTATTGGCCTAGCAGTAGGATTACTGCCACCAAGAATGTCGTGCATATAGAACTCAAAAACTGGTTCACTTCCTGGAGCAGGATCAACAGCAGCGGCAAAGACTGATAAGGATATTATAGTGAGCAAGACAGCAGAGGAAATGGAGGGTGAGAATCGCTGGAACATCTTGTGATTTTCGCTGTTTACAATGCTTCTTCCCCGGCGTTCAGGAATTCAGAAAGTGTGGAACTTTGGATGAGTATGCCATGAAGATGTGGACTTTGGCCTTTATAGAAGGCTTATGCAGTAACTTGCATGGAGCAGTTGCAAAACTTGGGAGATAATGAAGTTGTTGGAGCTGGTTCAAGTGATTCTGAGTTAGGTATATCACCTATTCATCATCTCTCTCTCTTACACTCCTGTTAATTCACCTTTTGATCATCTAGTGAACTAATACTTTAAAACTGCTAAGCAATTGGCTTGATTTTTTTTCTCAAAAATGAATAATTTTTAGCACACTGATAAATTAAGATAAAATAAAATTGAATTAATTACATCAGCTAGCAATCAATGAAAATCTTTCATTCGAGCTTAGGACAAGCTTAGACGACTGTCACATCAATGCTTAATTCAATTCAAGTTTCATATTAACTCTGTCCAACTTTATTTGGTAGAAAGTAAAAGAAGATTATGGTTTGCATTATCTGGTTGGTGTGGTAGACTCAACTGAACCAAAAACATTCTTTTTCCATTCCAGAGGAACGAGAGGTGACCATCCACAGATGAGCAAATCATCCTGGCAAAAATGAGAAATGATGTAGGAAAATAAAATCATGGCAAGGCTGTATCATCTGTCCGCCTCAGTGAATCCTCGTAATTCATGACTTTGCCTGGTTTAGCAACAGGGGCCATCAATTTCCATACTGTATAAGAACACAGAAAGACGAATCAGAGTTTTTGAGTTTTTTTCAGTTTTACTAAAAGAAACTTTAAGGTAAGTAATTTAGTGGTGTCATCTTATAAATCTCAAGCTACACCAACTTCTAAGCTTGCAATGAAACAGGTAAAAAGCAAGCATCTAGTGAAGAAGATGAGATATTCCTCTCTCGTTCAATCAAGTAAACCCAAGTTCACTTACTGTATATAGTTGCTGCAAGCCACTCGTTCACTATTTTAACCCATGTACTTGCCCAGCCAACATCTATGCTCCATCTTGAGCATTGAAAGAGATGATACATACTCAGTACGTAGAAGAAAACTTTTTTGTTTGCAAATAATTAATAATTCAGTTCCTTACTTTCTTGCTGAGTTCTTGAGGTTCCAACTGATGAATAGCATTCCAAAATACATGGCCCCCAAAGCAAATACAAGGTGAAAAAATCCGTAGTCATATGGTATATCATCCTCTTCTTGATCTCTACTTTTGCCGAACTGGCCAGCATGCAAGAGCAGGTTATCTTAGTTACAGTCAGGCAAAACAGAACGGACAACAGTCACAGTTCTTCATAAGACAAAAGAAGATTATCTACCTGAAATGACTGCGAGTCAATTCCGGTGGAAAATGTCGCCATGACAATGGCACATATCCCAAACAGGAAGCTCTAGAAGTAGACAACATATATAACAATAAGAGACGAGAAATGATTAAAAAGAAGCAACCATTAAGACCGTGAGACACCTAAGTATGGGGCCAGAGATCCTATTGTCACATATTACTCCAGGCAATTTTTTCGTGTCTTAAATTCATTACATCAAAAGAGAAACTTTTATCATGCAAGTGAACGAGGTGGTACCACCACCAGGTTAGTTGTGTGTATATGTTCTCAAAGATAAGTTCAGTCAAATCATACCGAACATTTAGGCAAATGACAATTTCAAATTTTGGTTTCTGCAATAGGGAGCAGAATTTCTGTGGTTGTATCACAATTAAATACCAGAATGTATGTACTAAGTGCATTTTATCTTTTCTTCAATCTGAATTGAGACAATCCTGCAAAACATTGTATCTCTTCGTTTTACATTATCCGTTTCCACAGATACTGGGTAAGGTATTCATCATCTCAGAATCTCATGGAAAGGGAAAAAGAATGACTAACTCACAAGGATTGTCGTCCAATCAGTACTATGTGCATTTGCTCCAGATTTTTTGTTGCATTTGTCATTTGCAGGTTCACTGAAAAGAAATGGCGTTTACTGGAAGAGTTAGACCTCAATAGATTGATCGTAAGCCTCACAACTTCGAAGCTTTTGCATATTCTTCGAATATAAATGATAGCCTACTGGTTAATCAGATCTTTTGGAAAAATGAAAGCATTAATTCAGTCTGGATCCTAGAGCAACTAATAGAAGTTTTGACTCCTTTCTCATTTTCTTACCTTCTTATGGCAGACCAGCAGAGGAAGACGAGGTAAGACGCCATAATTCCTGAAGACAAAAGGCCTCTATTGATCTAAACAATGTGGCACAAGAAATAGTCAACTTACTTTGCAAAACTTTAAAGATAAAAGAATGAAATTATATGCAATCACATAATAGATACATTGGATGACAGGAATTTTGGAGTGATGGATGTTACTTTCGCAAAAACACTATGAAAGCCTCTCAATGATTAGGTTTCACATCGAACTCTTGGTCACTAGTTGATGCTTCATCGAAATTTTTGTTTCGGATTCCAAAAACTAGCATGAATTCGGCTATAGATAGCCAACGTTGCAAGGAGTTCATTTGAAGAGTATACCTTGGAATGCAAAGACATAGCCATCATAACTGCAAGCAGAACTGCAGTCCACGTGATGAAGAATATGTTGAGAGAACATTCTAGTCTGAGTCCATAGAAAATGTACATCACCACAATACCACATACAGAAGCCAAGTAAAAGATGGTTGACATGAACAATCCAAAGGAAGCACTGTAAAATGGACAGAAAATCGGTCAGTTGTGAAAATATCTACTAAATACAAAAATGGTTATGCAATAAAGCTCATTGAGAACTTGTTTTCCAATCATAAGAGTATTTTGTAGTTCATGAGAAGCTAATACCTTTTGTTCCTTTCATCATCAGGCATCCAGTAGTTGTTCCACCAGGTGATAAATTCAATGATACTTACAAGTTGGAGGACTAGAAAAATCCTGTAGATCAAAAGAATATGTTACTGAAAAGAAACCAAAACTCAAGGCTTAGTTCTACTGGAGAAAAA
This sequence comes from Erythroxylum baracoense, assembly GCA_025629805.1. Lineage (NCBI taxonomy): Eukaryota > Viridiplantae > Streptophyta > Magnoliopsida > Malpighiales > Erythroxylaceae > Erythroxylum > Erythroxylum baracoense. The sequence continues at coordinate 47,594,331 of JAOTAY010000191.1, forward strand.
TTTTGCAGTTAAAATTCTTATGTTGAATCTATGAGGGATATAAACTTGGTTTTCGATATTACCCTGCACCAATTCGAGCAAGTTCACCTGCAGAAAATTTTGGTTCAAATAGTCAGTTCCTCTATCTGGAAACTGATCAACTCAAACAAAGCAATTGAAGGTCCAGTAACAGATCACTGTACGTATGTAATGGTTTAAAATATAAGATTTTCTTAATTTATCTACAGGCTTCACTTACCATATAGTTCAACGTACGTTGCAGAAAGGAAGAAAGGAATAGTCATCGATATCATCAATAACAACAGCTTCAGTGCCCACCAGTTTGAATGCCAAGTATTGCGGATTTCATTCAACTTTTTTGTTTTTATGGTTGTGCTAAACATAACCAAGAAAAATATCTGAACTCAAAACATCAAGGAAATCTCTTACAAAAACAAAATTTTCTCAAACTTTCTGCCCAATTCCATGAACTCTCTATTGGACCTTTTCAGATTTTGAAGGTAAGGCTGTATACTACTGACCTTTCAGACCTTGCGTTCAGCTGAATATTGTTATGCCCAAGAGACCATATCTGTAATTAAAGGATACAAAGCAACCTAAACTCACACGAAGAACTCCTAGTGTATGAGAACAGTTTTGTCCCCCAATGCCACAAGCTCTCAAAACTGCACACACACGAAAAGAAAAACGAATGGATCAACAGCCAAACAGATAGAAAGAAATTCAGTGTTACTCTTTCCGAGTCCCAACCTTGTTTTACTATCCAAGTAAAATGCAGGATAGCATTGTATGTATATAAAGATTCCTCAGTTGTCGAAGGACTCATTCTAATTATTGTAATATGAAGATTTTGTGACTGAACCTTCACAGTTTCTGGCCAATGCCTAGTAACTCTAAGGACCTGTTTACCAGAAAATGATGCTGAGGTAGGCAAAGGGAATAACACTGACTTACAGTTGAACACAGATAGAATCTTCTGTCCATAATCACGAAAAACCCAAGCCTTCAGATTTATTATCAAGAAGATGATGCCATAGACATATCGAGCCTGCAAAGACTTCTTCTTTGCTAACAAGTAGTCAGACTCATTTTGTTCCAATTGAAGAGGCAATTCTTCCTGTACAACCTCAGAGTTGCCTGATCTCGTATTGACTGAAACAGCCTCTGGTTTAGCTGACACAATTTCCGGACCCATTCCGTAATTTTGAACAATACAATGTGCTGCAACTAAATTCTCATGCTGTCAACATTAATACTGCCAGTAAGATTGCCATCTCAAAGGGCCATTCATATCAAACAAAATGCAGATTTTCTAGTAAACAATAACCATCAAAATCATTTACACGGTTCAATTTCATTACTGAGAAATCAAGCTCACTGCAGTCTTACTGTTATCTTCTTCACTTAAAGTTAAGAATATGGTCCAAGTTTCCAAACCAACCCTGCAGTTCGATATATTCTAAAAAATATTCAACACCTACCCACCAAGTAAATTGCAGCTTGTTTAGCAAAGGTAATTTTAAGGGATGGAAGCTTTACTAAGTTTACTTGAAGAGATGAATGCTATCTACATATCCACTGAATTTTTAATCATAATGGGGGGAAGACTGAGCCACGACATTAGGAAAAAGAAAGATATTTGCTTGTAAAGCAACCAAAGTGTGAGTACGGTGTGACACTAATGACGAGTGTACAATGTCAGTAACAGCAACTCAAGAGAGAAGCATTAAACAAACAAGGAAACGCGCATTTTGCAGAACCTTTCATAGCCTGAAGACGTTAGCTTAACTTGACTTTCCTGGGCAGAACTGAAGTTCCTTCATAACTACGTGGTTGCACCTAAGAAAATGGACAGAATGATTATAAACAGCACCTCAGCTGTAATAAACTTTAAGAGGCTCTTATTGGGGTCGTAGCCGTTGGATCATTAAAGATTTTGATAATGTCCATTTCCAAAACATTATGAGACAAAATAAGAAATTGTTAGTCACATGCATTTAACACTTCTGTGATACATTTCCTCACAAAACGAGTCTTTTTCAATCACATACTGTCCTTTCTCTCCATGTCGTTTTGACTTTTGTTCACAACATCTTTCATAGTCACAACTCATTTCAACCTTTTTTTTTTTTTTGAAAGAGAAGCAATCTTTCGAGCAAATGGTGGCTTGCATGTTTCTTCTGTAAGGAAACACTGAAGTGGAGCGATTGTGAGAGGTCCGCCAGCTTTTTGGTCAGCGGTTTGTATGCTTTCACATTTTGGTGAATTTAATTACCCTTCCTTTTAAGTTTAACTTATTTTATTTAATATTTATTTAAAAGATTGTAAAAACATATTGTTAGATCTACAGTTTTAAGTTAAAAATGAGTTAATTGATATTGATTGATTAGTTTGTTTTGTGGTCACAGACAAAGCGGGCAAAGAGACCTACCTCTACATGTTCACCGAAATTCAATTAGTTTTGTCTAAACTTGGAAAGTTTCTTCTACTTCTAGACCGTGTAGGACCAAATTCAATATATATACTAATCAATTAACACGCTCCCTCTAAGCTTTTCAGTATCAGTACACCGACGGATATGGGATGGGACGGTGCTCGAGGCCACCAAAAGCTGTAAGCGACTAATTAGCAAATACTGATATGTTTATATATGTTTAAATACAGCAATTCAAAGTCATAGTCTGAATTAGAATACTAATTATAAACATTCATGGTATTGACAGGTCGTGTTTGGTTTGATTATCATACAGAAGTAACGATGATATTATTATTATACAAGTTGTATACACTTGAATCTTCTTGCCCTTGTCTGCTTGAAATTCAATGCTATCACATCTCAAAATAAGAAATAGCCAATAGTTGGACAAACTTGTGGAGGTAAAAAGCCAAGTAATAAAAGCGAGAATTGAGTTTGTTTCAAGTAGGTGTGAATGTTAAGAGGGAGTAGCAGTTAGCCGCCTGAGTAATAAGCTTTCTCATCTCCTTCTGTAAGTTGCCTCTCCTTACTCTGCCCAGAAATTAAATAAAAAGAATGAAACCATCGTAGATGATGATTCAAATGTCAATTATACAATCAACCCAAACGTACCTTTTAAGTTGCTAATTGAATAACACGTCAGTCCACAGAAATAAGTTGATAACAATTAATAATGACTAGTTTTGCTTTCAAGAGGTAATCGAATTTTAGACTTTGGGTTCAAGTTGTGAAGTTGTGATTGGGAAGTTGTTTGCGACCTTGATGGTTTATCAATAGCGAACACACATTGACATTGTAAATGTCGATTACGCTTTGTGTGTTAGAAGAGGGGCATCAACTATACGCAATCTTTTATTTATATTTTACAAAAAGTTCATTTTTGTGACTCAAACTTATGTCATTTTGGTTACAAAGTATTGTATTTAAACAGCCACAGTAATCACTTGAGAAGTAGATAACTGAGTGCCAAGATACTCCCTTATTTTTAGGGGAGCAATTAAGAAAAGAATCGCAAGTAGAAAATTATATTTAAATGGATTAAATGGACTACAGAGTATTCATGTTTTTAAATACAGGAAAAAAAACCCTAAAAATCTCTATATACCAGTTCTCACATATTGACCATCAAAGTGATCGAGACTTTAGGTGTGATTTTACGGTGACTTTAATAGCCACCTAGGTTAGATATTGTGTTCGTAACTGATTGGAAATTACATAGGTAGAAAGCGAAATAAAAATTAATTCGCTTCCACATCAAGATATGGCAACGAAAAGTATGGTTGGTGATTTGTCCACCACCATGAAGCTGAATGACACTAATTATGACATTTGACATAGGAAGATTCAGTATCTTCTTAATGAGTGCGAAGTTTTGGAAACCTTGACTAATGACATGACTAAGCCTAAAAAAACTAAAGATACTGATGGTGACTAATATCAAAACAATATGACCGCATACAAGGAATGGTTCAAACGGGATCGTAAGACACGTCATACTATGTTGTATTGCATACACGACGATCTCATTAGAGAATTTGAATCCTACAAAATTGCTAAAGAAATGTGGGAAAAGCTTAAGATCATGTACGATCAGACATCTGCTACAAAGCTTCGTACCTTGCACTTAAAATAGATGCAATATGAGATTGACTAAAGCCGTATTATAGCCGAGCATCTCTGCACTTTGAGTGCGATGGCTCGGGATCTAAAAGTTGGTGGACGCGAGATTTTTGAAGAAGAACAAGTTTCTAATATGATTTGTTCTATTCCAAGCAAACCTGATTAGTTGGCTAATTTTAAGCTCTTGATGACTCATAGTGAGAACATCATAACCTTCTCAGAAATTTCAAGGCACCTCAAAATGGAGGAAGAATGTTTGAAGGTTCTTGGTCACTCCATTGTTGCTTTTGTTGCCAAAGTGGGAAAGCCCAAAGGCAATAAGAACAATCAAGGTAAACAGCCTAAGAAAGGCAAACGCCCTT
>JAOTAY010000191.1:47620316-47631573 GCA_025629805.1 Erythroxylum baracoense
CTTACACACGTACCATTTCATTAATTCTTGAACCCTTAAAAGAAGTTACATTTCATTTATATATCTGGCAGGCTACAAAAAAGCTACTTTCTGTTGAGTTGACCGATGTCTGTTTCTGTAGCCAAAAATGATCTTTTGGTAAGTTTGCTTTATGTGGTACAACTGCTGACTTCTGAAGATAATCTTTGCTATAAATGTAGAGATACTTGGTAGTGAAGGGGAAGCAATAGCTGATCTTAAACAACTTTTTTCACTTGCTGAAAAGTTTGGCTATTCGGAGTGGATTCAGTTTGACGCATCAGTTGTTCGTGGACTTGCTTACTACACGGGTATTGTCTTTGAGGTTAGACTTGTTACATTGATCTTCTCATGTTTGATCCCATATATTAAAATTTATTGATTGATGGAGAAATTGATTATGTTAATTTGTTTCAGATGTTAAAACTTATGAATGTCTCAAGCCCTAATGTTAGCAACACAAACAATAAGGCATTTAATAGCCATGTCAAGGAAGCCTTATCTGGTCTACAAAATTACTGCCTGCATAAATGAATTATAACAAAATGAAGTCAATACCTATAGGGCTGTAACCTTAGTTGACATAATTTGCATGTTAGGACGACCATTATCTTACACAAATTATGGAAGAAGCAACTCCTGAAAATTTAGGTTTTTGGTACTTGGGCCTTGTAAATTTATATACTTAATATTATGGTCTGCATACAATAATGCATTCCTACTTATAATATGCACCTTAAACAAAGTTGTGTTCCTTTCTCTTGAACTTTCTCATACAATGGAAGTATTTGCTGGAATGTTGTGTGATCAATGCTATATGTTATTTTATCATATCATTTAGAGTTTAATATGGAGATTACTTGTAAATCCAATTCTATAGGGTTTTGATAGAGAAGGGAAGTTGAGAGCCATCTGTGGTGGTGGACGATATGATCAGTTACTTTCTACCTTTGGAGGTGATGACATTCCGGCTTGTGGCTTTGGATTTGGTGATGCTGTCATAGTTGAAGTGAGAATGGCCTTTTACTTATATTTGGCTAGGTTAAAATGATTTGGCATCATGTTCTAATTTGCTACCAGGCTTATAGTTTCCACAGCTAGCTGGGCCTCCCTCATACTTTTACATAATAATTTCCTGAAGTTCATCAAGATGGAAAAAGATCTGTAAAGCGTAATTCATATATGTTTTGCATTTAGTTTCATCCTTTTGTTGTCCTTAACCCAAAAAAAAAAATCAGCAAACTTGAATTAATAGTCTGATAGTTAGCCTTTCCTTTGGTAGAATTTGTTCCATATATCAGTTTGTACCGATCTTGAATATTTGTTTTGCTTACACTTTCCTTCTTGTGATCTTCTTTCATCTTTTCCTTGCTGTTGATTGTTGGTAGCTACTCAAGGAGAAAGGTCTCCTGCCAGAAATCGGGCTTGAAGTAGAGAACATTGTTTGTGCTCTTGATATTGATCTTCAAGGGGCAGCTGCCACAGTTGCTACAATACTTAGAGACAAGGGGCAGAGTGTTGATTTAGTTTTGGAAAGCAAACCTCTCAAATGGTATTGAATTTCGGCCTTTTAGATACAACACAAGGTTGTGGCTGGGAGATTAACTTAATAAGATTCTTTTGCTTGGAATATTCAGGGTGTTCAAGCGGGCAACACGCATAAATGCTCGGAGGCTCATATTGGTTGGCAATACAGAGTGGCAAAAGGGTATGGTTAGCGTCAAAATTCTCTCTTCTGGGGAACAGTACGAGATTAAACTTGATGACATTGAGTGATCAACATATCTAATTTTGTAATTCTCTTAATTTAATTTTTCTTCTCAATTGTAATATTAAGATCTGCACTTTTACTAATTCTTTATACAGACTCGGGGAGATGTTTTTGGGTCGGAGGTTTTGTTGATTTAATGCTCAGTCTCTTGTATTTTTGTATCTGTTAACAATTTGATGTTACATTTCGCTATATTAACAAAATATTTTAAAATAAATGAAGTACGTACACATAGCAATGACCTGCGAACCCGGTCCAGGGTTCATCGTCATTCATAACAGTTCACGAATGTGGTACCACGTGCCTGATCCCAATTGGGCCTAACTCCCTTCAACAGAATCCTACGATGCACCCGACGCCACCATATTTCTTCCATCTTCACTGTCTCTGATTCGTTCAGTTCAGAGTTACAAAGAGAGATTGAGAGAGAGAGACATACCACTAAAACCAAAAGATGACGGAAGCGGTGATCAGGAAGAAGCCAGGAATGGCCAGCGTTAAGGACATGCCGGTCCTTCAAGACGGTCCTCCACCCGGCGGTTTTCCTCCGATCCGCTACGCCAGGAGGATCCCTAACAGCGGCCCTAGCGCCATGGCCATCTTTCTCACTGCTTTTGGAGTTTTCTCCTATGGCATGTATCAAGTCGGCAAGGGCAACAAGATCCGCAGGTGGGTTTTTTTTCTTCATTTTTTTTCTCTTTTTATATGTTGAGTGATCTCGGGTGATTTTGGCCGAAGTCTTTTATGGTTTGTCTTCTGGGTTTTGACTGTCTTTTGATTTTGGTGCTGGAATTGGGATATTTCTGTAGCTAGTATGATTACATTGAAGGTTTTTGCTACTTTATCTGCCTTGAAACCTCTCTGTCACCCTTTGGTTACTTCGCCATAGTTAATTTCATTATGAGTTTTCCTTTACTGTATAGGTTTGTAGTCTGAGTGGTGATCGTATTCAGAAATTTACGCTGAAAATGGTGGCTTTTGGTGGTTGTTTTTCATTCTGCTGTCTAAGTTTAATTTTTCTTCTAAGGGTTTTGTTGTTGATTTCTGTAAATAGAGGAATTTCAGCAATTGTTTTCCTTTTCAAATTCTTTCTACGAGAGAAGACAGGAAGACCGGGTGGTTTTAATCATTTCCTTGATTGAAATGGCTAGAAAATGCAATTTTGTTGAGTCCATTCTAATGTGGTATCACCACAGGTGGCAGTCTTAATTTCATTTTAGAAGAGTCCATTGGTTTTTAATCCTGTGATCTTTTAGAAAATAGACGGGCTCTACATTTTGAAGAATTCTGCTGACACTACTGCTTTGAACTTCATCACATGACTAAAGATTTTATGTTATTAAGTTACACGCATATGCTTTTGACTTCAAAGGTATGGTATTTTTGGTGATTCCAGAATAAATTAATTAAAGACATGCGGTTCACTTCTTTGGATCTTCAAATGGGTCATTTAGGTACTAAATTGAAATCTTACTTATTTGCAGATTTCACATATTAAGGTTTGTTTGTCGTATAGATATAACTAGAATAGTGAACAGAAGTAGAACATAATGGGAATAGCTGTGAAAGCAAAAACTAGTTTTGTAAAAGATATCCTTTTGAAGACATTTTGGAATACATTCAAGTTGCTTCATGCTGGTTTGGCTAAAATGAATGGTGCTACAGGAGCTTGCCTGGCGTTTTATACTTGTAAGAGCTAGGTTTAACTCATCAGAATTTTCCAATTCCGTTAGATAGGGTGTATCTGTAAAAGTTATGATGCTATGGAAAGCTAATTATGTCAAAACCACTTTGTTGGGACTATGGGAGTAACAGTTATATACAACATAGGAGAAGGGTTTGAAAGAACTGGTAATCAGTTATTGAATCTCAACAATGTCCTCCATAACAATGGACTTTTTCAACATTTTCTTTTTGGTTCAAAGGAGAATCTGTGTCTTTATTAAGAAAAACAAAAAGAGTTTGTATCTGGGTAGAAATTTACTGAATATATCACCCTAGTACAATATTGCAAGTTCTTCAGGAGGATTATAAAAGAAAGTCAACCATGATTATAATATTGGCTATACAAAGCCGTAAGCGGGCACTAATATTCACTTCCCTATGAACATTTCTTAGAATTGGATATTGGAACTGGAAGATATTAAACTGAATTAGGATCTTTTTACCAGATCAATGAGTAATTGAATGATGTTCTCCTAGGACCACCACTATAGAGTATCCTTACTAACACTTGCCTAAACCTAGTTGAGGCGGAAGAGGGAGCTTGATCTTCCTTTCTCGCTGACCAATAATGACTTTGAATTATTGTCATATTCCGCTCTTCAATAATGAGGTTGAGTAATTTACTATCACTGGTATCTTGAAATAAATACTAAAAGCAAGCAAACATTTTCACTGTGGATAATGCACTTTCAATGTAGTTCAGATGTAATTGAAAGCATATCATGAATCACTTGTTGTTGCCCATGATTTCTAATTTCTGGTAGTCTAGCTCACTTTAGACCAGAACAAGGTTCATTCATTAAGTTATGCTCTGGTTGCTAGGAGTGGCTTTGGCAAAATGTGAATCATAATTTGCATGTCTGGAATCAAAGATTCAGAATCTGTTGAGGTTGCAATGATTATTGTGCTTTTCTTACTTTAAGGTTAAATTACTGCCAATGATGCTTTAGAATATAAGTATTGTTATAGATATTTTTTGGATAACAAATAGATTTGAGAATTTGCAATAAACTTTCAATACTGACCACTGCAGTCTTGTGCAATCGGTGGAGAAAGCTTAGTGACTGTGATGTAGCGAAAGGGTAGAGAAGCAAAATTAAGATGTAAAAACGAAAACGAGCCTGAGTTGGCATGGTTTTGACAGTTAGCTTATATGATAATTGAGATGAGATGGCAGAAGCTTGCTCTTACGTACCAGAAAAGAAAGCTTATACTTGACTTACCTACAACATGACAAATTAGCTCATGTCTTCCATCGTTAGCGTAGGGCATGCGGATGTATTTCTAATCAAAATTGATCGCCAATATGATTTATGATACTTAGGTTGATTGAATAATAGATAAATTTTGGTATTTCAAAGGCAGGCCATCTGCTGTTTCCATAAAAAGCCTGTAGAAAATAGCTTTAGTTGAAAACTCATGGAGAAACTGAGGGACCACAGTCTTTTATAAGAAAATGTTAAGCAGAATAAGTCTTTTGGATACATGTGCCTAGCATGTTGAATTATTAATAATAGCAGAGCTACGGCTGTGGCATTGGGCAGAAGGCTGATGTTTAAGGCCAAGAATCACCCTGGAACAATATGATTCATTATGGGTTATCCCCTGCACCTGTCTCCTTGATGGTCAATTGTAGAACTCCTCTTCAGATTTTTTAATTTTGATGATTTAATTTTTGGTCAAGTGTGCTTTACTCACGAGTAACTGATGATTTTGGATTGGTGCCAAGATTTTCTGCCGGAAGTATAATGGAAGATCATGAAGAGGGAATTTGTAGTCATATTGATATACACTGACAAATTTGAATACTTTACTAAAACTATGGGTTCACAATTGCTTGGACTGTTTTTGTTTTCCAGGGCACTTAAGGAAGAAAAGTATGCTGCACGTCGTGCTATACTGCCTGTACTTCAGGCTGAAGAAGATGAAAGGTAGCAAGAGCTATTCTTTTTGTTGTCGATGTATGCTGAAGTTTCACTGAATTCATGTTCTTTCCCTTTTCCTACCGCATTTAATTAGATTTGTCAAGGAATGGAAAAAGTACCTTGAGTATGAGGCAGAAGTAATGAAAGATGTTCCTGGATGGAAAGTAGGCCAAAGTGTCTACAATTCAGGCAGATGGATGCCTCCAGCAACTGGTGAACTGCGTCCAGAGGTCTGGTGATGCTGCTTCATCTGTTATTTCCTTGTGCACTGTGTTAATGTTTCTTGTCAAGTTTCTTCTGTTACATGGGTTCGTTTAGTTTCATATGAGATAAAAGTTTGGCTGATGAAGCCGGCGATTGCTTTACCTACTTCTTTACTTGAAAACTTTGAACATGATGACCTTTTGATTACTCATTTCCTGTTGGAATACTGATAGAATGAACTCTAGCTAAGCTTATGATGATGGCGATGAAGTGAAATTGAAATAATGTGGCTGGTTTCACCCCCAACATAACCAGTATTTGAAGTTGTAATGAGGAATATGTTTCAATCAATTACACATCTATGCAATGCCAGAATGGTTAAATTGATCTTAATATTTTCACCATAATTAAATAGACAAAAGTTCTATTGTGTCTACTAACGTTTGTTAAAATGTCTAAGATGCTCCATGAAGTTGTCTGTGGTATCAGTTTATCTCTTGATATTTTAAAATAGAGATGAAGTAAAGAGATTGAAAACTCCTCATATATGATATTACAAAAGGACATTTCTAATTGTATGATAAATATGACACATCTGGTCATAAGAGTTAGTCCACTTCTTTTCAGTCAAAATGGAGCTGGGGTTTGTAATTTATATGTTTTCCAATAATAATTCATTGATGTTATGTGACTATTGGAAAGTTGACTGTACCAAACAAAGATCTAACAACAACAATAACATTCTTATCTAAACTTCATTCATCAATTTCCAACAGGTAACCTTTTGAAGTAGGTGGAAGTTAGTTTGATATTAATGTCAGTTTATCATATATGGTCATTCATGTATGTATTGCTTATATGAATAAATTATTGTTTTAACCCTAAAATAGCCATCTACATCAACTTCACCATTAAGAAGGGAAGGGGATATTTGGATCAATTGATCTAATCACTTTACAACTATCTTTTCAACCGAGAGGTTTAAGGTGGAAGGGTATCCTAAGTATCACATCATATCAATTGCAAGAGTGAGCATCTAAATGCAGGGCTGATAGAAATTCAAACAAACATGCAACTATACTCAAATTGGGATCAACAGAGTGTGAATAATAATTAGTTGTGCACTGGTTGACTTATAATAAATTCTGGTTGGATCCATTTTTTATACTTACTTTTTGTGTATGATGGTGGTTACGAGAATGTACCTAATACAACTTTTAGTAGAATGTACTTGGAAATGATAATTTCCAATTGTCAATAGCCATTCTATCCCTATTTATAATGGCCTGTACTATTTTCCTTTTGTATGATGGCTTACATTAAATGAATCTCAAGCTTTCTAATGACTTCAATTATATGAATCTTAAACTTTTTAATGACATATGTTATATGAATCTTAAGCTTTCAAGTTTATGAATCTCCATTGCATAAAATGGCTTACATTATTTTGTTTTTTCACGATGACTTACATTAAATGAATCTCAAGCTTTTTAATGGCTTACACTATATGAATCTTAAACTTTCGAGTCGATGAATCTCACAATGTTCATATGCATAGTTCAAATGGAACTTTCAATATTATCTTAAGACAAATTTTATGTTTGTCTTAGGAATATTGTATTAAAGTTGTTCCAAACACTTTCTAACTATTTTCTATATTGCTAATTTAATATGAATGTAATAGCTCAATAATGATATCCAACATTTTCAATATATTAACTAAAATTTGATGTACAATACAAATTAATTCTTAGAAAGCATATGCTAACAAAAGAGAAGAGTTAGAATTCTAAGCATATCACATTAGCCCAAATTACAAACAAGTACTTCTTACATTAGCCACAGGATTTCAATGGTAGAAAAAAAAAACATAACAACAACACATATCAACTTTGAAATAATAATTAGATGTGATATGAATATCATTGTCAACTCTTTGTCTCTTTCATAGCAAGTTTAAGTCCATACTCCATTTGCTTTATTTTTCTCCTAACTTAATTTATTTCTTTTGTTCCTCCTTTTTTGGTCTTCTAACAACTTCCTCACACATGGTGAGTTTAATTGTTCCTTTGTAACTCGATGCTAATTTTTGTTATAAGTTAGCATTTTTATTCACTAATTTGTGAATAATGTGAATAACCCTGTATGTGAAGGGTTGTCGTGCCAATAAAAGAAATTTCAACTCCTAACCTTTAATCACCATCAAACCAAACATTCATTAACATATAAATTTTATTTATGTTCCCATATTGGATATCGTAACAAAATATCTCCACTAATTAACGGGATATTTTGGGTACCCTAAATTTTATATCCAATATTTTCTTACTCTACAAAGTCTGGAGACAAGCATTGAATCCGCATAAACATTGAATGTTAGTTGAAGAATTGTTGTTAGTTGACAACCCAGAATATGATGACTCTAACCCTAAATGATGCATGATATATGCAAATCATTAATGCAAATGCAATGGACAAAGAACAACGAAGCATTTATATTAAGAAATGCAAAAAAGGTTAGGATATGATAACAAACCAGAAGAATGTAATGGATCTGAAAATTAGTTATTATCATTAGAGTGTCTTATGTCTATATCTTCTCTTATGTTTATATCTTCTCTTATGTTTGGTTACTTTTATCTAGGTGGAGTAAAACTATCACTTATTCCATCTTATGTTTGTTCCTAGATTCAAAAGTTAGTAACCTAACATACATAGTTCTATTGCACATTATTCCAACGCACTTTGTTAAACACTTATATTTGAAGACCAATTGGTAGTGAAGCCATTACAAGAAATAAATAACCTTAAACTAAAGGACCAATCATATTAAACATGTATGTTAGAGGTCTTATAAATACATACATTATACTTTATTCGTGGACAAGAACAATAAAAACTAAATAAATAGCCAAAAGGTGGGATTAGCCAACCTATTCAATCCACCATACTCTTAACTCCTCTAAGCTATTATTGACTAAAGGTTAATTAGGATTAGATGAAATCGTTAGTGGGTCAATAAGGGGGTAATAAGATCGAAGATGAGGGAAGAACAATGAATTTAATCATAGAACAAAGAAAATAATCAGACGATAATGTTTAATGGTCGTAGTTATCTGACAAGGGGACATGTGTTTGACAATGTCGCAGGTGCTTGAATGGCTAAAGATGCATGCATAATGATATAGTATCCAACTAGGGTCCAAGCAGTTAAGTGTTTTTATTTGGAAACATGTACTGACAACTTCTAGATCTATATCATGTTCGTTTAAGCCATATATGTTGCCAAGGAAGCAGTCAGCATGCGAAGTCTAAGACTGACAAAATCACTCGACACAGCACTTAATTAGTAATCTTGTATAATTCTGAAGGAAAGATGGACTAGATCGAGGCTTGGATGATATTGGATAAGAAGAAAATGGGCTTTAATGAAAGAGAGAAACAAATTATTACTTAATTTGTAATTACATAGAATCTAGGTAGTAATTCAAAGGTTTGAATTCCATGTTTTCCGAATATTAATCTCTCCTTCTTTTATAAACATTAATGGGCTACACTTTGATTGCGGTGTTCTGACGTGATGGATGGCCAATAATCCCTCCTCCACCAAGTATGGTTATCTGAACTGAAATAAAACCAATTCTCAGTGACCAGCCAATAGCAATTCCCAGTTTTCGCACAGCTCTGGCCTTCTTCATCAGACCTGAAAACATCAATTTGTTTGAACTTGTAATTACCATATGCCATGGCACAATAAAACAGGCTAGTCCTCCAAATACTAATCTTGAAATGCCAACTGTACACATCTTTAGCTCTCAGGACTTGCAATCCCAGATCGTGGTCGTGACTAGACATGCAATGGACAAGCAATAACGGATCATTTGGCTCCATCCCATTGATAATAAAAACACTGTACTTAAAACGAAAACCGAAGTACAGATCGGTCTTTGATTTTTCTAACCTTTCCCCTCCACTGCAGAGCATCATCACAGACATAATCGCTGTGAGAAGGAAAGTTAACGTTCGGGAGTGGCTATGTCTCATGATGTTTATGTCCATATGGAAAACATAAGTACGTTTACTACTAAATAAATAGGTCCACAAGGACAATAGATATAAATGACAAACACTAAATGGGAAAGTCAGAATTAAAGCTGGGTAAGATATCGTAATGACATTAAATTATCGCATCTGTATTTGAAATGTTATGACCTAACTACTGAAATTTGTGTGGGATAAGAATACATCACTTTCTATTTCCGTAGCAATCATTTATGTTTTTGTTCTTTCAGGCATCAAAACCTTCCAAGAATTTATTTTATCGAATCACATTGTTTAGTGCAATATCTTATTTGAGGTCATCTGAGATTGGAGATGACAATCCTTAAGAGGTAACATCCATGCATGTGTTGCGGTAAAGTCATGATAGGAACGATCTCCAAGTCTAAAGCTGTTATTGTAAATCAAGCATGCATCTTAAAACACAAGATCATTTACATATAAACAAGATACATGCATGCTATTCACAATGTTTAGCAACGGAAGCATAACAGAAAAATACCTCCAGCCATTGCATCGATACTGTCCAGCAACGTCTCAAAAAATTTTGAATTTTCTAGCCTCTTATTTCCACAACTCGATGGTATCCAATGAATGTTGTGTGAAGCCGAGGATAAGGATCCAAAATTATATAATCCATCGGTTTATCATCTCTGCCCATCACAGAAGATGAAGATGATCACGTATGCACGTTTGCGTTATTAATGGATTAAACCATTAAATGGACCAGATTCAGTAGGAAGATTTCGAAAAAATCTTACATTCTCCCACTTGGTCCATTTAACCCATGCCATCAAACATAACAAGAAACCAAGTATATGAATTATGGCGATAGGTCCTCTTATAGTAAGTATTATTTTCCATGTATTACGTATATAAAGTTTCTCATTACTAGCCCTTAAACTTAATGAATAAATCATATGTTTATTCTAGGTCCAAATTAGATGACATTTCTCAAAACAATCAAATAAATGTGTGTACAAAACCATATGAGAAAACATCAAATTAAATAAGAGTTCCATTAAAGCAACAAATGTACAATAAATATCACATTATGGAATCAAGTCCCATTTGCACTATGTGATCCTTAAACTGCTTGGGTGGCATGTCTTTAGTTAAAGGATCCGCAATCATCAACTTGGTGTTAATGTGCTCAATGACAACTTTTCTTTCCTTAACACGTTCTCTTATGGCTAAATACTTAATGTCGATGTGCTTGCTTCAACTTCCACTCTTGCTATTTTTAACCATAAAGACCGCAGCTAAGTTGTCGCAGTACAACCTTAATGGCTTAGAAATTTAATCGACAACTCTAAGCCCATATATAAAACTCTTCAACTATACACCATGCAAGGTGGCCTCAAAACATGATATGAACTCAACTTCCATAGGAGAAGTAGCAATCAGAGTCTGTTTGACACTTCTCTAAGATATAGCTCCACCAGCTAGCATGAAAATATAACCAGATGTTGATTTCCTTGAATCAATGTAGCCAGCAAAGTTTGAATTGGAGTATCCAACTACTTTCAAGTTCTTAGTTCGCCTGTACGTAAGC
>JAOTAY010000191.1:47631673-47655548 GCA_025629805.1 Erythroxylum baracoense
ACACCCTAACTTCTCAAGTTGTTCTATAAGATCAATCATCTTAAGAACATGGGGTCCCACAGGAGATTTGGGCTTCAATTCAGACTTGAATAGGGAGTTAGATAACTGGTATCTAGCAGTCCTACTTTGTGACCCATACACTTCTTAAGATGCTCAATGATCTGTGGAGGATTCATACCTTCAGGTTGCCTTTGGAGTTCAGAACTCATTGATGCCAAAATAATGCACTTGGCATTAGTACTTTGTTCATTGTACTTAAAACATACATCTAATGCAGTAGCATCATCAATTACCTCAGGAGGCGCTTCCTTTATAGGTTTATCGATCACATCGATAAGTTTCTCATGTATGAGAACAATTCTCAAATTGCAGTACCAATCTTCAAAATTGTTACCTGCTAGCTTGTTAGCATCAAGAATGCTTTGCAGTGATATAGTAGACATTTGAGAAATCTAATAAAAAGAAAACACCAAAATAAGAACACAATCATATATCATTAAGACATGGAATTTTATCTAAATGATATAAAATCTTGAAAATATGAATAAGCCCTTTGATTGTCAAGTCGTTACTCATGTATAATTAAAGAGTGGTAAATTACCTATTTTATCATATAAAATTTATAGTAGGATCAATACTATATAGACTCCTAGTTGTCAAGTCATTCATATTAGTATAGTTGAGTTTATCCATCCAAGTGATGGAAAATTAATTAATACTATACTCCCTAGGTAGTCTAGGCCCAAAGTATAAAATTAAGTAATTTTTCCTCACACATGCATTATATGCAATAGAAAATATTATTTATCCTTGAACGATAAGTCACCTGGTTATCAGGTCATTCCTTGTAAACAAAAATAAATATTATAATCTACTTGGGTGGAAAATTCTTTTTGATAAAATATCATATATTATATCAAAATAAACTCAATAATTTTAAAGGTCAAGATTTAATGTTATTAAAATAATTTTAATAACACTAGTGATTATATCACCTGGTTAGACAACATTCATACAAGAAACTTTTAATGTAACAATGTAAGTCATAACAAATGCACTATAATTAATAAATTTATCATGCACATCTTTTGTAGATAACATTTGGCCAATACTAAATTCATGAATGTACCGTGTACATCTTTGACAACATCTATCAAAAAATTTTAACCAAATGCTTTTTAAAACTTTGTATTACAATCGTGCGTCCATTTGTAAAAGGCTTTTAACTAAATGCATTTAACATCTTGTGTTACACCATATGCACAACATCTATCCAAAAGCTTTTAATGAGTTTTCGTGCACATATGGGAAAAAATAACATCTGTAAAATGCTTTTCCCAATTGCTTTTAACACTATGTATTCAAACCGTGTATACATCGGACATAACCAAATGCTTTGACAAACTTTTCTTACACCATGCATACATCTATCAAAAGACTTTATACGTAAAGCATCTGGAAAATTTCTTTAATGAGTTTTGCATGAAAAACTATATCTGTCTCTCATACATAAACAAAAACTCACTTCTCTATTGTATCGTTTTCTGTGAAACCAATTTCAGAGAAGCCAAGATAAATTCATACATATTAAAGGAATAACTTGCATTTGTTAAAACAAGGAACGCAACAAAATACGAAAACCAGAACATTGGCATTTTTCTAAGTATGATGTGAACGCAATACTGGCTTTGATACCAATTGAAGGATCGCATATATAGAGGAAATATAAATTGCAATCCTAAATTCATGTATTGATCTATTGCGTTTAATATTCATACTAATAGCAAGAATAGGTAAAAATAAAATACCTGGAAATTGTGAGGATTAATCAGTAGTGAACTTCGAAAACATAAAGTCTCTATGCTTTCCACACAGAAGTATACATCCTGCTTTCAACACTTGATATGGATATAGTTAAATTTGAAGAACCTTTCTTCAAGAATGGAGAAAACAATTTTTCTCTTCTTTTTCTCTTGTTGATTTCAATGTAAAATACAGAACAAGTAAGAAGTTCAAAATCCCTTTTCTTGTTTTTACTGTTTTGAATGCACGTAGAACATAAAAGAACCAACTTGATCTCTTTATTCTTATATGTTAAAAACTCTCATAAAACCAACTTTTACTCTTTGGTTCTCAAACATATAGAATAATCATTGAGATTTGGTCATAACGTCTTTTTCGTTTTTGTATCTTAAAAATCTTAAAAGATAAGAGACCAACACGTCTCTTCGTAAAACCTTTTTTCAAATAAAAGAAATAAAATAAAATCATTTTATTTTATTCATTTATTTCGCACAAGTGAGTTTCCAATATTAATTATATTTTCTATGCTAGCAAAAAATATGATAATATGCCATATAGATTATTTCATAAATTATCTCATAATAAATTAAATAATCATAAACAGGAAATATTACACTCGTAAGTGTGTGACCACATAAGTTCATCACGAAGCCAGTAATAATTAATCTAATTAATTACTAATCAAAGTTAGCGTCTAACAACACTCCCCAACGACCGGATAGTGTGAAGTAATAACTTTACAAAGACGGAACCTGGTTAAGGATAATGTATTATTTTCTTCCGTCATTAAAACTCCGGATTATCCTAATGTATGGTTTAACTGTCAAAGCCTATTAGATAACCAACTATGTTACATGTCGATCATTAATGATTAGTGAATGACTTAGAAAACTCCTTTTCTTCACTCATTCAATCGCCCTGGCCAAGGTCTTGAAACAATTATTAAGATCAACGACAACATAGAGTTTAAACTCATTACCTAGAATTAATGGATCCTATCTTGACTTATCACTAATTAGATAGGTACTTAATCATATCCAATGATCATTCAACTAGCATTTTTACACACTAAGTGTCCGATATCAAAACATAATAAGTGACCTATTGATTACTATGATGATCTCAAGTCAAAGGAAAAATATACATTTAAATCCTTGTAAGAATATCCCACTTGACAGTTCATAGGTAATATTAACTATTGAAAATTCTCAGTTTGGTCAGTTCAATGATCATATCTCCATATGCATCTTTTATATATGTAACTTAGTAAATGAGATCTATTAATATCCATCTAATAGATACGATCACATAGATATTGATTTAATCGGATTATTAAAATCCTTATTTGATGATCTTATGATCAAAAACAATTTTAGATTAAACCCTAAAGACTTGACTCTCATTATCATAATCTTCATTATGATGACAAGTGTATAAATTTAATCAAGGACTTATCATATTAGGATAAAGCAAAAACATAATATGACAATATAATCATTTGCCATGTTATTAAACAAAGTTAATAATTACAATGCATATGTGTTCAATCTATTACATAATGATTGGGTCATGGGCATAATTCCAAGAGTGGGATATTGTGCTTGTATTGAGATACCATTAATTATTGATAGCTTGTTGAAAAGAGGGTGAACTAAAGGCTTGTGCGATATCAGTGGGTTGTTGTCTAGCCTATAAAGTAACTTATCTAGTCCAATCTTACTGTGATAGACTAGGCAGTGTGAGTTGCGCCATTCTAGACCCATGATCGGTAGATTGTGGTGCATTCCCAAGTATCCTAGGTTTTCCCAGTATTAATAAGTTATCTTCCGGTTAGCCAAGTAGGCCCTTCCCTAGCCCAAAAAGGATTGCAGTAGGCCATATAGGAGATCAAAAAGCTGGGTGATCAAACCCGACATAAGGAAAAGTAAACCAGTTTTACCTTCTACCATTTTTGTGACCTCGTCCATTGTTGTAGTTGTAATGTCCCCCACCACAAGTACCACCCCTATATTTTTTTATCATTGCCTTTTCCACCCTCAAGAGGAATAGAATGATATGGCTAGAAATTGTGTGATTGAGTAGAGTTATAAAGAACAGTGAAGGAAGTGTGTGAGACAAGTTTAAGTTTGGAATCAAAGCATTTGGATATGAATGGAAAAAATTAGTATGATGGAACTTTTTGAGTGATCAATGTTTGTGGGTAAGTTAATTTTATGAGATTTGATGCCAATGTACCATAGTTGCATTGTTGCATGATTGGTGATTTATATTTTTGGTTTTAGTTTTGCTTAGGGATAAATAAAATTTTAAGTGTGAAGAAGTCGATAAGTGTGATTTATACTGTATTTTTTAGGTTGAAAAGTGTGTATTTAATTATTAATTATGTATTTAAGACTTCAATTTATGTCTTTGTTAATATTTTTGTGTGCTTTGTTTGATTATTATTGACTAGAGGTGGGCCTCTTCGACAATAAGCAAATTTTAATTGATGTTTCAAGTTAGTAATTTCTCTAACAATTTGTCAACACATAGAACTTGCAATTCCTAATTTTGTAATAATCATCAAAATAAACTTTCAATTTATGTTCCCAAATATACAAATCGTATAATAACATTTGAAATAGCATGATATTTTAGACACTCATAAGATCTATATTTAAGATTTTTATCATCTCATAAATTCCTTAGACGCGCATTGAATTCACGTAAATATTGAACAATATATGAAGAAGTGTTTTTAGTTAAATAACACAAGTTTGATGCCTTTAATCGTGATTATATATGCATGCTTCAGGTATGGGTGATGGGAGAGGCCATGATTTGGGTGTTGTTTTACTCGCTAAAGGGATAAATTGAGGTTTTATAAAATAAATAAATAAATAAATTTTTGGTGTCGACATAAAAACACATAAGTTGTTGACTCATGATTTTGTAAGAACAAAGGATTAAGTTTGGAAACAGCAAATGGTGTCATTTAGTAAATGTTATAGACCAAACTAATATCAATAACTATCTTAACTCGTTTCCATAATGTTAGGAGGCTAATACATATTTTAAATATTAAATGGATTAAATTTCATCTTATGAATGTGTTAATATAATATTTTAAATTGATGGTGAGTTTAATTGTGCCTTAAATTGATTTGTTCTCAATAATCATTTCTTGTAATCTTTTTATACTTTAGTTTGTCAAATTTCCCATAAGCACACAATTTATATTTTTCTTGCTATTTTAAAATTTTTTATTATAATAATCACTCATATATTCAAAGTCTTTTATATTTGTGAAATTAATAGATTTTTCATTTTACATATTTAGATAATATTTTTAATATTCTACATTATGTAAAAATATTTTATAATATTAAAAATATTAAAATAAAATCTAAATTCCTATCTAATTGTTTTTTAAAAATATATTATATAATTAATTGTTAAACTCATGAAAAAATTTGTAAGATTAGGCAAAGCTGATTCTAATAGTAAATTATACTAAAATTAATGTCTAAAAAATTAATTAAAATACGATAAAATAAATCATTTGAGTGATTGAGTTAGATTCGGTGAGATTAAATCATATTTTTATAGTAATAAAAATATAAATAAAATGTATACACTAAAATAGATAATATAAAAGAAAATTTTAATATATTACATACATATGTACTTATCAATCAATTACATATGTATAAGCATTTTAAAAAATAATGCAACATTCAAAAGAAAAGCAAGCTTAAGACTATGGTATAAAATTTAATGTATAACCTTTTTATACATAAAAAATGAGTTAAAAACTTAAAACTATTGTATATGTTTTATGTAATATACATCATTTTATATCACTTTTTCAAAAAAGTAAATATGTGAAAGTTTAATTCTCCATTTATATTATTTTATATATTTTTTAAAATTCAAACTATTGAAAACCAATTCAATTCTGAAGTGTAGAGCATAAGTATATATACAAATTGTTAAGTATATATACAAATTGTTGTTCACTTAATGCATAAAACAGTACTAGTTTGGGGAGTTAATGTGGTGCCCCACTCCTCTCCAAACTACAGGTATGAATCTCAGCAGGAACATAGAGCAGTTTGAATTAAATTGCATTCGATTTTTTTTTGTAAATAATAAAAATATGTTAAAGATAGATAAAGTTATAAAAGATGCTTATAGCTTATACCTACTTATAATAAATAGAGAATAGCTTGTGTTAGTGTCATTAACTTACCAATATCAACTCTTGAAAGGGTATGCTAATTGTCATTATCTTATAAATGTGGACTTAAAGCATTTAAAACCACAATTTGGATGTATAAGCTTCACAATTGTGTCTTATCATAATCCTATTTATTAAAAAAAGGTTATTGTTCCACATTTTTTGTTGAAGTAATTAAATATAATTGTCTGCCAATATAAATATAAGGAACTTATTTGATCAGACAGATTGAGAGAATTTGTTTCCGAAAATTTTGTCATTTGGGTATTGAACTAAATGATTGATATAAGATAACATTTTGTATTTCTATTATTCATTATTAGCGGACAGTCACGCTATTTGACCTAAAAGTTGCCCATCATTCTTTTAAATAAATATAAGATAACGATATCTTATTAAGTGCCTTAATTTACATTGATAATATTTTGGACTACTTTCAAACCTAGCCAAAGAGTCAAGTCTAATTCTTAAAAAAAATAAGTCAAGCCGTGTTGTGACAAATTTTGGACCTCACGAAAAAATATGACATCAACCCTCAAAAGCCATTTGGTTTGGTCCATATCGAATACTTGGATATGAAGTTCGAAGATGGCTACTACTAGCCCGACCCATATATAGCTTGTGAATTACAAAACTTTCCAAACAAAAATCTCAATAGTTTTTAAGAATCGTGAATCATATTAGAGATTTTGTTCCTAATATATCAGAATATGTCATTTACCTATCAAAACTACTGAAGAAAAAGTCACACTATAAGGCCCAGATAAAGACAGTAAAGCAATTAAAGAAAATCAGTTCATATCTAACTCCACCGAAAATTCCTAATAAATGAAAAAGAATCTTGCATAATAATGTAGTAAAGATTTATAAGGAACAATTTTAATAGAAGAGATAGAAGTAAAAAACCCCTCTACTAAGAGTAAGACTATATATTATCGGATCTACTCAAACTTTACGCCCCCAATAGGAATATCTCATAGAAGGATAAAAAATATGTTTAAAACAAATTTAAACCTTTTGAAAGATCTTATCACGCAATAAATTCTAGAAATCGAAAAAGTTACAAAAAAGTTTAAATTCTACCAATCCTTATTTCTTTAGGGTTTGTTTGATCGGATGCAAATTAATGAAATAGAATAAAATGAAATGGAAATGAACGGAACGATTTATAATAAAATAAAATATAATACAGTGAAAAATTATTTAGAAGGAGTGGAAGCGTTCATAATATAATATAGTGAAATGTTGTTTAGAAGATCGATGAAATAAAATGTAATGTATGATAAAGACTATTATACCCCTGCTATTAAAATGGTTGTTGCAAGAAGTTTAACGCTATAATTTTAAAACATAAATCATGTGCAATTAAAAAGTCACGGTTGTGATTTGTTCAAGTTATAACCGCGACAAATAATTTTTTTATATTTTCTATTTAAAATAATAAAAATTTTAATAAACAACACCCAAAAAAAATGTTATAGAACATGAAAAATGAAAAAAAAAGTCTAAAAATAATAAACTTGTGTGGACTGTGTCAAAAATTACTTATTTTTATTATTTAAAATAAAATATAACATAACATAAAATCTTCCGTATGGTTTCTGACTGTTACAAAAAGCCTTCCACGAAAACTAGTTCATATAACCAACATATGGACAATCGTACTTAAAAAAAAAAAACACATATGGAAAATCGTGCGTATAGTAATTAAACTGAAATTTACTCATTATCGATTATATAAAATACGAGTTTCTTTTTATGCTGATAAAGAATAGCCGCGTTTTCAATGCCCCGAGAAAGTGGACCAGATAGTAAAAAAAAAAAGTAGAATTTTGCCATTCTCAGTTTCAGACTTTCAGTGCGCGGATCCAAGATCGTTTACCGTAATCAAAGCTTCTTCGGCAGTTTGATCAACACAAATCATGGCGGTAGCAGCTAGAGTTCCTCAGCTTACTTGCTTCTCTTCAATCCGCAGCAGCAAACAGCTTTCCATTCTCAGCCCACCTCCTGGCGTCAAGGTGAAGAGAAAAATTGGAACGAAACAAAAGAAAATCAATATTGTAGAATGTTTTCGTTGTTGTTGATGTGTTCTCTCACATGGGTTTGGTGCTAACAGTCATGGATTGCTACGAGTTTTGAAGGACGTGGCAAAGAGGAGATCAGAACAAGCGTTGGTTGCACTGCTGACCAGTCAAAATTGTATGTGGAGGGGCCAAGAAATGCGTGTCCTTCTTCTTCTGAGTCTGTAGGGACGAAAAGCGGTGGTAGTGATCCTGTTAAGGTATATGGTAGTGCGAAAATTCACGACTTCTGTTTTGGGATTCCTTATGGTGAGTTTGATTTGTTCGAAAATTCGTTTCTTTCCTTCTTTTAAAAAATATTCTTAAATCTTTGGATTTTAAGATTCTGAAACATGGAATTTATTCCTAAAAGCTAAAAGAGAAGTTCTTTCATTTCATAATTATTCCTTTTGATGGTTCTGGGGGTTAAGACTTTCATCCAATGTATGAACTGGAAGATTTAGTTGTGTTGAAGTTCCTGGAATTAATTCAGCCAACCTATGAACTGGAAGATGTAGTTGTGTTGGATTTCCTGGAATTAACTTTTAAGTTGTTCATACACCATGTTTTAGTGTACTCAGGGACTGGGTGCCTTGATCTTGCGAGCTGGAATCGGAGGAATTGTTAGATTAGCTAATCTTTTGCATATACAGTTGATCTATTAGGCGATGTAGACTCTAGGAAAATAATAAATGGACCAATGTTTATAAAACCATCCCCAATTACGGGAAGATGACACAACTTTGGAGTTTAAAACCATCCCCAATTTCCTTGAAAGCTGAAGCTGATCGCATTGGCATTATCGTGTTCTTTTGTTGGGCATACTGTTATTATGAATATTTGGAGAGATACCTGTTCATAATTGGCTTTACACAGGTGGTCTTGTTCTAACTGGGGGGATTCTTGGTTTCATACTCTCGAGAAATGCCGCAACCCTAACCACCGGAATGCTGTTTGGAGGTGCGCTACTAGCCCTCAGCAGTTTGAGTTTAAAGACCTGGAGGAAAGGGAAATCTAGCATGCCATTTGTGCTAGGACAAGCTGGTAAATGAATGCTGTGATTTGATTCGTCTCCCAGTTGTCTTCTTTTAGCTCTGTCATAATTTCTTTTAAGCTCATATTTTTATCTCTCCTAGCTACTGGCTGACTTCTTTGGAGAAAAAATGAGGTACAAGAGGGTTATAGACAACTAAAATAAGTGAAATCAAGGGCCTCATTTCATCACACTCATTTTATACTTAATAAGCATGTTGGAATGATTTTCTTTTCTCCTTAGTGACCAAATTTCTGTTGCCAAGATTTATGAAAACTAAGACTCTTCAGCCTGGGCCAGATATATGCCTTGCATCAGTTGTGGACTTTGGCTTCTGATTAGTAAGATAAGGCCTTCATGTACTTTTGATTCACTCTTATTCTAATTCTGACCTTGCAGCACTGTCAGCAGCCCTTTTTGGGAAAAACTTTCAGGCTTACTCATTGGTTAGTAATTCCATTCGCAAAATACTATTTACTGACTACTTAGCTGATCTTTGTTCATGAAACTTTATGGTGTTGTGAAAATGCAGACGAAGAATCTATTTCCTGTGGGATTTAATACCGTCATTAGGTACCTTTATGCATTGCAATTATCTTACATTGACCAAAATATAAATATTCCCATTTTTACTATTTTAAGTTTTGTTTTCCTCATGACAGTGCTGCAATGCTATTCTTCTACTCATATGTGATGATTTCTGGAGGAAACCCACCACCAAAGAAGTTGCACTCATCATCTGCTGCTGCATCATTATCATGATCAGACTTCTAAGAGATGCAGCTATAGTCTCAACTTCTACCCCATCCCTTGTTATCTAAGTGGGGTGAGTTGGACTAATTTTTGATATGCTACTATGATCTTGCAGGGATCCGTATCCCTTTCTGTCATTAATAAGCAGATAAGAGAAACTAAATATAAATGTTATTGTCATTGATTGACTGGGGTAATACTGAAATGAGTATCTGAGTGATGTTTTAATTTTATAAGTCCTTTCTTCCTTGTGTTTTTTCTCGAAGAAGAAATGGTTTAAATGATTTAACTGATGATGATAGAGGCAAGAAAAAGTTAATGAGTAAAGATATGAAGTAGCGTTGCATTTATTCCC
The DNA here is from genome assembly GCA_025629805.1 of Erythroxylum baracoense. Lineage (NCBI taxonomy): Eukaryota > Viridiplantae > Streptophyta > Magnoliopsida > Malpighiales > Erythroxylaceae > Erythroxylum > Erythroxylum baracoense. The sequence continues at coordinate 47,641,897 of JAOTAY010000191.1, forward strand.
AAAGAACCTGGAAACGATTCTTTTACTAAAAATTCCTGAAACTGTTAGAAAGGGATATGTAATGTAAGGCCATACATAAAACCCTGAGTGAGAATAGTGATTTACATTAAATCTAAAGTTATAATAACCCTGAATGAGAATAGTGATTTACATTAAATCTAAAGTTATAATAACCTAAATAAGGAATAATGGTTAAATAAGCTCTCAAGTAGATCTCTAATTTTATTTTTTTAATTAACCAAATGAAATTAGTCCAAAATAATATATATTTTGTCAATATGCTTTTTAAATTACATTTTCATAATATCTTTTTATGTTTTAAATATAATTGTTGATTCATTATATAAATTACATGTGGTCTATCGGAAACAGTCTTGGACCTTTCCTGAACTCGTTTTCAAAGGACTATTTTTGGTAATTTTCCTAAATATCCCTTAAATTCTCATCTTTTAGTTTTAGCGATTATCTGAATTTGATTTCTTAAATTTGGAAGAGAAATTAAAGGGAATAGAAGAAAACTAATGCAAAATCCTCCGCTATAATAGTAAAACAAAGGGTGAGAGCAAAAACAGCTTTTTGGCTTTACATTGAAAATACAACTGAAGCAAAAAGCTTGGAGAAAGAGATGGCTAGCGATAGCAGAGAAGGGAGAAGAAGAAGAATCATGGAGAGAGGGTCCGATCGCATTGCATTGATCACCGGTCAAATCCGAACACTTGATGCGTCATCGCCGCCACCATCATCAACCCATAGTCATGATCAAACAACTACTGAATTTTACCCATCCAAGAACGATCACTCCCTGAAATCTGGTAATTAAATATATGCTTCCCAACCTGTTTCATTTATAAGTGATGAATTATTAGTATTAATACCGTTGTTAGTCTGTGGGAATTAGTTCTGCAAGTGATTACCTTCATTTTCCTCATCTTTTGTTCAACGAGGAAAGGAATTGCAGATGATGATGATTCTGGATCCAAATTGGTGAAGGACAATGGTGATAACTTGGACAATGTGAACCAGATTGAAACTCATTCGAGCTGCAACGTGACAAACGCAAACACCATAAGCGATTCTCCTGTTTCCAACATGATGAAAAACATACAGGCATCATCATCATCTTCATCATCTGATGCACATAACCGTCACAAAAGGATTTTCTGTTCTAAGCATATAAACTCCTGCATTATTGCATCCGAGAAAACTCGGGCCACTTGTTCTCTTACCCTTGCGTTGATAGTGCTTGTCTCTTACTTGGATGATTCTTTACTTGGAATCAACATATTGAGTTCTGAGAGCATGATAGTCTCCAGACCAATTTACATGCTTCTGCTTACGGATGCAACAATTGTGATTGGTCGAATGTTTATGGAACGAGCAAGTAATGCCTCCAAGGAGGATGTTCCTGATGATGGAGGAATGTTACAGAAGGAAGATCCAAACAACTGGACTGATGCAGTTAAACTGTTGGAGAGAGGATTGGTAGTGTACCAGGCTGCTCGCGGGATCTTCATTGACTGCAGTATTTACTTAGTTGTGGTTATCTGTGGCCTCTCTCTAATCTGAATTCACTATCAGTTTACTTGTATGAGTCATTTTAGCTCCAGATTATATTACAAATAAGAAAGGAATAATTGTGGTAGAAGAGTCTGATCACAAACTCTGATATCGATTACGATTACATTTCAAATAGAAGTCTTTTCTCTACTTGACAAGTTCACATGAAAAGAGGAAACGGCGGATCTCTTAGTCTACCAACTTGGCCTGAATCATAAGATTTGGCTTGAGGTTTGAGGCGTTCAAAACATTACCATTAACAAATTTATGCAATATTTTAAAAATAAAGTTAAACGGATAAGATAAGAATTTTATGATTTAAAAAGTGCAACCAATATTCATAAAATTGGCTAAAATTAAATAAAATTATAGAATTTAAAAAAGAGATTGTTCTTATTAACCAAAGAATTTGAAATTTAATTTAAAAAATTATTAAATAAAAATTAATTGATTTATTTTAATCTATAAAAACTTATTAATTTATGAAATTTGACTTAATAATTAATAAATTGATCAGTTTTTAACATCAAAAGTTAATAAATAAATCAAATCAAAAAATTGAAAACCAAACCGAAAAATTGGACAATTTAAAGTTTTACGATTAAATCGGTTAAATTTTTTAAACATTAAATTTATGTTGTATTGTAAACGCAGAATATATATATAAAGGATGTCTTAAATAGCAATTTCTTATAATGATATAAAGAAATAAGAGTAATTTATACATAACAAATGTGTACACAAAATTAGGGATAACAAATTAACAAGTACCAAATTTTTTAGAATTTTTTAAAATTAGTTGAACTTTTTAAAAATTTAAATTTAGAGATAAATCTTTTAAAATTTGTAATAAAAATTTTAAAAAACTTTACACTAAATTGAAAAAATCTTAACAATTAGACATTTTTTAATACATTTTCTCTAAAAATTATCAAAACCAACTAATTCAATAATATTTACTCCTTAATTCTTCCTGTCATAGACCAACTAATTTGGTAGCGCTTAGTCATTCATCCTATAATAAATTGCTTATTGTAAAGTTTTCAAGTGCTATTTAGCTTCTGGTTAAATCTTTGAAAATCCCTCTCTGATTTGTATTAGTTATTTTATAATTTGGGAAGTTCCAAAATCATTAAAAGAGTCCTGTTAAGTGATGTATCTAACGATAGAAACTCCTGATATGTTGGGGGAATTAGTAGTCAGAAGAATAATATTTCAACTTCTGCTTTGCCCTAATGGAAGTCAGTTCAACCAACCAAAGCTGTTTTATAGCAAAACTTGCAGTGGCCGCTACAAGCAGCAGCAGTATGCTGCCTAAAAAGCAGATGCAAAGCCACTGTTCTTTACATACCTTCTTATTAAAACAAAAACATGCAGTTCTACACACCATATTTACATAGAAAGTGACTAGTCATGTGAAACAAGATATATGGCAGGAAATATTTACATGACAATAAAGAGTGGACCAGTCCCACCTTCCTTGCAGGCATCAGGAACGCTGGAGTAGCAATAAATGCTATTCGACATCTCCCAGCTCCAGTCCTGCTTCCGATGAACATACATCCGCGGCCATCGATTAACCCTCACATAATGCTCCCGAATACTTCCTTCACCATCATAACTAGTTATAACTGAATAGCAGCACTCATGACCACTCCATATCTTGTCACCAGGATCAGCAGTTAGGCTACCATCTGGATGGAAGTAGCGACGCATCACAGGACCAGTGCCTTTCCAATAAGGATCGAGATTTTGCCAATATTCTGGAGCTGCCTGAGGCCAAATTATGTTTTAAGACAATGTTGTAACAGTTTGTCTCCACAACAAAGAGTGTGTAACAATTAAAACTACACAACTAGACATTGGTAGCAAGTCACGGTGGACTTATTTGCAGCCAGAGTTTGGTGGAAGTGTTTTTTATGGACCTTATGAGGAAGAAACATACCTTGGTAAAATGAAACTCCCAAACATGATCACAGAGATCATCCCTCATGATACGATTCTGAACAAGAACATTGAAAGGAAAACATCATCTTCATTAGTACGTCCAAAGATTAGGCACTCAATAAGGAATTTTTATCTTCACTCAAGAGGTTTCTTGCACTCACGCGTTTGCCATCCATAACAGAAAATGAATAAGCAGCCAACTTTGATATTCCCTGGGCTTGTGAAAAGCGAGGTAAGTGTGCCTTCCCATTCCACAATTCTTCGCACTGAAAAAGGGCAAGCAGCAGATAGATGTCAATTCTCAAAGAGCAAAGAAACACAAGTAAAATTGCACATAAAAGAAACGCAGGATAGCTATTAAAGAAAAGCAGTGTGGCATTTTCCAACACAAGGTTCTTTGTGCAATTTTTTTATCCACAACTCAAACATATACAGCTTTAACTTGATATAATTTTAAATTATATACACCAAAGCTAATAACTAAGTACAAGTTAACCCAACAATGGGTAACAAAGTTTTAGACCAACCAAGAAATCATTCTCATAATGGCACATTCACGGACTCATAAAACCAAAAAGGAACAAAACAGAAAGGAAGAGACAGATACTAGCATTTACCATTGCCCAATTGCTATTCTAGTATTTCTACACAATTACATGAAGAATCTGGGTAACCAATACCATATGCATTTTGCGAACCAAAGAACTAAGGCTGAGTTCAACTTCATTAACCTTGGCTTCCATCATTTCTCCTTTCTTTTCACTTTCTGTTTTGATTCCCTCTGGAAGGTCAGAGTGCCTGCTTGGGGTTTCAGATGGGATGGGAGAAGAATATACCGAGGCATGTGAATTCTAGCTAAATTATTCAACATTGGCAAAGGTACAAAGAAATCTCAAACCCTAACCTCTTGCTAATGAACTTAATCAAGATGTGTCACCTTGGCCTCCACTGAGATGTTTTAAACATTCCTTTTCAGTTTAAAGTATAGTTCAATCCTTATCCTCATGCTTGTCTTTTATCCCAATTATTGATGTTCCATCGACTAATTATCATACCTTGTCTTTTGTGCAATAGGGTACCAGACAAGATCCATATTTTGTTTTTATAATGTTATTGCACCTAATCTAGGCCAATCAGTTTAGTTTTCTTGATTATAACATCATAAAGGTTCCTGGTATATAGATACCAAAAACAGGCTCATTGTGTAGTGCATCATACACCGAATGCAGAAAAATACATACTAAGTTTCAAGAAACCACAAATTGAGAACTGCACTGTTGACTGAATAGGAAAACCAGAACTGAAGTTCTGTATTTTTATTCCTTGACTGATACATTTTAAATAGGAAAAATACAACCAGAATCAGTATCCTAACAACATCCAAACGTTCTCGGCCTGGAGAATGCATAAATTGACTCACTAAACTCACGACAAAAGCTATATCAGGTCTGGGGTGTGACAAATACATTAATCTCCCAGCCAGTTGCTGTTATCTCTCCTTATTAATAACATTTTCAGGTTGAACTGGTACAAGATTCACACCAGTTTCAACAGGAGTATCAGCTGCCTTGCATCCTAGTAATCCAATCTCATTTAATAGGTTCAGAATATATTTCCTTTGATTCACAAATATTCCATCCTTTGATCTAGCAAACTCCATTCCGAGGAAGTATTTGAGAGGTCCAAAGTCTTTAATTTCAAATTCTTTGGTTAATCTCTTCTTCAACTCTACTAGTTCGGATACACAATCTCTTGTTATGATGGTGTCATCTACGTAAACAATAAGAATAGATAACATACTGCCTTGGACCGCTTGTAGAACAATGTATGATCAACTTAACTTTGATAGTAGCTGTAGCTCTTCACAACCCTTCCAAATCTATCAAACCATGCTCTAGGGGACTGTTTTAGGCCATATAATGACTTCTTTAGGTTGCACACCTTATTTCTCCCACAAGTATCCTCAAATCCTGGAGGTAGGCTCATAAAAATTTCTTCTTCTAAGTCTCCAATAAGGAATGCATTTTTTTACATCTAGTTGATGTAAAGTCCACTCAAAATTTACAGCCAAGGATAAAAATATCCGAATAGTATTTACTTTTGCAACAGGAGCAAACGTCTCTTGGTAGTCAATATCATAGGTTTGAGCGAACCCCTTAGCAACTAATCTTGCCTTTAGTCTTTCCACACTGCCATCAGCCTTAAACTTAACAGTAAATAGCCATTTGTATCCTACCAGCTTTTTATCTCTAGTGGAATTCACAAGTTCCCAAATTCTATTCTTCTCAAGTGCATTTACCTCTTCCATAATAGCTGATCTCCAATCCGGACAAGCCCGTTTCCCCTTTCTAAATGCTATGGGTAGGTAATTATCAGCAGAGAAATCAGTAGAAATATCACTAGTAATTTGTGGGTCAGTAGGTAAAGATTGATCATTACTAGGCACAATAAAGGGTAAAGTAGCAGATGGGTTACGTGAATTGTTCCCAGGTTTATTCTCCAAGGGTTTTGAGAGGTCGTGCATTGTTAAGGTAGGTTGTTCTCTACTTCTCAATTGAGTCTTCCTCTTAGTATAAACACGAAGCTCAGTATTCCGTTCCTTAGGAACAGACAGTAGTATTTCTCCCCCTGTGGTTAAACCGGGATTTCCTGGCATGGACAGATTAGGAGCAGTATCTTTGCCTTCATTATCAGGAATTATATTATGATCAATAATGACAGTGGGTAGGGGGTTGGGAGTAATAGTAGCATTCCAAAAATTTTCTGCTTCATTAGAGTTCTCCCCCTGAAGGAATTTTTTTTGATGGTCTAGGAATGTGACATCCACGAAGACAACTTCTTTTTGTGTTAAAGGGTTGTAGCACTTATAACCTCTTTTGACTAGGAGCATACCCAATAAAGACAGATTCTTCAACTCTTGGATATAGTTTTGAGTTTCCCCTAGTTGGGGTGTGAACATACACTGTACACCCAAAGACCCGAAGGGGAAGAATAGAGTAAAGTCAATTTTCAGGAAAGCATTTTTTAAACACATCTAAGGGTGTAGCATAATGCAAAACACGGTTGGGCATTCGATTAATTAAGTATGATGCAATCAAAACAATCTCACCCCAAAGGTATTTTGGCACATTCATTACAAACATAATGGTCTAAGAGACTTCCAGTAAATGTTTATTTTTCCTCTTGGCAATGTCATTTTGTTGAGGGGTGTTAACACACGTAGATTGGTGAACAATGCCTTTAAACTTAAGAAATTTTCCAAGGACTTCATTAAAATACTCGGTACCATTGTCAGAGTGGAGTATACCAATATGTGTGTGAAATTGAGTTTCAGTCATGGTATACAAATTTTGAAAGATTTGAGCAACTTCAGATTTTTCACGCATCAAATAGACCCAACATAATCGAGTATGATCATCGATAAAAGTTATAAACCATTTTTTTTCCAGAAAGGGTTTTAACACAGAATGGACCCCAATCATCACTATGAGTTAAGTAAAATGGTTTAGAGGGTTGATATGGTTTTGTAGAGTAAATAGTCTTATGACTTTTGGATAAAATGCAAAGCTCGCAATGAAGTTTTGAACAATCCATAGATTTAAACAAATGAGGTAATAGTCTTTTGAGATATGAGAAATTAGGATGTCCTAAACTATTATGCCAAAGCAAAATCTGTTCTTTAGCAGGGGTAGAACAATTAGAGTCACGGGGTAGTTTGCTCACAGATAGTAGCTTACAAGCTAGTTTTGGAACATGAAGTACAAATTTAAGGTAGATATTAGAGGACGGTGTTATTGAACCTTTTCCAACTATAGCAAAAAATGTTCCATCTGCTATATGGCTTTTTTCATGGCCAAAACAAGGGTTATAAATATGAAATAAATTAGAAGAATTGGTCATATGGTCAGATGCTCCTGAATCAATAATGCATGGAGCGGAATTGTATTGAAGGAAACATGATAAGGCATTAAAATCACTACCACTTTGTGCAACAGAAGCATTAGGGGCACTTGAGGATTTAGATTTGAGTTTCAGTAGCTTCAATATGTAATTAATCTGCTCTTGAGAGAACTATCCAGCATCTACCTCATGGGCTGATGGAATTTTACTTGATTCATAGGGAGCTGAAGGAGTTTTATTAAATTTTCCTTTATGCGATCGCTTTGAATTTGCAGGCTTTCCATGGAGTTTCTAGCATGTTTCACAGGTATGACGAGCTTTATTGCAGTAGTCACACCAAACCTGTGGCTTTTCTTCAGTCTTCTTAGTACGGCCAGTAGCATTCCCAGCATCTAAGGCTGTGTTTTCAATAGTAGGTGTAGGAGTTCGTTTGCCAAGCATCACAAACTGTCTACTCTCTTCACGTCAGACTTCTGCAAAGACTTCCCCAATGGATGGAAGTGGTTGTCTTCCAATAATCCTGCCTCTAACCTCATCAAACTCGGCATTAAGTCCAATTAAGAACTAAAAAATTCAATTATCCTCTACTGTTTTTCGAAAATAGTTACAGTCATTAGGGGATTTCCATTCATAGTCATTAAACAAATCTAGGTCTTGCCACAAACGTTTCAGAGAATTAAAGTACTTAGTAACACTGTCCTCACCTTGGCAGATCTCACCCAACTTGAGAGTTAGTTCATAAACTTGGGACTAGTTTCCCAAATCAGAATACATCTGATTCACGTTGTCCCATAGCTCCTTAGCTGTGTGGTAACACATATAGTTGGAGCTAATATCCTCCTCCATACAATTTACCAGCCGCATCAAAACCATAGAAATTTTAGCATCCCATATTCCGTGTGTAAGATCATCAGCCGTAGGTTCCTTGTCACCAATCAAATATCCAATCTTGCCTCTACCACGGATGTACATTCTAATCGATTGGGACCAGTGAAGAAAATTCTCTCCATTCAATCGTACAATAGTGACCTGAATGGAATGAGAATCTGAGGTAGTATTATGAGGAGGAGGTGTTTGAACAAATGGGTAAGAGGATTTAGCAATGTCAAACATGGTTGACATAGATGGGTAGGATTAGAGACAGTAGGTAGTGGCTAGAGTTTAGGACTGTTTAGGTATATCTCTAATACCATGCAGAAATTCTGAACAGATGTATATTATTCTCTATTGCTAAGTCAATACATAGGTACAAGTACATATAGAAATAAAGAGGGGGCTATTCTAAGAAACTAACAGTTGTACATAATATCCTAATTGATTTGATTTGCTAACTTTTAGGAGTCAATAATATCTGGATATTTCCCACACCTGGTTTCTTTTTCCAATTAGTTGGTTTTCTGTTTAGCTTCTAGCAGCTTTCCCTAGTATGCCACGATTTTTTACAATGGTCACATCAAGGCTTCTGTTTTTCACTACATTTCTCTCTTTCATAGTCATCTCCTCGAATCACAAGAGTTAAACCTTCATTCTCTATTCTAGTTTCACCAGCATTCTTTAACATCACTTGTCTTCTTGCTTCTTCTCTCCATACCTCTAAGAAGATTTCTCTTATGGTCGGTAGAGGATTTCTCCCTAAAGTATGACCTCTAACTTCATCCAAGTCTCTATGCAATCCGGCCAGGAAGACAAATATGCGTCCTTTTTCAACTTTCTTCTTGTACTGAGCGCTATCATTCGGATTTACCCAACTTTCTTCATCAAACAAATCTAATTCTTGCCATACAGACATCATTTCATTACAATATGGCGTTACATTACACTCAACCTTGCTGCATTTTCCATATTTTGGTGTTTAATTCAAATAATTATGAGTGGTTATCCAAATCTGAATATATTTCCTTAATTACTTCCCAAACATCACGAGTTGTGGACATGAACACAAAGGGTTTCCCAATAGCTAGTTCCATAGAAGTGATTAACCATGCAATAACCATTGAGTTTTCTGAATGCTACTGCAGATATCAAGGGTTGTTTGCAGCTGGTTGTTCGACCTCACCATTTAAATATCCGAGCTTCCCCTTGCCATCGATCACCAAATGTACAAATTGAGACCATTCAAGGTAGTTTTTGCCATTCAGCTTATGAATGGTAATTTGAAGAGAGTTTTTTCGACATAGAAATCAGTGCAGGCATGTTACTTCCTCCTACTGAAGTCACCCTACTATTGTTATCTGAATAAGTTGAACCAGAACCAGAACCCACCGATGGTTGTTTTGAAATTCATGATCTAATTCGATAGCTCTGATGCCAAGTTGACAGAACTGAATAGGAAAATCAGAAATAAAGTTTTGTACTTTTATTCTTTGACTAATACATCTCAAATAGGAAAAATATAGTCAATATAGAATCAGTATCCTAAATACTTATCTCTACCAATTTGCAACACGTTAACTACTTAGGTGCTGATTTATCTTATGTTGAATCTAAGGTAAGATTTTCCTATTTTATTGGAATCATTATCTATTAGATATCAACTTTTTAAATTTACCAACATCCACGAATAATTATGACAAAATATAGAAGTATCCCAATGTCAAGAGTTAAAAACCAAGTCTGCCTTTGATTACCATACACTAGGTACCTTTTACAATCTATAAGCAAAAGCATAAACTAACCCCTCTATCAGGTGCAAAAAACATCTCAAGCAAACATCAACTAGCATGGCACCTCTATTCATATCATTGACAAGGGATGGAAATTAACTGCTCCTTAATTAGCCTCCACCAAGATGCAGTTCATACATTCCCAAGATTAACTAATATTACATGCATCAGATAAATCAAGCTGGACACACATCAATGTATCAAGTACATAAATAAGGTTATTGGGCCTTTAACCAAGAAAACCTACACAAAACAAACACAACTAATAGTCCTAAAAGAATCTTGATTAAATGATACTTGTGATTTTTTCAGAATAATCTTGTGTTATTGATGTAGTTCTAGAGTTTAGTTTAACAGTGTTATTGTTTTAGATCATCTATACATAAAACAAAACATTTATTTGCATCAATTTTGTGAATAGTACATATCAGTAATGAATTGATTATTATTAGAACACCATATCAACAAGTTTATGAAATTGCATTATACTATATTGACAAGTGGATCAACGTCAACACTTATTAATAACAGATGCCTCCAGGACATACTGCAATAAATTGAATAGGAAATCAGCAATTCGTACTCCAGCTGTCCAAGCAGGACAATCTATAATCCTAGGTGGGGTGGTATCAGGTTGGATTAAACAACTAATTTTAACAGGTAAGCTAAGATCATGTATTGTTATGGACTATCGATAGCTTCAGAACATAGATTATACCCTGATAACCAGATAAAGTGCGCATGCAAAGGTAAAGTCTTCTCTCAAAGTTCAAACCCGATGGAGCCTTGGCAACAATTAATAATTAAGCACGCACTACGACTGCTAATGCCTCATAACAGACCCACACAACAAATAGGTAACTTCAAGTTGATTAAGCATCACTAAACGAGCACATCGAAAGCCACTCAGTAATGCCAAATTAAGAAACCAAGACAGCCTCATCCCTGTAAAAGACAGAGCCCTAAATAATCATTTTTTTATGGAATGACCGAGAGTATTGAAAATCCTCAAATTCCAAGCAAAATAATAGAACAACAAAATATATCAGTGAATCAAGCAAGCTACCAAACTCTGAAAATCACTCAAACAATCTGGGAACGCTAAACACAATGAAACCAGAGAAAATTAAGAAAAGAAAAACCTTGGAAGCCCAAAGAGTGTCACTACAAGCCACGCCGTGCCAAGGGCGACAGACGAGAAGGGATAGTGCCACACTGCGTGCGTCAAGGTTCCCCAGTATCTTCATCATCAGGTCCCTCCCAAGCACCTCCAGTGGATCCCGTCGAAAGACACCACCGCCATCTTGACCACTAGCTTGACCTTTGTCAGTTTCATCTTTCCCTATGCTCCTCCTTTTCCTCTTCTTCCAACTCCTCTTCAACTCAGATCCAACGCCGCACATCCTAAGAAACGTCTCAAGGTCCATACTTACCCCCTCGAGCTCCGGGAACTCCTGGGTCATCGGAGAAGATGACGTTGAAGAGGCGTTGACAGATTCGGACATTGCCAGTAGGACTAATTGAGCACTCCTCCCGTTAACAGTGTGGTGTATATGTCGTTTAGCTCTAAGAGAAGCACACGATACGGGCAGAGTGAGTGATGGATAAAATAAAACGGCAAAGGTCTAGGTTGACGTGTACTGATTACGGTAGCAATATTTACAGTACATGGCCTCTGTCTCACGTCCATTGCTTCACCGAGGGTTTTCCTTTTTATTTTTTTTCCTTCACTCAATGCTCCACCTCAGATTTTCCATTCATTTTTCAATTAATAAAGTTATTAATTATGATTATAAAACTAATTTTAATGTTTAAATTTTTTCTTAAATATCCATACTTAAATTAGATACTATTAACAAAAAGTAACACTTTATTAAAATTTATGCACCTACATATTTAATTAGAAAATGAGGATTATTAATTTTACTTTCATTAAATTTTTAGTCTAATAATTTAATTATATTTATTTTAAATTTAATTATCACATTTATTTAATTAGACAATTATGCATTTGATTAAATAACATAATATTTATATTATGTTAAATATTTATATATGTTATGAGTGTAGACGTATTGATAAGAAATATTAAATTTCTTATTCGATGATAATAATTGCAATTATACTCTTTAAAATATTTTAAGAATTTTTAATTAAAGAAATATAGAAAACTCCAATTATGTAAAATTATTTTTTTAATAATTTAATTTAGTTTCAATAGATTTACAATACGGATCGATTTTCTTAAAATATTAGTTTTTAAGATTATTTATACATTTTTTAAATATTAAATATTAAAAATGCAAAGAATTAATAATTATATTTTTTATTTAATTTCTTATCTAATTTAATTATTAGTTTTAGATTCGAGAAAATGGACTTTCAATTTCTTACCTAGAATCATTTCTTAATCTCATTTTAATAAAATTACTAAAATATGGACTCTTAAAATCCTTTACAAGGCATAGGAGGTCCAACGACTACATTGAGAGCCAAGAGAGTGAAGAAGGTTTTACTAGCACTTATACTTGAGTTGCAAGATCTAAAGCATACTAAAGTAGAATAAATTGGAGTTTCAAAAATATTCAATATTTTGTATTGCTTTAAGTCAAGTTTAGCAAATGCAAGCTCACCAAGTGCATGACTAGCATCAATTGAAGTCCCAAAATTCTAAAACGTACATGATTCAAAGAAGTCTACAACCGTTCAACATTTTCAAGATTGTTTCAACATTTATTTGAGGCAATAATTTAGTTATATTAGGAATCAAATATTTAGTTTCATTATTGTTTTAGGATTTCCTATTTTAGTAAAGCAAATAAGTTAATCAAATTGTAATAGGATTCTTATTAGTAGCTAATTGATTCTCTTTCCTATTTTTATTAGTGTTATTAGTTGTCAAAATAGACAAGGATAATATGGTTCCTTGTATTATTAGGATTCATATTATGTCATTAGGTTTTATTAAGCCTGGTATTGCTGTCGCCTGCAACCAAATTCAAAAAAAAACCAACTTCCGTCAATACAAATTAATGTAGTTGTGGAAAGTAGGTATCATTCCCACGTGGAATTTTAACGGCAAAGATTGTACGAGTTCAAAACCAAAATCAAGTGACAAAAAAGGGGGTTTTTAATTCACGACAATTTAAGAAAAAGATGATAAAAATCGAAACTTAATAAAAGTAATTGGATATGAAAATTTAATAGACAAACCTTGGTTTCGGGTCACCGATGTTATCACAATAATATGGATCCTTGATATAAAATTTGGTTCATCTATAAACATTCAATGGGTGATGTTTTCTCTTAAGTGTAAATGAGTAGAAACATGAATTCTAAATATTCTTATTACTCAATAACCTAGATACGATTGTAAGTTCAACTGAGTAATAGCTTTAAGAACTAAGAAACCAATAAACAAGATAATACATGTACGACATGCATTCAATCAAGATGAGTTTCTTCTTAGAATTTCCCACTCTAACGTAAAGAAGGTAATCATAATTGTCACTTGTGATTAACAAAACTGAACGTCATATTTTATTAATCTAGCTATTAAACGAATCAATTCTTAGTTGCGCACCT
>JAOTAY010000191.1:47660930-47671016 GCA_025629805.1 Erythroxylum baracoense
TTCATGCATATTCAAGCATGGAGAACAACATCTCTTAACACCAAACTCAAAATCATAATGTAGAGAGAGATGAGACAAAATTTACCTAAACTTTCTTTTAGCGCTATCTTAAAATCCTTTGAGAATTTCTTAAATCTAATGATAGATTTGAGTTCCTTAATCCCAAATTAACTTAGAACACCTTGGTTTGGGTTGGAGAATCAAAAAAAATGCTGGAAATTGGGCGATGGCCGAAAGTGTTCTTCTTCTCCTCTCTTCTCCTTTCTTCTCCTTTATTTTAATTAAAACAAAGTGTTTTAATGCTAAATGGTGAGGTGCACAAATACACATAAGGAAGAAAGGTCTAGAATATTGACTCTTCTTTAACCAAACATGGTGAATTTTTCTTTTTTCCTTAGCTTATGTGATATTACCATTATACCCTTTAAACTTTTCCTAAATTTGCAATTAAGTCCAAAATTTGAAAATGACCAAAACTTTTATTTTCATTTTGGTCCCTGAACTTTTGATAAAAATAATTAATCCCTTTAACTTTATAAAATTACATATTGATCCTCCAAGAATTGAAAAATTACTTTTAAATCCCTTATGTACATCAACTTTTCTAATTAAGCTGTCTAAGTGTCCAATAAGTCTATAAATCATGTCTAATCACCTCTAAGGTATTAGGACACATTTAACTCGGTCACCATGGCCATATCTATCCAATGGACTCGGTTTTACATACTTAGAAGCTTATATGTTAGAAATCTTCAAGGTTTCACATATCGATGAACTCTAAGTTCATGTAAGGGTATATAACATTATATATCACTGGCATATATACCGAAAGGATTCAAATACAATTTTGAACTCATATACAATCATGTATATATCAATATACCGTAGTATCTCCAAGTATAGACCAATTAAAAAAGGGTTCAAAGAGTCTGGCGTTACAAAGAATGCCTTTAAATAATTTGTCACTAAACTACAACCAAAGCGATTAGCTGTAGGGCATAAATTAACAATCTCCCACTTGCGCTAAGCCAATCTTATAAGTATTTCATACCATATCACCATATGACGATTATTTTACTACTAGACAGTGGCTTAATGAGAGAATTCTACAAAATTTTGTATAGTGAGTACTTGCTTAAATCTTACAACTCTCATCTTAATTATCATCATAATTAAGAAAAATTACCTAAACACATTCTTGGATGTTTGATGAGACATTAGCTCCTTATGCATGCCCAATGGCTCTAATATTCTAAAGTACATTACTTTCTTAAACAATGCAAGTAACTATATTAAGTTCACTAAAGAACTTGTTGATCCGATTAATCATTTTCACTAAATGAAAAATGTATTATGGCTTAATTAGAAACCAATTACTACATTGGAACCTTTCCAATCCTAAATGATATTATTCTAAATAAATAAACCTTAATTAGGATTTATTTCTAAAGTTATATCCTTATCATCTTAAACTCAAATATCAACTCACACATAGAGTAATGGATATCTTTAATACTTCACAAGTATCTGATATCTCAAATATTAAACATCTTTAGTACATTATTTATGTACTTGGACTTAGAATAAGTTAACAATGTCCAACAAGAGTTATTTTTGGATAATTATGTTTTTAACAATTGAAAGTTAGAATTGTTGTTCTCTATGATCAATATGTCTCCACATACTTCCACTAAAGAGGACAACTATACTCCCCCTAAACATCTTGTAGATGTGATAAATCCATAATCATCTCCAAAACAAAATCTTTGAATGAAAGTGAATCTTTCAATATCTTGTAGCCTTTTAACTATACATCAAATGTATCATTAAAGGCACTAGTTCCAATTAGATGTATTGTTATGAGATTTAAACTTTTCAAATTCATGTTACTCCCATCACTTATCTTGAGAACCATTCTCCTATAAGTATACATTGAAACAAACAATTTGTTCAATAGGTTTGTAAGATTATTTCCAACCTTTTGGGTATCTCAAAACCCTCTATTACCCATTTTAGTTATAAACTTAATGGATTATATATATATATATATAGGTTTGTAAGATTATTTCAACCTTTTGGGTATCTCAAAACCCTTTATTACCCATTTTAGTTATAAACTTAATGGATTATATATATATATATAAACCTATTGAACAAATTGTTTGTTTCAATGTATACTTATAGGAGAATGGTTCTCAAGATAAATGATTATATATATATATATATGCTTCAACTAAGCATAACATCCTCAAATCATTAACTTGAGTCTTTCAAAGACTTAGCATTTCATATCTAACATAAAATTTTGCTAATTGATTCAGCTGGAACTATTAAAGGTAAGTTATTATACTAAGCATCGCTATAGAAGAAATAATATTGCATCATACAATATCTCATATTATATTGTACTCCTTACATAAATCTATACTCTTATGAATTTAGTTATGAAGGTATTTACTAGAGAATCTCATTCTCTATAGATAACCCAAAATATAAAATTTGCCACAAGGAGCTCATCGATGTGCGCATTCTCAATGCTTAATTTCTACTTAGATTTAAACAGTTTGAATCTTTCAAATTTTAAATCATCATTTCATTTAATACGTATGACTATATTACAAAAGCCATTAGTAATCCAATGAAATATAAGTATTATCCTTTTTATGAATTGTTATTCTATCCAATGCTTCGCATATATAAGATTTAACAATTCAATATCATCATCATCCTTTCACCAAAGGTAGATTTGGTTATTCTTCAACTTGACAAGTTTTACAAGTTCCATACGATTCATAATCAAAGGATACATATATCCTAGTATGTAAATATATGATTCTCATTTTACTAATTTAACCAATATAGAATAAAAGAATAATATCAGTTATCCAACATTTAATTCTAGCCACTTATTCTCATTTCCTCTGTTAGTTGCTTTAAACTAAAACTTCACTAAGTTGACAGCTTTTGTTTGGGACAAGTGACTTCTTTGCTTTTGCTTTTTTTCCAATTTACTCGATTATCTCTCTCACTGTGGGCTGTGGTAGCCCCTAGTCAACTCTTATTGCCTATAACAATAGTCAAAAAATAATTTATGTTTAGTGGTGATCCTATTTGGGCTGATCATGTCTCTATTGCCCTTTACACTGCACTCCGAGACCATTAATGTACTTGACATCTACTTATGATACTCAAACCAGAGTCTGAATCTATTAGTAGTACCCTCTTGCATCTCAGTACATTAACAAACCTTGACACTGTGATTCGGGAATCACTTTTTAAAGAGATTTGTCTCAACACTTTTTATGTAGAAAAAGTGGTACCACCGCTGATGTTGTTATGGCTGCTTTATCACTGAAAATCCAAAAGGATCTTATTTTGCAAAAATCTAGTTCAACCGCAGTTGCTTTGAACTGTATTTATGGATGCTTGATATAAAGTAAATGAGTCAATAACTGTAAACTTTCTAGCATAAACAAAAATTGAAAAATTAAAAACAAAATAAACAAATCAACACCTGAAATTTGTTAACACAGCTCAGCACATCTTGCATACGTTTGTGAGGCTCTTACCCAGCTTAATACTCTTACTAATGACAATAGTTTTATACAAGGCTATATTTAGCCAACTCACTCAATCTTTGACACTATCTTTCGTTCTCATAACCTGTGAAAGCAAATTATACCCAATAGCACGACCGCCTCGTACTAACCTCAACCCAGGATTTTCTCAACACTATTTGATAATAAAGGATGAAAATAAAATAACTCAAGTGATAGAAACAATAATGAACATAAACAAAGACAACACTTGAGATTAAAAAATTCCCTAAATATGTTGTTTCATCAATAAAAGAACGGGAAGTTGGTCCACCAAGAATGTTGTTGTAGTCTTTTGGTATTATCACTAGAACACCTCACACACAACAAGAAAAAAATCACCAATAAGCATAATGTTTCTTCATCGAAATGTCACAAACAAACGGCTAATGTTTTGTTGAAAATCACACCATCGGTCAAGAACAACAGCTACAAAGATCACGAAAACTTGTGGAGTTTTCGTATATCACATATCACAAACAACAACCACCAAAACTACCACTTCATCGACAATGTGTAGCCCAACGTAATCATACAAAAACTAAAAAATTCAGCTACCAAAATTACACAACCTCAACAACGAAAACTGCGCAACAATGGTCCTTCAAAGGCATAAAAGATGTAGCTACAAAGTTAGATAATAATAATGTAAAATCAGCTACAAAATAATATCCAAGATAGCCCTAAAAATTCCAACTGCCAATTCACCATATGCCCATCGTTCCTCCACCTAAAAACGACACCAATACAGCCCCACTGACCACGTGAAACACAACACAAAGACAGATACAAAATAGTCAATAGAATCTCCAATAATCTAGCTGCCAAGTCACTATTTTCCCATAAAAGCAACAACAAACCAGTCCCTATAAATCACGTAATCAGCAGATAAAAATCAGTTGTCCAATATAGATAATATTACCAAAGAAATCAACTTCCTTAGATAGTCATTATCCCCTAAATAGACAGTCAAATAAGAGTCCAAAAATCACCAAACATCTACATCTTATCTTCGTCAAGATATGGTGATTTGATTTCAATTAAATCCTAACATAATTAAGATTTTTATCTCAAATAAACATCGTCTTCAAAAAGTCCCACATAAGATAGAATATTCATCATAATAATATCCCTCAAATAATTAAAGATATCCAATTACAAATAATTCCCAAAATATCATAACACATATCTTAACAATCACCTACCAGTAATTCATCTAGTATTTTTTTCTTAGAAAAATCAGTGTCACTATTGCAAGAAATATGGCCATCATAAAGCGTCAAACAAAACATGCCTCTAGCTCTACTCGTAACTCTTATAAGCCTTCTTCTCAACACACTATAACTAATTCTACAGTTATTGCTATTGTCACTAAGGAACTTTATGGTGCAAAACACAACTTCTCCAACTTCTTAAAAATTTTCCCTAGAAGACATTCAACCACTCCTTCAATAAGTCCATTCTGATTTTGGTATTCCTTCTTCTTCTATTCTACTAGTCACATTAGGTTTAAACTCATGTTACAATTGTATGACATCTAATCCATTGTACTTATTTCACCAGCTTTTTCATCGTTTTCAAATATTGTTCACACAGTTGATAAATCCATATTACATGTTAATATTGTAGGTTCTTTCTCTACTTCTCATTTGTCATTACCTTAAAATTTTTATGTTCTCATTTGTCATTACCTCAAACTGTAAATGTTCCTAAATTATCCTTAAATCTTATTTCTATTGTTCAACAATGTCAAATGGGTTTTGAGTTACATGTTCAGCATCATGGTTGTACTGTTTAGGGTTCATAGACAGGATAAATTCTTGGGACCGACTGTAAAGTTGGAAGACTTTTTCAGCTCATTTCACATCTCTAGCTTTAGACTAGGTCCTTTGATTACTAATGGACGTTTAGGTTCTGTTAGACAAACAAAGTTTGGTCGTGTTTTTTGTCAATTATCTAAATGTCATGCTTTATCTTTTCCTGTCGGTGACTATATCTTTTTCATCTTTTGACTTGGTTCACTTTGACATTTAGGGACCTGCACCCTACTACAAATATAGGTAGAACATGTTATTTTGTTATTTTTATTGATGATTTCTCTTGTTAGATATATCTTAAAACTCAAATTTTCTTTCAAATTAAAGCTTTTCGTACTAACAATGCCAAAGATCAATGTTTGTTTGATTTTTTTCCCAGCATAGAACTCTTGTTCAACGTTCTTGTCCCAATACCTCACAAAAAAATGGTTATGTAGGGAGTCAACATAGACAAATCTTAAATAATATTTGGGCTCTTCTCATCCTCTTATCCCGAAAGCTTCTAGGGGGGAAGCTACCTTAACATCTATGTACACTACAAACATAATCCATTCTCCTGTCATAAGTAATCTTTCTCCTTATCTGTCTTAATAGTAAATCTCTAAACTTTCACACTCTTAAAGTCTTTTTTTGTGCCTACTTTGTTCTTTTTTATCTTCATAAACATACCAAATTAGAACCAAGGGCTTAATTAGGCTATTTCTTGGGGGTATATAATTGAACACAAAGGATATCATTATTGAGATCCTATTTCTAAACGACTTTGAGTATCTTATCAGGTTACTTTCAGGGAACACAAAATGTTCTTTTCCATATCCAAACTTCAAATCTAATTTTCACATTCCTTTTCAGTAGACCCTTCCATCAATTTGTTTCTAGATAATTATATTGTAGGTCGTCAATCTTCTGAAGGAAGTCTCTGACCTCCTATCTTAATCCCTTAATCTGCATCAACTATGGGAACTACGAATTTCTTTCCTCTCCCAACCACACCTAAACAATTACCTTTGTCAATCAACCTAGGTCAGTAATCATAATATCACTCTTTATGATTACCATTATTATTCTACTCTTTTTATTTTTATGAACCTTGCATTTATTACAAGGCTAGTGCTCTTCTTTGGCAGAAAGTATTGATCAATACAAAGCCAAGCTTATAATAAAAGGATTCATACTGGAATATAACATTGATTATAAAGAAACATTTGCTCCTATTACTCATCTCACTTTGGTGCGTAGCCTCATAGCTATTACTTTAGCTAAACAGTGGCCATTATTCTAGATGGATATCAAAAATGCCTTTTTGAGTGAAGACCTTTTTGAAGAGGTATATATGCAACCACAACCAAATTATGACTGTCATCTAGGTAACGTATATCATCTTTGCAAGGCCTTATATAGTTTAAATTAGGCTCTTAGGGCTTGGTTTGACAAGTTCATCTCTATAGTGTCTCAGTTTGACTTTCAGTCCAGTCATTATAATCATACTTTATTCATTCGAAAGACTACCAAATGATGCATTCTCCTTCTTCTCCATATGAATGACATGATCATTATAGGAGAAGATTTATAAGGCATTCAAGATCTTAAGACCCTTTTTAAGCATCAGTTTGAGATAAAAGAAGATATGAGTTTTCTGAGATACTTCCTAAGCCTTGAAGTCACTTGTGACTCCTATGGGTATTATTTATCTCAAGTTAAATATGCTACTGAACTTATCTTTCGTGTAAGACTTATTGATGATAAAACTTGTAGCATTATAATTGAGACAAATATGTTCATCTCACAACTACTGATCATACTCTTCTAGTTGATGCTACTTTTTATCGTCAACTAGTAAAAAGTCTTGTCTACATTACTGTTACTTGTCCTAATATAGCATATGCAGTTCATATTGTTAATCAATTTATATATGCTCCACATACAACTCACTTTACAACCGTCCTTCGCATTCTTCGTTATATCAAAGTTACTTTGTTACATGGTCTCCATTTCTCAAATGATTCTACTTATGAATGAAAAGCTTATTCTGACGCCAGTTGAGCTGGAGACCTCACAAACAAACGCTCCACCACAGGCTACTGCTTTTTTCTTGGACCTTCCTAATTTCCTAGCATAACAAAAAGCAAACTGTAGTTTCTCAATCAAGTATTGAAGCAAAATATCGAGCTCTCGCGGATACTACTTATGAACTTCTCTAGCTAAGGTGGCTTCTCCAAGATATGGGTGTCTCTCATTCTTCAACTACTCTAATCCATTTTGATAATCGCAGTGTTATCCAAATAGCTTATAATGATGTGTTCTATAACCGCACCAAATATATTGAGAATAATTGTCGCTTTGTGCACCATCATGTCTTTCAAGGCTCAGTAAGTCTCATTTATGTCACCTCCCAAGATTATATTGCTGATATATTCATCAAGACTCAAACATCTCAACAATTTCATAATCTAGTTTTCAAACACTAGATGGCAAATTCTCTGCCAACTTGAGTTTGAGGGAAATATTAATGTATTATATTATAGTCTAAATAGTAACCAAACCTATAGCCTAAAATCTTCGTATTCATTATATATTTGACTATTATCTGTATAGTAATGGTCATAAGCAACCATTTGGTGTGCAATATACAATACAAGTTCACCTTTCTCTTTCACAATTAGTTTTAATTGGACTAATAAATTCAGCAGTTTGTAATCTTTTGCTCAAGATGAAAAGAACCTGAACGAAATAAAAAGACAAATTTCTTGTCCATAAAAAATCCTTTGACTAACAAGTTCTTATTTCGATCTTTCTTCTAGAAAGAAAAGGTATTTTGGAACATATTGCTTCAGAGTTCCAACTAATTTGGAGTTGGATTCTTGAACGGAGGCTTGAGGTAGGGAAGGTTCTCCGATAAGATGGGGACTGACTTGAAATTTTGTATCCATGCAAGCAAACGAGGGAACTTATGACCTTCAACCAATTTCATCCCTACTTTGTATTCAATGGCTTCCAATGAGTGAGCGATTCCACCAAAGGACAAATCAACCATGTCTATCTTGTCACCACCGAAATATTTCTTCTCCCTCAGGGCATGCTCTTCCAGGGTTTGTAATATTTGCAAGCTCTCCTTTATCACTTGCTGGAGTTCATCACCACCAACCTTCGACATTTTCCACATTATAGGAAGCTGAAAAACCCTATATGTATATATTTTAAGGATTCCTCTTCTCTTCTAATGGAAAATATAGTTTTCTGAAATTAATTGGGATACCTTTACATCGGCAAAGTAAGCCAAAATCTTGCCACATCTCTCTCGTAAAGGTCACAAGGCAACTGAGGCTTACAAGGCCATGTCTCTTCAATGTACTCCATGATCACTGTCGACTCGCAGACCGATTTTCCACTGTGAAGGAGCACAGGAATCTTCTTGTGGATAGGGTTGAGCTTAAGAAGCAAATCACTCTTATTGGACAGATCTTCTTCTATGAATTCTTATGGTAGACCTTTGAGCCTCAGTGCCCACATCACTCTCCACCTGTATGGACTGTACCATGTTCCATGAAGCTTCACTTCTTCTTCCAGTTATGGCTGATATTTATTTCAGAGAATTGCAAATTAGACGAGCAATAAGCTACTTAAATATCATTTTGCGTGGGCTGGAAATAGACAAACAAGACGACGATACTATAGAAGTTCAGTTGTGGAAAAGCTATTAATTTATATGCAATTATTTTCCACTTTTAAATTAGAAAATTTTGTACAAGTATTAAATTACGCAATGTCTCAATCTAGAAGATAAGGACACTCTAAAACAGCAATAGAATACATTATTAGGACGAACCAAAGCTTATAAGTTTTCATACTTAGTCTTCTCTTCTGAACATTGGGGGCAACGTTGTTACTATGCCTACGAAAGACAGAAAAGAAGAAAACATTTATAATAATCATGACATAATTACCACTAACATAATTATTTTTCTTTTCTGGGTTTGTTTGTTTGGTTGTTTGATGTGTGTACAGTCGCAAGATTGAATATTTTGAGTGTTGGCATCAACCTCCTCACGATTACTTAATTGGGAAGGATTAATTAAGTAGCTTTTTATTATTTTTTTAGATTATAGTTCTATACGTACTATACGATTTTGGTTCTCGAGATCCAAAGCTTTTTCTGCAAGATAGAGAGACCCACGAAATAGAATAAACCAGTTAGGATTGTGTTTTGTTCTTATCTGGGTGTTCACGGGTTTAGTGCAAAGGCGAGGCAAACTACGTTCACCATTGCTTTGATCGTTGCTACTTCATCTCCTGGCATCTACATCGTCTTATTCTGCTTTTAATTTTTACACTCCAGTGTGTATTTATTATTGAGCATATTAAAGTAGTATCGGTGATCAACAAAATTGAACCGACGAGTAGGTGGTAAGCAAATTGCCTGAATTTTCACACAGAAAGAGGAACGGTCAAGTTGGGCTGGGTAGTAACCGTTAGTTATTAGGTAACTCTGTCACAGGACAATTTTCATCTTCCTTTCCTTTTCCAGTTTCTTTTTAAGTCGTGCCTTTTAAGAATTGATTATTAACTCATTCAGTTAGTAATTATCGTTAGTATTTATTTTTGTATTATATTATTGTGTTATTAAATTACTATTATTGTATTTAATTAGTTGATTTATCTATTATACTTACTTA
>JAOTAY010000191.1:47710262-47787491 GCA_025629805.1 Erythroxylum baracoense
GTTGTGATCGTAGTTGATCTTCATTCATGCAAGTTGAATGGACGTGTTCTATGCCTGCTTCATTTTCCTTTTTTCTGTTGGATTGAACTGAATTGGTTTGGCTGCTTTGGGTTTGTAAGCTAGAACAAGTTGTTACTAGGATTAGAAACTCAAATTTATACGGTTGAGCATCTGGGTATGAATCTGTGTAACGACAATTCCAGCATAGCAATGGTGTGAGTCTGTTACAATTAAGGTGCAATTATTATGTTGAAACCGCTCAAGATTAACTAACCCTTATCGACAATCAATTTTGAAAGAGAAGAATCAATTTTTGTGATTCTGAAATGGAGCTATCCAAAAAATGAAATTACATCAAAAGATAGTTGATGGTAGGATTCAACAGGATTTAAGTACTTTCAGAAGATATAACCAACCATGAATATAGTAAATTTCACTGTTAAGGTGCATGTTGTTTGGTTCATTTGTAGGCTTCTTCTAACATTTGAGGAGTAGATTTTGCTTCTAAACATGCTTTATTTGGTAAAAATGAAGAGGAAGCTAGCAGTTTGCTACCACTCACTTCTCTTCAAAACGCTAAATTATTGATCATCATCAAGTGGAAACAAACCGTGAGCTGTTGTTATAATAAGTTTTTTATTTTAACTTTCTTTTTTCCTTTTTCATTTATTTTTATGTTATTGCTTTCTTGCTCTTCAATATCTTTGCTGTTTATATTTCTTCTGGTGTTTTAATTGCATACCACTAGGTGTTCCTAGACCAATTCACGATAGAATTTATGCTATATTTGGAGAATTTGAGGTTTTTTTAGGACTTCAAAAAGTATTCATCGTATCCTAGTACTTCCAGGGGCTTCTTATTTTGATTTTTTAATAATGCAGTTAGTTGGATTTTAGGTTTTGATGGCTTGAAACTTGAAAATATATACGCACATATATATCTTATTCTACCGATTTCCTGATCTTATTTATTTGATTCCTTGAAAACTAGTGAAAGACTTGTGAAACTTTTTCCCCTTTCAACTTATTTTTATTTTTTTCTTCTAAGTTGATATTTTCTTGTTTGTGTTTTCTCCATCTTGCAGCTGGAGGAGTTTCGCAAAAAGAAGGCAGCAGAGCGAGCCAAGAAAACTGCAAACAATAGTCAACCCAGTGCTCCTGATTTAAACCAAGATTCAAAACAACCTTTAGATGCTGAATGTGTACGAATTACAGACTCTGGTGGAGCTGGTACATCTGATGAACCAAGTGGAACTGTTGAATCCTTTGTTGTTCCTGACAAAAATATTGACAGCATCATCGGAGTTACGAGGAATCTTGAACAACCCTTTTTAAATGATAAAGATACTAATCTGTCAATAGTAAATGATTATAATACAGCAAATGCTGATATAGCACATAGACTTTCAAATGATCAGTATTTTAAGGAATATGATACTTCGAAATTTGGCAGAGAAGCTGATATTAATCTTGGTCAAACGACAAATGAAATGGGAAAAGAATCTGGAATATACAATGGTAGCCAGGGTGGAAGGACTTATGGAAGTTTGGCTCATCATTCTATTGGTTTAGAGCCACATGTAGGTCAACGTAACGAGAGTAGTTCTAGCCATTCTAGTTTTACAGGGACAGAGTTGTTCCATTCAAAAGATAAACTTAGTTCTTTCAAGAATTCTGCAGTGTCAAATCCTGCCCCTCATACTTTAGTGTCACCTCCAGTGTCTACCAACTCTCAACTGTACAAAGAGACCTCTGATTACAACAATTTGGAAGCTGGTGGTATGTCTCCCTTCAATCTTTTGAATGTAATTCAGGAATTCCAGCGCTACTTTATTTCTTCAACAAAGATTTATCAGACCTGTTTTCTCTGCCCCCTTCTGGGAGAAAAGCTAATAATAATTCATGGGCATTGCACTTACCTCTGTTCATCCAGGTACCATCTTGAGTGGATCCAGTCTTGAAGTTCAACAGCACAATCACATCAGGAATCAGTTCAGTGATATTAAAAGTTCCAAACTTGAGGAAAGAAATTTCAGTAGCTTGCCTGATATGCATAATGCACCTTTGCAGCTCTCTGAATCCACAAGATACAATTTAGATGCATGGAGCTCCTCAAATTATGTACCACAACATATAGCCTCATCTGAATTCAACTCTAGAAGATCACGCCCATCTTTCCTGGATTCTCTTAATGTACATAAGGGTTCTCTTGGGACTCCTTTCCAACAACCTGAACCAGATAAGAAGTCTTATATTCCAAACTTTTCAGCATCAAATGACATAGGGTCATCTGCTTTTCAAAAGCCATTGGTAGATAATGGAACTCCGGGATATTACATGAATTCTCAGCCTTTAAATGGGCCTAGTGCAATTGAGAATTCAACTAACCATTCAGTTTCTTCAACTAATGGTACTAATAAACTGTGGCCAAATTCCAGTGAGAACCTTGCAGAGGAAAGACAGGAATTCCCGTTACCTAAAGAAAATGAAGATTTTGCTACTCTGGAACAGGTACCATCTTTTCTTCTTGCAGTAGTTATACTTGTGAGACTTGCTTTATTCCTAAATGTCTGTCAAAAGTTTGGTAAATATACATTTTGGTGATGGCTTAAGTATGATCTTTTTACTTGCATTAAGTGGCTTCAAACTGTTGCCTTGGGGGTTTTTATTGGAAAATATACAGTCATGTCAGGAGAGATACTGACTTCATTCTATTAATATTGATTATTTGGATCCAACTGAAATTTATTCCTTAGCTTTGCAATTTGTAAACTCATGATTATATAAATGGATAATTTGGTTTCCCTTGCTATTGCTGATGCTTGGGGAATTATACATGGGGCAGGGTTCTATGAAATCAGCTGTAATCGTACGAGTCTTATATGTTTTTGGTCTCCTGTAAGGGGCTTTGTAGGTTGGCCCAAAGATTTGACATTTTGGGATCAGTCCTTTGGACATAATGTTGCCAATTTATGTTGTTAGTCGTCCTGGTGACCTGTCAGGAACAGTTGAAAACTGCCAAATCTTGTCTCTTGAGTATCTGCATAATCTCCTTTATAAGTGCTTTAAGTGGTATGCGTTGTTTCTACTGTAAAATTATCATGATTAGTGTTATTTTTGCTTGTGACTTTCACTTGTACTTGCTAACTTGAGATTGTCTAAGCCTGTTTCCTTAAGTACATCCCTTTGACTTAACCTCTGTTTCTGTTGAACTTAAATGAAGCATATTGAAGATTTGACACAAGAAAAGTTTTCATTGCAACGAGCTCTAGAAGCTTCACGTGCTTTGTCAGAGTCCTTGGCTGCAGAAAATTCATCGTTGACAGACAATTATAACCAACAGGTTGGCTGTTAGGACATTATTCTTGTTGCATTACAACTCTACAGTGAATAGTTGAAATTTTCATTGCAATTATTTTGCTAAAGCTAAGGTTCTGATATTACCTAAATACTAGTCCAGAATATCCTAAATAAAGGTACAATTTGGCATTAAGGTTCTCAATATTACCTCAATTGCAAGTTCTTGACTAGTCTTCATCAAGCCAAACATTTTGACACCTGGAATATCTCTTACGAACACACAATTTTGTTTCATAATCTGATCTTTGTTTTTATTTGTTGCTTCACCAGAGAAGTGTTGTCAACCAACTCAGGGCGGACTTGGAGAGGCTCCAACAGGAAATCAAAACCTGTCTGGTGAGTTGAAAGTCATCTTCTGCATAAAGCTTTTCATGAATGGATGTCAGTTCACCTGCTTCAGTCCATTGGTTCGGATTTTAAGTAGCAAGTGAACTCTTATTAACATTGTGGATCTTATTGACTAGGAAAAAAAAAGTTTTGACATGATGAGCATATTCCTTTGAACTAGCATTTGTACCTTTATTGCACGTGGACACTGCACAAAAATTCTTTATTTGGTAGGAGGAAGCATTTTCTGTTTTCATTCCTTAAATACTGTCCATCTTCTATTTTCTGATTTGCTAACAATGTCTTTTGTAAGCAGACCATAAACAGATGTTCTCTGAAAATATTATGATAAAATGTTCTTTAAGGAATAAATTAAAAAATCTGTGTTTTCATTGTTAGTGTATCTAAAGTGAAAACAGTTTTAGATGTTCTCCAAATGCTGTAAGGCAATATGCTTTTCAGAAAACACTTTCTATTTAAACGTCCACTAATTTTTTTAGTATTATCTAGTAATTTCTATTACAGAAGCAGAACAATGTTCTGTAATATTGATACATTTATGAAATATCTTCTTTGGATGGTCTTTGAAACCAACTTCCATTTCAGATTTCTTTGGGAGTTAATAAAGTTCTCCAATATAGGTGCTGTTTTTGAAGTTTAAATATAATAAAAGGATGGATGTGGATAAATAATAGAACTGTTTTCATATCATTTTATTATCATTTGTTGCATGTTAATTATCTCCACTTACATTGATAAAAATATTGGTTTAAAAAAACAAAGAGAATTACCAAAGTAGTATATATCTTAATTGAATATGTTTCACTTTTACTTTATAAATAATTCTGCATGCCATTTATAGTAGATGATATCAATTTTTACTGTTCTATTAAAAAAATTAAGTGCTCTTTTATGTTCTATCAAAAATATGTCCTGCAGTTGTTTGTAAATTATTGGTATCATATTAAGCTGAGTTTTAGAGTAAAGATATTTATCTTAATTGAAATAAAAACTAAATATGCAAAATGCTGAATGTGGAACTTCTAGTTTAAGAAGTTTATGTACAATTTTATAAACATACAGCGATATGCTTTCATTACATAATAATCTCAAACAAGAAACTTGCTAAATTTTAACGAAGTGCTAAATTCAGAAACAGTAAATAATATAAAGAGCGACCACATAATTAGGTTAGTTATGAAAATGTTATTAATATTATAGTCTATATGTTTACTATTTCACCTTAACTCATAGTTTTAGTATCTTTATATGCTTAACTAATAACCATGGTGTCACTTGCCTGTAACTATATCCTGTGGTTTGACAAGTTGTTAAATGGTTTGATTATTTTCTGTTATTTTTCTACTTGAATGCTCATATTTCACGCTACCCATTTGTCTGAGCAGGCAGAACTTGATTCTGTAAAAGTTGAATATGCAAACGCTCAGCTGGAATGTAATGCTGCTGATGAACGGGCAAAATTATTGGCCTCTGAGGTTATTGGTTTGGAAGAGAAGGTATGGCTTTCTTGATTCTGAAGGTTGTGTTTGAGCTTGTATGATGTTGGGTCATCGATAAGAGTTGGTCCCCTTTGTCATTTCCCTAATCCTGGTTTGATATTCAATAATGTAGTTTCCATATTTGCAAGTCAAAAACTTCACTTACATGTTTAGTTTTCATGACATTTACATGAAACCCATGTTGCTTTAGTGCTGTAATATCTATCAGTCATGATTTTTTTTATGTGCATAAAGTGGTGGTGTTGTTCCTTCTCATTAGCGAACAGCACGATCTATGGACCTTGCTTTCAGCTGCCTTGGTACTATACACTTATGGCTTGGGCTCGCCTATGGTCATGTGTTTGAGGGGTGATAACTGCGATTGTGTAGGAAATTAATAGCTGAAATTCTTCTCGTGGCCTGCCAAAGTGGAAATTTGAGTACTGGAATGGCGAAATCAGTGGGGCAATTTTTATTTCATCACTGCTTTCAGTATCCTCATCAAACTTCTTGTCAGTTGCAATAGATGATGTTGTGCAACAAATCATGAAATGATGTTTGTTTGATACCTTGTTGTTTCTAAACCTGACAACTTCATCCTTGATTTATTTTTCTTGATAAAACTTTTTTTTGTCTGATAGTAGCGTGCAATGTTCAGGCTGCACCATTTATTCATGGAACATCAATTGGTTCTGTGTTGTTTATTTTTATATTTTTCTGAATTGATGTTCAGTAAACCCTATTTACCTGAATGGAAACAATTGTGATAAATGCGAGTGAAAGAGAAAGGTAGCCCGCTTAAGATGTCAATCCTGGCTTAAAAGTTGTGATTGGAGAAACTAAGATGTGGGAATGCAACTCTATGCTCACAGTGACTGACAATACTGATTTGGTTATAATGTGCTTGAATTACTGTGGTTTAGATGTTTCTTGTAATCCAACCCCTGTTTCCTTATATATCAAATTTATTTTGTATGGTATTTTATTGCTTATGTAGGCATAGCATACAAGAATTTGAAAGGCCTTCTTTACATTAATTTGATAATGTATAAGCAATTGATTTAATATGCATCAGTACTATTGGCATTGGCTACTGTTTTTTACTACTAATGAACTTAAACTGTAACTGATTTCTTGTAGGCATTACGACTGAGGTCTAATGAGCTGAAGCTGGAGAGGGAATTGGAGAATGAACATGCTGAGATTCAATTGTACAGGTACTTGTTATTTCGAATTTGACTGCTCATGATGTTTTTGTATGCCAAAAAAATACAATATATTGGGAGAATGATGTTTAGATTTTTTGCTAAGCTGGAGTTTGCTGAGATGAAGGAAATATTGGCGCAGCGGCAAAAATTCTTTTCTATCAGTCAAGCAATAGGTGTATAATAATAGAGTAATATAGAATAATAGAGTAATATAGAGCTGATAAAAATGTCTATCTTTAATTTAATTTGAGTATTAGACCATCAATAGATCCTGGGAAGTAGATGAGGCACAGAAATTAATTTTGACACGTGACAGTAGTGATTTCTACACGTTGCTTTATGTTCTTGCTCTTTATATGGGCAATTCAATTTTTGTGGTAATCCCGGGTTATATTCAATTGGCAATTGCTCCTGAGTATTGCAGAAAGAAAATGTTGAGCCTAGATAAGGACCGTCATGACTTGCAGTCGACAGTTGATGCCCTTCAAGAAGGTATACATAGTTTATGATTCCCTTCGACACTAATCTATTATGATTTTGGTTCTCATGTAAAAACCAACTTTTAGTGTTTGTAATCGTTAAGCACAACATAAAAGGAACTTCTCACTGCTTATTATTGTAAAAATATGATGATCTCAGGATAATGTTTACTTGCCTTTGCTGTTTTTTTGCTTGTGCTGATGTTCATCAATTGATCTATCCACCTAATATGGAAGCTGGATGGCATGGGAAACAAAAGATAGACTATGATATTCATTAAATATTTTTATGACAGATCTGTTTGAAGTTCTGCAAAAGTGAAGATGACAAAGTTTTTCTTTTTGTTTGCATGTGCATGAACCAATATTACGTTGTTTGTAACCTTGCTTTGCTTTTTTTCACTTATTTCTTCACCTAAGGTCAAGATATCTAGGAAGTTGGGGCACATTCCATTGTCTTTCATGTGGGTTAAAATCAGAGAAGAATCTCTTATTTTCCTTGCTTTGATAAAATACATACCCAAACAAATATTTGATACCTAAATCTAGAATAGGAAACACAATCAATAACTTCCTATTTTTCAACTTCCTATTTTATCACTATACAACTTATATACAACTCAACAATGTGGATATGGGATTTTTTGAACCACCTCAGTGAGAAGTGATGAAGTTTGTTTTGCATTGATCTCCTGTTTCTTTTTCACAAGAAATCCAACTATGACTTCAGACTAAAGCATCCTTCTAGGCAATTATTGATTGTTTAATAAGTGGCCCCTCTTTTCTTGGGACATGTGACTAAATTCCATAATCATCTGAGATCTGATGGAAAATTTACAGAGTTTCTTGGAATTGGTAATGTTGGCTACACTTGTCACTAAGTCATTCAATAATTTTAGCCTGAGCCTTTTGCTTATTATAGAACTTCTACATCTAACAATCTACTGATTCGAAAATTCTGGTTATGTACTTGTTAGGTCAAATGAAAATCATCTTATAGTTGGATGTAGTGCCACATCACTCTACTTAATTTATGAAGCTTTCTGATAAAAGTTGATTTTATTTTGAGAAGCAAACTAAAATGCATAATCAGTTGGTTCACTGGAATGGAAAAATTTACTTTTAGGATCATGCAGCTCCTAAAAGTAGGCTTATCATTGTAATATTAAAATGGAGAGGGTTGCAATATTGAAGTGGAGGTACTTTAGCTTGGTTTATGTTAGTTAAGTTTACGTTTACAGCAAGTTTTTAACCTATATTGCTAGTTACTAGATATGCTTTTGAGTTTCTGAAATTTACTTCCATTTTTTATGATGCAGAGAAGAAGCTATTGCAGTCTAAGTTACGAAAGGCTTCAGCAAGTGGGAAGTCAGTAGATGGTAGGAGTCCTATTAACAAAAAGGATGTCTCAACATCTACTGAAGATTTACGTAAGTTAAGCTCTTTGCTGTGAAGTTAGCTTAATTTCTATGTGCAACCTTCTCCCTATATTCTCCTCAGAGAGAATAGCTTTATTGAAGACTACTTTTACAACCTCCTGAACATTCTGGAATGATGCCAGGTGGTCAAGTGTAATATAAGGCTTTCATCTTTATTAAAAAATTAAATGGTAGTTATTACGTACATGAGTAAGATTTTACTGGAACAGTTTGGACATAAAGTTCATTTCTCCCCCGTAAAATGCAACTATAATAAGTTTTTGTTTTTGTTTATGTTTGTTTTGTTTATACATACTTATTGAATAGATTCTGTATAGGATTCTCTTTTTGTTTATCCATACTTATTATTGGCTAGACTCTTTATAGGATTCTCTTTTTGTTTATCCATACTTATTGACTAGACTCCGTATAGCATTCTCTTTAAAATCTTCATCTATTTCTGATTTCATGGTTTGTAACTTCGGTGAGAATCCCAGGCACTGACCCAGACACTTCCAGCCCGGAAACTCGTGCTGGTGTATCAGGTGATGCCCCCATTTATCCCACAGTACCTGAAAACGAGGAGCCAGATGGAGAAATTTCTTCTGTGTATTTACCTCCAGAGCAATTGGCAATGATTCAGAAGATCAATGCCTTAATTTCTGAGGTGCCTGCCCAGTGAAAGATTCCGTGTTTTTGTTCTTTCACCTAATTGGTTATTTATTTATGTTCTTCTGAGGAAAAGTGAAAAGTAACTTTTGATATTATGGAACATAATCGTGTTGAACAATGGATCTTGTCTGTTCAGTTAGCATTGGAGAAAGAAGAGTTGTTGCAAGCATTGGCATCCAAGTCATCACAGTGTTCCAAGCTGGAGGTAACATTCTAATCTGAAATGATCTCAATATGAAGTTTGTGGTAGTATGGTATATTCTATATCATCTCAAGGAAATGGCACGATTACGTAAAATTTATTTAATTCAGATGTACTGCAGTAAACTGCATCATACTTCCATCATCCAGTATATTTGCTGGATTTTCTCGATAATTTGTACTACTCTTCATGACATTTCTCGTCATCTTGTTCTGCTGATATTGCCCAAAATGTATTGCGATACTTTCACCTTTGATAATATTTTCTATCACCACTGACCATATGTAAGGTAATTGCACCTTTTGCAAATGTTTGTTCTCCGCATTTGGATATACGTTTCTGTTTTCGAAATTTGGGTTTTACAATCTTTTCTATAATATAAGGTAGCTTTAGAAAACAAATCAACCAGCTAAAGATTGGCAAAAAAAGTTGTATTTACCTTTGTTTCATTAGTATGAGAAATTGAATGAATTAGTGATGATAACAAGAAGAACAATATGGTCTTTTTGAAAAGAGGAAGAAAATTATGATGATGTGCTTGCAAATATACCTCTATTTTTGCAAATGAAGTTTTTTCATGCTATATGTCTCCTCCACAACTCCAACATACCCTTCTCTTTTGGCATGATTACTGATAGATTCTGGAAAAAGCAATCCTACTTAGGTTGTGATAGCATCATTAGATCATGAAATTATTATTACCTTGTTGAGGTTTAGTGATTCGACAATGCTAGGGGATGACAGGTTTTGATTTATTTATTGTCGCTGACTGATCAATGATACCCGTTCTGTTTCATATAACTGAAGAATTTGAACAAGGAGTTATCGGATAAACTTGAGGTTCAAACTCAAAGATTGGAGCTCTTGACTGCGCAAAACATAGCCAGTGGGAGTATCCCGGCAAAATTGCCTGATTCTCTTACCGTTCAGGAGAATGCTATGTATGCAGATGAAGGCGATGAGGTAGGATATCTGAACCAAAATCAGTACTATATTTATTTCGCATTGGAATAATGTTTAATTGTGCTGCAGTGGAAATAAAATATTTTCATGAGTCCTAAATCAGTATATACTGTCAGACTCCATTAAACTTATTTGGACCCTCCTCCCATACCACCACAGCAAATCGTAAATGTAGTGTGCACCCGCATATGTATGTGTGTGCTAATATTTTAGGTGCATTTGTTATTCTTTTATGGTACAAATCCCATAAAGTCGAGTTTCTAGTAACTAGTTTTGATATGCTTCCATGGCTTCTACTGCCTTGATGTTAGACGCCTGACCAGGAATTGCTGCTGTTTTACCTCATAGGTTTTCTATTGGCAGCCTGAATATCAGCTTCATTTCTTTATGAGTTCATTTCCCACTCCATTTGTTTATCTAGTATCCTTGTTTGCTAATATCGGAAACACTCTCTCTATCAGTTAGGAGTCTTTTCTCTATCGGTTAGGAGTAAGACTGCATATTTCTGAACCTCCTACGTATTAGCGAAATTTCTATTGAGATATTGCTGTTGTGTTAATGAAAGGTGCTGAGTTCACCTTTTTACATCAAATCATCCGTCATGTCATCCAATTTCTGTGTGTTATATGAATCAAGTAACCTATTTAATTTACATTCATGCATGTTCTTGGTAATAACCCTTCATGCATGTTCGTCGTAAATAACCTAACTGATTTGTCAACCGTGCCTTTGGGGGTGCACAAGATAAACGGGATTTGGTTTTCCCGTGTTATTGGTTGCTGAGACTATGTGTCTTTCTTGTGGATGTAGGTGGTGGAAAGGGTTCTAGGGTGGATCATGAAGCTCTTTCCTGGAGGGCCATCTAGACGAAGAACCAGCAAGCTTCTTTGATACATCAGTCAAGAGTGCCAATCGATCTGAAGTGCATGAGCATTACTTTGTTTCATCTCTAGTTTTTTTGGTGTGCAAACCGAGGCACAATCTGTATATTCCGCGTGATCTGTACCATTCATTTTTTTTATAAGAGATCAAAAGTGAGTGTTAAAAGCCTTCTGATTAATTGATAATACCTATGCTCATTTTTGCCAAAGGAAAATAAGAATGTCTAATGTAGTTGTTTAGTGTTAATTACAACAATGAAGGATAATGATTTTACCTTATATTTAAATACAAATTGGAACGAGTTCCATCTTTTTATGACTTTAAGAGTAAGCATAAATACATACTATCAATATGAAGAGATTGACAAGAGAATGCATATATTAATACTATGTATACTCTAAAATTGTAGCATATAAAAATGAATTACTAAGATATGAGGTTAAATACACTGAGATTCTCTTGGTATAACTTTTTTTTTAATTTTCATTAGTATATTTTGAAATTTATAATTATTTACTTTTTATGATATTTTTTACCTATTTTATAATTCCTTCTATATGGTATTTTACTAAGTTTTTTTATTTAAAATAATATAAGATTGTAAATTTCAATATGATATCCTTTTGAAGTTATGAATAGGTAAAAATTAATAAAATTTTA
Organism: Erythroxylum baracoense; assembly: GCA_025629805.1. NCBI lineage: Eukaryota > Viridiplantae > Streptophyta > Magnoliopsida > Malpighiales > Erythroxylaceae > Erythroxylum > Erythroxylum baracoense. The sequence continues at coordinate 47,721,932 of JAOTAY010000191.1, forward strand.
AAACAGTTGTGTGATGGTTAAATAATATTATAAAAAGATAAATAACTATTTTTAAAATAAAAAATCACAGAAAATTCAGCTTAATTACTCTTTGTATATTAATTATCAAATATGAGGATGGAAGAAAATAAAACATAATCTTATTAGAACTGAGTGAAGAAGAAATTCAAAAATTAAGACACAGATGCTATAATATCCATTGCATGTTTATACTATTTTCACTGACTACATCAACATTTAGTAAAATTCTCACTTGAGTCGTGGGATTTGGTGATGTCCAGCAGTACACAATCTTACTTCTAACTAGTAGAGAGACTCTTTTCTAATTATTTTCACTCAACCATTCATCTATATTTATTTATTTATTTGGCAAATGATTTTATTCTATCAAATGATATAATAGAATAACTAATACGTAATTAAAAGAATTATTGATAATTTAACAAATTTTTTTGTTTATTACTTACGAGTCCTTTGTGAAATTCACTGCACTTAACTCAAACTTATTGTTATGAATATGTACGTGTTCAATTGCATATTTAGTTTTTTTTTTCTTTGATCAATCAAAATTTTAACCAAAGGGTAGCTCTATATTCTATTATAGGTATCCAATGTAGGTGCAGTTCATCATTTAGAGGTAGTCGTTTTCTGTTTACTCGTGATGAGATTTCGTCATTTAGAGTATGTTTATATATTGTCATCAAGCTAACTTTGGTTCTGTATATATCCGATGCACAACAATGACAAATCAATAAACTGAGCTAAAAGACGCATGACTGACAAGTCTATTTCACCAGACGATATTCCAACTTCTATCTTATCTGGGAGTCATTCAATTTCTAACAATCTATTTGTTTTTTAACACAGCTTTTGGCTATTCTATTGTATTCTACTGCATAGGATTTCTGGCACAAATGTCTTGTAGCTACGAGGGAAATAGTAGATGTATTAAAAGGCACATGGCTTTTATTTATATTAGACAACATTAATGAGAATGGACCCTCCCTCACAAGTCTCAACCCATCAATGTTTACCATTGTTGTGAAACTTGCAAGTATTATAACTGCAAGTCTCTTTCAGGCAGGGAATCCGAAGACATATAACCATTAATGTATTTACATACATGCATACACTATACGGTAATGGCTAAAAAAAGAAATAATGTTTACTGATACCGAACAAGGTTGGATATGCTTCTTCTGTTCTGAGTGAAGTGAGTTTGCAGTCAATTTCTCACTGTAACATCCTCTTTTTTTTTTTATTGCAAGTGGAAAAGAAACAAAAGAAACTATATAGTCCCAGATAAATCCTTAAAGAGGACATCTCTAATCTCAAGAGGAGGTGAATGGAATGTGATAATTCCCTTGGGAAAAGACCCTGCCAAAGTCGCTAACCGGTCTGCGCAATAGTTGTCCTGTCTGAGAATATGCTTGAACTTGATCGTCCATTGTTTGGCTATCATAGCACGAATTTCCTAAAGTAAAGGGTGTTCGGGCCTGTAAACTGAAGAGGACAATAAGTTTATAACTTCCAAAGAATCGACCTCTGCTTCCACTTGGCTATACCCCAGAGTCCAAGCCAAGGATAACCCTGTATGGACGCCCCATAACTCTGCCTCCAACGGTGATCCTGGGCCGATGTTATGAACGAAGCCGCCTAACTAGCTCCCTTTACAATCTCAAAGAAGCCCTCTTGCGAGTAGATGTGTTGCATGCTCCATCCCAATTTAACTGAACCCACCCTTCTGGCGGTGATTGTAACATCCTCTTTGTTTGTTTGTTAGCTAATTGATGAATAGTGCATGAAAGTTATCAAAGTAGTGAGAAAGATTCGATAATCAACGTGACTTCTGGGGATGTACAGACACGTTCCGATATCTTTGCAACATCTAACGAACAAATTAATTAGCTTTAAATGATATGAATAGTGAAGCCATGGTTAGAAAGTTATTGAGCTAGACCAAGTCCAAGGACAACAATGATTGGTCTTAAACTGAGCATCAGATTATCTTGTACCACTTCAAATGTTCTAACCCTTTGCTTACAAACTTAAAACTACGTCGTTTTGAAGAAAAAAAAAGGTTAAAACGGGTTAAATAGTACAGAAGATCTGAACCCATGAAACTGTATCTTAGTCTTGCAATAAAAGAAGGATTAAGTTCATCCTCAAGGATAATTTAAGTAGAATAAAAGATTTTTCTGAGTGTTTGTTCTTGTGAATTCTAATTTTTTAGTAACACCTAAACGTTAGGGATAAAAGGTTGAGGTATAATTAATTATATAAGTTGAATTTACCATTTAATCCACCAAGTGGTTTATTTGCATTATGTTACTTACTAAATATTTATGTTCTTTAAAATTTATCTAACATATATTTTTAAAATACAGACTATAATTATTTATAAAAATAAATTAAAAACTATAACATGAATTATATAATTACAAAACAAATATTATATATATATTTTGTTGTGAGAATGTCCATTCATACTCAATATTATTATATTATTGACAATATTAAAAGCTATTTAGTTAATAAAAAAGATATTATAAAATGTACGATTTCTAAATCGTTTTATATTTTATTCAAATTTATTCAATTATCGAAATGATTACGGCTGGATTTCAACATAAACCGCGGATACAATCTATACGATTTGAACCCTTTCTGATACTCAATGATTGAAAAGTGTATGTGCCTCCAAAATATATGCATAGCTATCATATCAAATCGGTCCACATCTTTTGCTTTAGTCATTGTTGTTTTTCTTTTATTTTATTAAAGTACAATTATTGAGCAAATGCGTTTTAAATAAATTTTAATAATTTATTAATTTAAAATTAAATTATAAATTTAACCTTGCACAAGATCTCCAATATTTAAAAGATTTAAAGAGAATTTAAAAGATGATTTAAGTTTGGTTTCAAGAAGCTCTTCAATTAGACATAGACAGCCCTCTTCACGGGGAAGCTCATGTCACTTCCGTATCATTAATAATTCAGATAGCGGGTCCTCGTGCTCGTAAGCACGTTGTTTTATGTCAATACAGCTTTCATTCATGGAGGAGCCTAACTCTCTCTGTTAGGAATTTATATCATTCACACACTTCTCTTCTAACCCAAAACCCCACTATATCCCTTTCCTTCAATATTAATTCTTCGTCAAACCTCTATAACAAATAGTTGCCAGAAAAATACAAGAATGGGTTGCTTAAGTTGCAAGAACAAGGGTGACATACATGAGAAAGATACTAGAGCTTTGGCAGGGAAAGTTATGGTTCTGCAGGAGGAAATGAAGGGAGTGATTGAAAAAGAGAAAGAGAGCAAAGGGTACGAGAGGGACATGGTGGCTTTTGTGTTCAAAGAAGCAGAATGGAGGCAAGAGAGGAAGAGGTTTAAGGAGGAAGTGAAGAGGCTGAGAAAGATGTTGGAAGAGAAGGAAGAGAAGATTAAAGGCATGAAGGATGGGAAATTGTCTGGAAGCAATAATGGTTATGAGTTTTTGGTTGAGCAAATGAGGGAGGAGAGCGCATGGTGGCGAGACGAGACCGTAGAGAAGTGGAAGAGGCTTTATCTTGCCATCAAGAACGAGCTTGATGATCTGATTCAGAAGACTCATCGTGGTGAACATTCTCTGAAATCCTTTTTCTACTAGAACTTGTTTATAATATAATATGTTTTGCATGAAAAGTCCCACCCGCACTAACAACTTGGCAGGATAAGACGTAGCACATTGACCTGAAAATTCTATGTTACTGTCTGTCAGTCATAAATTCATGCAATATGCGAATTATTTCCTGTTCAATTTCACGCATTGAGTCGATCCTAATGTCATTGCCATGTTCTCTAGTGGACTCCGGTTTAATGTCATGCTCTGTAAATAGTACGTGCATGCTTCAGCTGAAACACACTGACAGTGATTGCTAAACAAATAACACTGAGGACAAAGGAATCCTAGTAATATGTATTCTTGTGGACAATGGACAGGGGATGGATTATACTGGAGGGCAGAGGAAGAACAAATGATAGAAGAGCTCAAGATGGAGCTGGCGGCTAAGGAGAGAACGATTGAAGATCTAAAAGCTCAGTTAGCTTTTGCAGAAAAAGAAGGGTTTAAAAGAGCACGAGAACTGGACTTATTAAGACAGAGCTTGAGGATCACAAGCACTGCACGAAAGCCTCCGAGCTTTGTTCTTGGTAAATCCAAGTGAGTTTTTGGGAAACAGCCTAAGAAAGCCTAGGGAGTCTGAATTTGTGAGATGCAAATGTAAGTTATCAATTTCAACTAAATAATTCGAAAATATTCTTAAAATTGCAAATGTTCATCCTCACTCAATTGAAATAGAAGGTGTAATGAGATAGAAAATGTAATATAATAAACTTCACACATAACCATGAAATCTATCTTATTCGTCTATTTCATCTAACGGCTTCTATTCTTCGACACTTTCACGCCTATTACGCATGTGACTAAAATGGTCACAACTGTGACTCATAGCTTTTATGGGATGGCTTCTCTTCCTATTACGGCCACGTTTTATAGGATGTCTTACCATCTATTAAGCACGAACTTAGTGAAATTACATATTAGAGACTATATGAGGCATAATTTTAAGGATGATATCATAAAATCTCAATTTAATTATAATTTTCATGCAAATTAAACAAAAGAAACATGAATTTGTGTAATACCGGATTTCATTATCCATCACATTGCATTTGTACCAAATGTCATCTTTTTTTTTTTTTGAAAAGACCAAATGTCATCTTTAATAGTGACTTTTCATCTAGCAAAGTCAACAATACAATTTTAGTGAATATATAAAATCAATTAAGTTGGCCTCACACAACAACTTAAGCTTTTGTGATAAAATGATCTCTTAATATAGTATCAAAGCCTATAAGGGCCAATGGCCCAGCAAAAATTCTGAAGTTCGAAAACTCCAAATAGTTCGCTTGACAAATCTAAAAAGAGGTTGCAAGTGAGAGAGAGTATTGTAATAATAAATTCTACATCGAAAAGAGAGAACATCTAACAATAATATATAAGGTTGAGAATGAGCAATCCTCTATAAGACTTAAGTCTTTTAAATCGACTTTATTCTCATCCTAACTTAAATTTCAAGATGGTACCAGAGTCTTTGTGGCTAAGCGGTCGTGAGTTCAAATCCTACCACTTACTTATAATTTAGCACAAGGTAGAGTGAGTTTGTGCAAGTTTCTAAGTCCAAAGAGCTTTCACTTGAGGGAGTGTGTTAGTGAATATATAAAATCAATTAAGTTACCCTCACACAACAGTTTAAGCTTTTGTGGTAAATCGGTGGTTTAACATACAATACAATAATAAAATTAAGACACAAATATAATGCAATAATGTGTTTATTCTTAAAGCCAAAGTTCAAATCTTAATTGAACTCGATCACATAAGAACATAATAAAGTAGATATATGTATTCTTCAAAATGTACAAATACATATGTCAACGTGAGAAGCAAAGATAATCTTATTCTTGCATCGATCATATATTCTCTTTTAGTTTGTTTTCGCTTCTCCCACTTTTACTTTTCCTATTTTAATCCTTAAATTGAACGTGATAGGATAGAACCGTTAATTAATGTTTTGCTTCTTAGTTTTTATTGTTGTAAAACACCATTTCTCTTAATTAATTTTAGATAACCTTATAACATAATCAGTTTAGCTTAGGTTTACAACCTAATCATTATGTTAATTTACATACATCCTCTTGGTAAATAATAGTTAAAGGATAATTTTAAATCGATTAAATGAAAATGTGCAATTCTTTTTCGGGATAAAAATAATTAGTACAGAATGATTTTACTTATAATTTTTAATTTAAGCATTCAAAATATCATACAATAAACAACTTTATCAGATTATACTAAGTCATGATATTAAAAATTTTAAAGGCTTCTTATAATAAATTAATGAAATCAAAATTTAGGTACATGCTTTAAATATAATTCAAAATCCGAGAACTAATTCATTTATTCAAAAGGGTTAATCATCGCTCTTAAAGGTTGTTTCCATCAAATATATTGACAGAACAATTATATTGATCTTCAAGAAAGTACCAAGTGATCAGTGCACCAAAGCAAACTAGCTTCTACGGTTTACAACTTAGAATGAAGCATCAGCCAATCCTCAGGTGCTGTTAAAGAGTTATTTAACTTGCCATTGCCAAATGATAACTTGGGAGCAGAGAATGACGCATCAGCCAATCCTCAGGTGCTGTTAAGAGTTATCTAACTTGCCATTGCCAAATGACACGTAGAATGTGAATGTTCTCTCACTCTATCCCTGAGTTTCAATGTTTTCTTCCACAATTTCTGATCTGGATTCAGAGGAATTACTTCTTATAAAAGTTCAAAATCGAGGAGAAGAACAAAAGTAAAACAAAAAACTGTCTTCAATCAGGAAATCTCTTTAGAACTTAGTTTTAAACGGTAAAAAACAAAGGTTGGAATAATTCGATTGGTCTAAAGTCTACTATATGCACTTTCAACCATGGAGATGGAGAAAGTAACAGTTCCAGTAGAAAAAACTTGAGCAGAAATCACGCCAAGGAAAAGGGGACCGTATCTACCATCCTCACCATCATCAACCCCAGCCAGAGCAATCGAAAGTTTTAAATGAAGTAAAATACCAAAAATGACGGCGTTTGAGACTAGATATGCAAGAACCCATTGATATGGTCGTTAACTTGTCTGAGAAGATCACATGTCGTCATGAAACATGAGAGTTCTGCACAAGATTCGTGTTCATATTTACACTAAGCAGAAGGCTGAATGAAGTAGCTGGCAATCAAGCAATTGAACCAACATAGCGAACTGCAATCAAAAGTTACAACCGTCCAATTGTCTGTCAATCCAGAAACTTTCAAGATCTTCCACCATTGCCCCCTCACTTGTACATATTATTTATGAAGAAATACGAAAAATAAATCATGCTTGCATGCTGACAGACAGGCCGTCTTGTTCATTGCTTTCTACTCTTGGAAGTGTCTGGTAATTTGACTTCACATTCTGTACAAAGACAGAAAAAAATGAAACCTTGAGGAGGAATATGGATTGAGCACCAAAACAGATGTAAGTTTACGGAAATTCAATAATTTTTTAAAATTAAAAGTAAAAAAATATTCTTTTTTAAATTAAGTCTGGGCTTGGGTTGTTCAAGTCCAAACCTATCCAAGGCTTAACTCTTTTATATAAAACGACATCGTTTTATATAAAAAAGTTAAATCTCGATTATGCCTAATTTGGCCCATAGGCCACATCGTTTTATATAAAAGAGTTAAGCCTCGATTATGCCTAATTTGGCCCATAGGCCAACTCATTAAAAACATCTAAATTTAGATCCACAGGTTAGCCCATTCTCATCCCTAGGAATACTGCAACTTAATAGGTGAACCGATCCCATTAAACTACCAGCCTGCCTAACTTGCTTCACCTTGGGGAAACAATCAATAGCAAAGGCACCAGCAAAGTCAACCACGATATAAATATCTTTGACCGGATGATCAGTACAGTACCTCTAGCAGAGTGATATAATAGAAATCCTCCATGTGCTGCATAAGGGCACTTCCGTCTCGAATTGAACGAAATATATTTATTTCTGTCTGCAAAATTTTTTCGATGAGCTCCTTCTCTCCCTTCATCTGAAAAGGAAATTTCCACTAATGTTAATCTACCAATGTTGTAATTCAAGTGAAAATAAACATGTAAAAAGAGAGTTGCTAGCTGGATGTTGATGAAGTAGCAACATGTTTAACTGTAGAGCAGCCATGTCCTGCACTATCTCAAATTCTCAAGAGTCATATATAAGTTCAAAGTTTGACACAACCTCAATTTACCTAGGATCATAGTATTGTCTTGTGCTGCAAATGGAAAAGAACTCAATTACTGGAAAGCTTATCAGGATGGTCTTATGTGATATAGGTGCACATAAGAGATGTTCAGATATTTACATGAACATCACATGAAGGGAATAGTAGGTGAATTTCAAAAACCTATTTTCTCATGAATTTCTCTGTTGCACATGCTAGCAATAAGTAAAGCGGCCATATCTTTGAAAATGGATTTCACAAACCTGATGCACCAACACACATGGTAAATGGCCTTTTAACAATACAAATATTAACCTTTGATTTACCAACCAAATCATATATAAATGAAAAAGAAATTTGGAAGAGAACATTGACCATCGATAAGAACAAGAAACATACAAATTCTGTGACAAGGACATCGGGTGTAGCTTCGCCTATCACATCACCCTGGTAACCATCTTTCAAGAGCTCCAAATTTTCCTATATAGTAAATAATAATGAACTTCAAGCATTAATTTAGAAGGACTCATTACTTCCTTTTCTACAATTGTACTACACCTTCAATGTACGTATTATAACAAGTATGCAATAGTGCAACTCAATACAGAATTCTGGCCAACAATGTACTTGGAGTTTTGGTAGCTCTTTCGTTGGATATAAGGATAAATAAAGGAATAAGATAAACTTGAATTTTTACTAATTCTAACATATGAAATCCCAAATCATAGCATGAATTTTTACTAATTCTAACATATGAAATCCCAAACCATAGCCACATTATATGATCAATATAATGTAGTGATGTAGGTCAAGTTCTACAACTTGACCCACATTTAAAATGCAGGGGGAGGGAGAGATAATTGAGGAAAAACAAGAAAGAATAGTAGGGAAACAAGAAGAAAATAGAGTAGAAACTATAATAAAGCAGAATTAAGAACAGAAAAGAACATGAGGGTAAAAAAGGTCAAGTTTATACCAATAGCCAAAACTAATCAACTGTCTACTGACAATGAAGGAACCTCATATTTATAATAACTTCTATACTAATTAGAAGAGTAAATCAAAGTACAACTACAATCATAATCTGAATGAGAAGCTAAACATAAGAATTTAATTTCAAAGAACTACTAAAACTGAAATCTACTTGGAATGTAAGTCTGAAAGAATGAGTGTTCTGTGCCCTATAAAACAAGAAAAATAAAAATAGAGTAAATTAAGTGTTTAAGAAATCCGGTTTGGAAAAACTTGAAAGAAAGGTAAGAAATAGAAGAAAGGAAGAAACATAAAGAATTGCAGAAACAAGGATAAAACATCAGTTTAAAAGTGCAAGTCAAAGCAAGTAAATTCCATAAAATTCTACCTGGTATAAAAACATGTCTTGCTCCCTACTAAAGCACAAGTTCAAAAAAATGTCTTATTATTATTCTCTATCCATCACCGGTAGAGACAGCAACAATCTAAACGTAAATAAAGACAAATGTTAAAAAAAATATCATTCCATGATTTTGTAAGGAAAACGAATGCTGCCTGATGCACAAATGAAGCAATGCTCAAGGGAAAAATTCAAGCAGTGCAGAGCTGCATAAGACACTGTTAAAAATATATATTATACAGCTCAAAGTAAATTGCACATGTTTTGTAATTCAGTGAAATAACAAGATATGACTGAAAATTTTGACCTACCAAAGCATCTTTTAATTCCCCAGCTGCTAGATAAACAGGCTGTGCTACATGGCAATAACCCATTAAGCGAGGAACAGTGGGTATAATGTCTCTATGGTTCACAATCCTCCAGCTATCTTTGACTTTCTGCAAAAAGCATTCGAGGTTGCTCAAACGCACAAGCAAACAGCAGTCCATTTTTTGAAATAATAAAGGATGATTAAAGAGAAAATGCTCATTCTGCAATTTATGATAACTACATGCAAACATGTACAGGTTGACTAATATTTGTGCACGTCAAAGTAGGTTCTAATACCATGTGAAAGCAAAATAAAGGACGTAAGAAAATATAAAAGGATTTAAACAAGGTTTAACATGACCGGTGATTCCACCCTAAAGCTTGCATCTACGTACATGAAAACAACTAAACAGTACACCTTTATTATACTTTCTGTATCTTAAGTTAGGTCCTTATCTATAGAGAGAATACAAATGATATTAAGGGTATTCCTAATTCAATGTTCAACTATAGTGGTAATATTCCTATACAGGATGCACACAATATTCTTAAATAGGATACACATCATATTAAAGGTGCAATCTCTAAGATCTCAAACGGTTTATCAACTTTTCTCAGGAGTTTATAACAATGACAGATGAAGAATTTCTGGTTTCTGTTTCAACAACTAATTTGTTAATTTCCACATTCCTGATTGATTGGACATGATTTTTGCATGTAGAACCATACAACAAATGGGTGATTCGCAAAATCAAAAGCATGTCACTGAATTCAACAAGAAGTTCAAATGAAATGAAAGAACAACAGTAAGGGAAGTAAAGACAAAGGGGCTGCTACTCGTTCGTTGTATGATCAATGGTCTACCAGTAGATATAGAAGATTGAAACAAGAAAAAGAAAGATATGTAAGAATTTGAAATGAAAAAAATAATAAGAAGTGAGCAAATGGAATATGTGATTCACCATATCAGCCAATAGTGTATTTATTTTTGAGAAATCATTAATCTGAATAGCTAAGCAATCCAGCAGTTTAAGATATTAAGTGAAGAAGACAAAGAAGAACAATGAATTCTATGCCTGATCACTTGTTAAATTCTTCCTCCAAGGACAGACTGATGTGCAACAGCCCGAAACAACTGAAGTCTACTAGTTTAAACAAAATTAGTGCAGTTCAGACTAGAATCATGGTCCTTCACTATCAGAAATGAATCTCTAGATTTCTGCAAGCTGATGCTCTCTTGAAAGACATGATTCCTGAAACAACTGGAGTTTACTAGTTCAACAAAAATTAGTGGTTTCCAGACTAGAATCATGGTCTTTCAAGGGAGAAACAACTTGCAGAAGCCAATCTCTCGAAGATCTGATTCACAGGCAACTCGTCATTTAAGCTATACGAATGTAAATTATGTGTCTTTGGGTCTGGGATAGCAGTAACTTTGAGAGATAATTCAAAAATAATCAGGAGAAAACATGGATGAATACCTAGCTGTAATAACTTCACTGAGTATGCCATCAACTTTATCAAGATTTTCATTACCTGATTATAAACTTCTGCGAATTTTTTGTTGCCAACTCTTGGAGATCCAAAGTTATACATGGTCACTCTCATTGCGCCACACCTAAAGAATGCAATCAAACAGAACTGATATGCAATGGCGTGCAAGGAGAAGTGCCTATTTGCAACCTACCAATCAGGAACTATTTTGAGAAAGAACGTACTTTGCTAGTTGACTTGATGCAAGTTCAAGAGCAAGGAGGGTTGCTAGTGCACCACCTAAACTGTGACCGGTAACATAAACATGCCACTTAACTGGTGGCTCAGGCACATCATCTCTGTGAACAACAAAGAAAAGAAAACCAAAAAAGAAGACAAAAGAAATGAGAGCGAGGGAGGTAAGAGACAGACATCAAATATTAAATATATGCTGCAAATAAATGAATCAGTTCAATTAAGAAGTTCGGACCTAAACGGATTGCGGAGCAGTAACTTCCTCATTCACTACTAAAAAAGGTACAACAAGAATTTCCAATGTAAATTGATTACATCATCATGAATGTTGTGTATGTTATCAATATCCCTAACATAATTTATGGAAGCAATGGAGTCGATTCAAGAAACAAGGGTCATGAATAATGTTTGTAACCTGCTACATGCTCTGAAAATATAGAATAAATACAAGAGAGGGCTCCAGATAATGCTAGTGCAAAGCATGGAGACTAACTTGACTACCTAATATAAAAATGATAATACCATCTTAGATGTTCAGCATATTACCAGTATGCGATATTAGAAGAAGCAATAAAATTGATTAAAGAAACAAGGATTACAAGTAAAACAAGTAATCATAAAACTTGTTAGGGAAAACTTACTTGTAACCAATTGACAATTTAATGATGGAGATTATCCTTATCCTGACTGAATCATAAGCACTTAAGAAGCCAGTATGAACCTGAAGTTGCATGTATCAAAAAGTATTGACATACGTCAATTGGAACACACCATGGACTTTTAATTTGTAGGAAACAAAATTAGGATCATTTATACCTGAACTTCTTGCTTGAAATCTCCACCAATTCTTTCAGGATTCAACCTATAGAAAGAAGATAAAAGTTGGGATGACAAAGACTCAACATAAGACAAGAATAATAGCACATTTGGAAGGATCAACTTATTTCTTGCACATGCATAAACCATTTCACAGATTAAAAAATCACCTTCAAATATGAAGCTTTTAGATAAGTTTTATATTTACTAGAAAAACACAAATGAAAAAGAGCAACAAATGTAAATTTAATGGACACAATGGAGATAGAAATTTAGCATTACCCAGCAGGAACTAGCATCAAGTCTGTTCGCAGGTCTTTCCATTTTGCCTGAAAAAGGGCACCAGATAAACAATGAGAATAGAAAACTAAATGAAGGCATTCAGTTAGAGAAGAAGAAATAGCATACTTGTTCAGTCCCTCTGAAAGCAATGACTAATCTTTTCCGTGCCGAATCACGCCAAATTGCTACCTGTAGCTTCCCACAAGTTAGTGATGGTCGTAATTAAGTCCATTGAAATTTCACCAGAAATAATGCCAATGCTTCTGATGGTATAAATGCTCACTTCTGTATCTGTCGACGCATTATCTAGGAAGCATATCTTCTCGAATTCAGACTTAATAAAACTTGGATGGCCCACTGAGGTAGCAAGCATGGCCCAAGCCTCCATGGCAGTTTCTGCAGTTGAGAAAAGCGTTCTCATCTCCTCAGCTTTCTTTTCATCCAATCCAGACTCACTCAAAGAGTTAATAAACTTTTCCGTCTCAGAACCCTTATCTACATTTTGGGCTTCATTGTTTAATTTAGAAACAGCTGCAGTCAAAACCATCCATGCTCCTAAAACAGAATCAGTTTGCCTTAATAAATCTTGTGAAGCCTTTTTTATATCTGGAAAGGAACTGGGAAGTGGCCCACTTGCTTTATCAAGGTTGACATCTTGAACTTTTGGAGTTGCAAGCCCTGATTCAATGTAACCAGCTTCAGCAATCTTCTGTGATTGCAACCCGATTTTGTTCAACAAGTCAAATCCATCCCACTTTAATTCCAGAGGAATAGGGAGACCAAGTTTCTGAACAACATTTTGGTTGATAACCTCAGTAAAGTTATTCCAGAAATGTTTGTCTGATTGTGTGGTTTCACTTGCTTGTGTCAAGGGTTCCTCAGTGTGTACATTAACCAAGGAACTATCATTTTCTTGTACAAGACTGCTCCCACTGTCGCTTGAAGCATTTATAGATGCTTCTGCAGGATTTTCTAATTCTGAAGTTAAATCTGACACAACTTGATTGGAGTTGCCACTGAATTCTGAATCACTACCATTTAGCATTCTATCTTTCCTAAAGTAAGCATCATTGAATGACTTCACTTGCCCAAAAGCATATTCCACAAACTGACTTGCTGGCACAGTTTCAGAGCCAAAAGCCTTTTTCATAGCAGATTCAAACCCATTTTTTCGCAGAAATTCTGAAACAAAGGGGAGCTTCCACCACTTCTTTTTATCATCAATTTCGTCAAAGCTTTTATACTCAACCTGCAGAAGATAGTGAGCCCAGAAACCTAAATATTGATGTAATTACACATGTCAAAAAAGTGTACTATTTTTCAAATCTAAAAGATTTAGAGCAACAGTTTCAGTGAACTGAGATTTTGCAACATATAGTTTTTTTTTCTAGATAACATAAACACTAATATTCAAAATCCAAAAATTATTGCAATTTCTCCATCCAACAAGAAACAATACAGAAAATTATTGCAATTTCTCCATCCAACAAGAAACAATACAGCAAACAAAAGAATTTATTTCTGTGTTCTGTTTTGTCTTTTGTATTTGACATGATTCCACCCACAACAAGAATCATACCCTAAGGTCAAAGTTTCAAGAAAATGTAATTAAAACTGGTGCGACTCTTAAAAACAAAGACTAAAGGGAAAAAGGAAAAAGGAAAAAAAGAAAGTAAATAGGAAAAACTGCTTATTCTTGCTCCCTTTTCCTTACAAGTATCCTAAATTTATGAATTGAGTTCCAAATGACTTCAAAATGTTCATTTAAAATGATTTTCATGAACATCACTAATTAATTGCTGATATACCACAACTTGATAACTAATCCACCATGAAACATGAATGCCCCCTTCCTCACATTGCTCACTTTCTCTTCAACCCAATTGCAGAAACCTCATCGTTGCAAATCTTCTATATATGAGTCTGTTTTATCATGCCACAATCTCGCAAAAACCTTTGAAGATGGTCTTTGCTTCAAAAATTGATGATATATTACCAAACTTTTATCAATATTTCATGTTTGTCATGACTTCTATTTTAAAGCCAGGGAAGGAATAAGAACAGGAATTCCTTTTAACCTAGTTCTGCAAGTTTTAAAGAAGAGACAAGATAAAGCATGACTGGTCTAAGCAACTAAAGAAAATCCTTGCAGTCATGAACCCATGAGTTGGACAAACATACCCAAAAAAAATCCCTTATTTTAAAGGGCTTCACCATAAAAAGTTTATCTGAAATGGTCAAACATTTTTGTGCTTTTACTAATTTTAGTTTTGCACTTCACTATTTTAATTTTTTCCACCCGACAAGGTTGCCACCTTGCTTCTATCATTTAGGGACCTCATCTCTTCCCATATTGCTTCTTCCAGCACAAATTTGAAATATTTTCTGCAAAATGACCAGAAGCAATACTTAGGTAAGATTATGAACAAGTAATAGAATAGGATCTTAAGAAAAAATTGAAATGTATGTAGTAATCAAATTCTAAATAGCACAAGCTACCCTTCATAGCAAAACAATCTTACCAATAGGGTCATTTAATACAAAGGTAAGGAAAAAAGGCAGCATCGTTACCATGAGATATTAGGGGCCTTCTAGTATCATGCATCAGTAGTTGTATGCGCATGTTGAGTTAATCCTTCAACCACATTAAAATGCCATGTATGAAACAGTAGAGCAATGAAAAAAGAAAGAATCTCCGAACCAACACAAAAAAGAAATCAAAAGCAAGAAACATATTTTGCACTTCCTTTTTCTTGTTTTATACAAAGATATCCAATGTTATAATAACCTGTTAACAGGCAAGCCAGAAAGATTTGGCTCCATGATACAACAAGGTGCACTTAGGCATATATTTCAAAATGCTTTTGATCATACAAGACATACACGTTAACTAAAAGGTTGGTTGAAAGCATCTTAGTATAGAGCACTGAATCAGTGCAACTTAGCAAATGCCAGCGTACTCTGTGAGAGAAAAAAGTTTTTGCAACACAAATCAGTTCAAATATTGCTTAAAGAAAATGGACTATATTTCCTTGAGATATTCATCAATGCCATTGATGTTTATCCAAATCTCAGAATTCAAGTAATCCACTATAATTATATTGCTTCAAGTTTCCAATAAATTAGTTGTGTTTCCAAAGGACAATTCACTGAAAATTAAGTTAAGAACTTCTTCCTGTCAACTAGCTTCCAAGAAAAATCCATTCACCAAAGGTGCAGTGCAAGACAGATGAAACAATAAGATTCTATTCTAAAACAGTTGAATTAGTACATGGAAGTGTAATCGAAACATTGTTGACATGTTTGAAAGGTCTTTGTGAAAGCTAAAGGCTCAAGATTCAGAACATGTGAACCCACTTTGAAGTTCACATAACTGTAAGGACTGGGGATCTGAGATCTCAGCTAGGACATGAGAGATGTCCAGTGTAGCAATAGGCGGATAAAGTTTCCAATATGCACAATAGCTTGAAGGTATCAAAGAGCATGAAGTACATGAAAAGGTTAATTCTCCAGGGAGAAAATGATTCCCTGTGATTACATAAGCAAATAATGGTTACAAGCAGTGTTTGTATAAAACAGAGTGGAAAAGTTAGTCAGACTGGACAAAACAGTAACCATCAGCTGAATCGGTCCAAATGGTGGCCATTTTCTAGCCATACTGGTTTTCTATAAATATATTATAGCTGTCAGCTTATGAACCATATTAGATTGCAAAAGATTAGGTAAATCTACTTTAAAGCTTCTTGAGATGCCGTTTCACATCCCATTGATCCCAATGTTGCCTTCTATGCAGTTAAAGTGTTTTTTTTCCTTTTTGCAAAAATAAAACAAATAGTTATTTGATTTGAACTTGTGATCCTAAATTCTGTGGAAAAGCGCCACAACCACTTGAACTAAGATTATTTTAGTGACATTGTTGGAATGCATAATGGTGTGTACTAAATTGTTACATATAAAACTACAACTATGATATTGATTAGACTCCAGTTCAACCACAGCTGAACCATGGTTCTTTTGACTCTCTTCCTGGGCCATTTAAATACTCCGAATCTAGCTTTCAAAACATTGCTTACAAATATAAAATATTTACTAAATAGAAGGAATACATGGACTATTTCAGTTTCAATTAAAAGAGAAAAATGAACTGCCAATATCTAAATAATAATAAGGTCTCACCTCCAACTGCAACTTCCCACCCCCACCCATCCCTTCCAAGTCAACCATTAGCTCGTGCATATTTCCTGCCAAAAATTGTTCATCCATGAGCTTATCAGGGAAGGCTGCACAATTTTTTCTAACTCTCATCTCTAAACAAGCACATCAGTTAAAAATAAAGACACAATGTAGTAAATCCAATTCATTTATCAGCAACAAATTAATGTTCATGTTAATGCATGTTTGAGTTGCATCTTCAAATTTTTTCAGGTAAAACTATATTGCTAAAGAGTTCAATTATTCCTTAGCAAACATATGCATCAAGAGAGAAAGTGTGGGTGCATTGGTTAACCCTAACTAGGTTTGTCCCATCTATTTGTACAACCGACATATTTCAATATAAGGCACATGACAGTACTAACTATATAACAACTTATAATATTGGTATTAGATGGTTGAATAGAACACTTAACCACCAATTTAAGGCCATCAAAATCATTTCTGTGTTGAATTGAATCCTCACCATCGCAGAGGGACTCAAGACTAATGCTAGCATTGCCCATACGCTTATGTGGAGTTACCAAGTTTGCATCCCAAGCTGCAACCTAAAGTTCAAGAGCAAAATGGAGAATCAATAGAAGTTGTAACAAAAAATCTACATCAATAATAACTGATTGGGAGTTCAGTGGATCTAAAATGTATGGTATTTTCTTAAATAATTATCTTTTACGATTCTCTTGAACTTTAGGCACTTAAAAGAAATAAAATATTCATGAAGATTGCAATAGTCATTAGTAATGACACTAACAATTGCAAAGGAAATATGAGATTGATCTGAATCAGAACTGGAAATGATCAGGTAGCCAAGTCATTTGATAGGCTTACTCAAGTCTTTATAATTGTGCAAAAAAGATCAACCATGATGATTTCAATATGTCAGGACAAATGTTTGGAGCAACAGGAAAAAGATGGAAGTTTAAATGTCAAATAAATATCTTGGACCTCTTAATCTTCAAGTATGACTGAACCACTATTTTAACCAAGTAAGAAAAACTTGTACGTGTGTCTTTTTCTATTTCTTTTTTAAGTATCTGGAACATGATAAAAGAAGTTCAATTCTAGTTCATGGAAAGTAAACAAGAGACAGCAAAAAATTTGGATACCAATGTTAAATGCATCACAATAGTGTTTTCACCAGAGGAGATGATTAAACTAAATGATAAATGCCAGTGGCAACTAGAAAGGATAAGTACTGACCTGAAGGCTTTTGGTTGGAGGAAGCTTGATATTCAAAGTGAAATCCTCATTCCAAGTTGGAGTTTTATTTCTGTAATAGAATATTATCACCATTATAAAATTTTTAAACATTGTTAAACCTATTGAAATTTCACTGCCACTAGCTTGATGGATTAAATCGTTGATGAAGCATGAAGCATGATGCATGATGCATCTAAACTGTGATTGGGTGAGCAAATGAAAATTAGTCACCAAAAGGTTTATTCCTTGACAAGCAAAAAACATTAAGTTTAAGCATTTCAGGTAAGTTTTCTCCCACCTTTAGGTTTGTTTTACTGACCGTAGAATATGCAATGTGAATATTAAACAAAGGTAACTACAATCAAGCAGTTCATTTTAAACAAGCAGCTCATGTCAAAAATTCAGAAACTTTCATAAGTTGCAAGAGGTTAAAGCTAGGACATATCAACAGATAGAACATTCAAGTCACCAAGATTTATCAGGTAGTTTCTCAACCTTCAACTAAGACATTTATGGATAACATACCCCCATTTAATTTTGCTTTTGACAACCTGGCCATCCAATTGCATGACAACATAAGGATCACTAGTTCCCTGGAAAAGAATGAAAGTTTTAAGAAAGAAAGCCACATCAAATATGAAAGACATAAATGAACACCAGAATTGAGGAAGTTCTCAAGTATGTATACATTTGTTAATTTGAATGTGCATCGTTCCATAGTGCAATTGCCCATGCATGATAAACCTTAGGACCTAAATGTAAAAAGGATATTTATGCTACGCACCCATGGATCCATGATAGGTAAATCCAAGCCCTTAATTAATTTTATCAGCAACTGACCATCGTAAATCTCACGCACAAATGACCTAAAAGCGCATTAATCAGGTTAGAACTTGCACAGAAACATATATAATCAAAAATGCCACTTTAATACTACAAGCCTAACATTTTAGCATAATATTGCAAGCAAATGGTAAAGAATGTGAATGTTTATTTGACTAACAGCAAAGAGAACAACAAAGCCTTTTAACTATCAAAAGCAAAATATGGCACATACTCGGAAAGGTACACAGTCTTACAATCTCCAGCATCAACTTCACGCCTGCCGATGTTATCCTGATCAACACACAACCAAACTACATTTGGAGCTGATGCGAAGCATTCGCTTCAAAAACTGAACGAATACTCGTATAAAGGTTCATAAACTAAATTAACACAAAACAGGAGGAAGTATAAAGAGTTTGAACGACGGGTGATAAATTACGGGGGGACTTGTATAAGCTTCAAAAGCAAAACCAGCGAGAATGACTGCGAGGTTGATATCAAAAGGAGGCCTCTCGTCGTCTTCCTGAACTGTAATGATCTCAGTCTGAGGCTGAGCGCAACGAATCGAGCGAAGTCGATCCCTTATTCCGTTGCCTCGACAACTAAGAAACCGAGCTCTGGGGACAGAAAGAGACGGAAAGCGAGGAGGCAAAGTGAAGCGGCGAAGATGGCGAGTAGGGGAAGCGAAACGGCAGAAGAAGCGAAGGGATGAGTGGCGGTGGTGATGCGTTTGCAGAGAAGCCATGAGTAGAAGAGTAGTGTGGAGTTTTAACGTCCAAAATGCGAACGGAGGAGGATAACAGCTTTTTGGTACTGGTAATTATGTAATGTTTTTTAATTATTATTATTATTAGTTTTAAAGAGAACCAGAAGCTTTGAGAACACAATTGTGGGGCCTACCCACCATTTATACTTCATTTCTCTTCGTTCCCGCAGTTTCACTTTATCCAAGTCAGCCTCCGGACAAAATAATTATCCTATGCATAGATATGTTATAATATAAATATATATATTTAAATATACCTCAAATTTAATTTTGAATACTTTTGGGTATGAAATAATATTATAAATGTACGAAAATGAGAAAAATATTTATAGAATTAAATATGAGATTAACTGAATTTGAAAAGGGCATATTTAAATTTTTTAATTAATTGAAATTTAAATTTAATATAATCTTAAAGCCAATAAATTTAAATCAATCTATTAAAACTATCAAAATAAAAATAAAATTTATTATATATATAATTGTTTTAAAATAAATTTAAATCTTGTTCATTAATTATTTAAATTAAATTTGAATTTATATTTAATAAATATTTTTAAATGAAAATTAGATTAAATTGAATTAATTTAAACTAAACACTATTATTATCTCTTATTTCAATTTGTTCAAATTTAACTCTAATTTTTAACTAAATTAAGCTTAAAACTAATATTTTTAAGACCAGACTAGAATTTAAATCCATAAGATAAGAAATTTAGGTTTAAAAAATCAACTAATATTAAAAATTTTGAAATATAATTAAAAATTTGTTGGTTTAATTAAAAAATATATTATTAAATAAAAATTAATGAGTTAATTACAAAAAAAGGGCCAAATTTTTGTCAATTTTTTAATTATTTTAATTACAAAAAAAGGCCAAATTTTTGTCAATTTTTTAATCATAGTCCGAACTTTAAAAAGTAACAATAAAATGCCCAAATTTTAAAAAGTGGCAATAAAATGTTCAAATTTTCATTTTTCTTCAATTTTAGCTCAATGTTATTTATTGTTCTTTCGATGCTCTCTACCATTTGTTTTCTATTTGTGCCTCAAACTATTCTCACATTATAACATACTGCACTAATTAATTTTTCGTTTTTAGTTCGTTCTCCTGATTTTCTTAGTGTGAAGGCGTCAGGCGTGTAATATAAAAATAGAAGGGTAAGGACGTCGAGAGAACAAACTGCAAATGAAGAAAAAATTGAAATCAAAGCGTAAAGCCCTCGGGATTGCGTAAGGTAATTTTGTTATTTTTAAATGATGTCAATTTAATTATGTAATTAAATGATATTTCACTAATTTTTATTTATTGTGTTAATCATGTCAGAGGTTTTTTAAATACATGGCAAGTCACGTCAATAAACTTAAAAAAAATACTAATGTCGGACTATAATTAAAAAATTTTGAAAGTTTAAGTATTTTATTACTATTTTTTAAAATTCAGACTAAAATTTAAAAAAATGAAATTTTGACTTTCTGTTACTATTTTTTAAAGTTTAGAAAATTTGACGTAAATTAGAATTTTTTAATAATCAACCCAAAATTAATTAATTTTAATTTATAAGAATTTATTAACTTAAAATTTTGATTATTAATAGGCCAAATAATTTTCAATAACAAGTAAATTTAACAGAAAGATAGAATCAAACCAGAAGTTTAAAATTTTTATAGCTAAAAGGGCTCCTAAAATAGAATCAAAGCTAAAAAAAATAGAAAGTGAAACCAAAGTTGACTGCAGCTAACCATTGTTTGGCTGGCCTACCTAACCTTCACGAACATCCCAATTGACGAGCTAACATGTGATAACCAACAAAAGCGAGGCACACGAGCGGTAAGATTGAAGCGAAGCTTGACCACTCTCTGTTGCATTTCACCCTTCATGACAACTGACATACGAAATAACACGTGAAGCTTGTTTCGTCACAAAGTCACAGACCCCTTCACGAGATACGTGCCATTAAGGATCTCTTCTCTAAAACAATAAGTCAATAAGATAAGATGTTTACCTAATATCGGAAGAAGTTTCGTTCTGAAAGCAACATACAAAGTACAAAGTACGTTTACGAGTTTATCAATTTTACCTCCCCTCTTTGGGGTTTGCTAAGGTAACATTTTCATAGCTACTTGGATAATAATAGAAGTAGCCACAATGTCACTTGACTAATATCTTCCTCAAGAATACAACAAACATATCAAACCCAAACTGTTTAATGCATGAGTGCTACCGCAGCCTCTTGTACTAAAGGCTGGCTGACATGCACAAAATGCTCAGCTTCACGCTCAACCTGCTCCCAACACCTATCAGGATACTTCCCTTCTCTCATCTTCTTCACAAACGCCACAAACCGTCTCCAGTTATCTGGTTGGAAGAGGTGGGGGGTCATTCTCAAGTATGTAAATGCACACATTTCTCTATCATCTGAACGCTCGTCCATGTTCAATGACGATGCCTGCAGAATCTGCTCATGTGCATATTCATCATGTCGTGGCAATGCATTTTCTCCGGCGAGTGGAACCTGTGCTTCTCGAGTTGCTAAAGCCACTTGTTTAACAAGTTTCTCCGGCGCGCAAAGGGCATCCTGCGGCTGTTCATGATCTCGCATCTCTATGCAAGTGAAATTAAATATGGCTCCATGACGCGCCAACATTTGAGCAATAGGAAGATAACCATCCCGGAATCTCGTATTGTAATATCCTGCTGTGAGTTCGGGTGCATGAGACCTGGAACCGTAGTGCCAATGGATCCCTGCAACCTTTACTGAGATCTTTACACCTGTGTTCTCAAAAATTGCCTTCGATAATGACAGGATTCTCTCACCATGATCCAAAAGTAGCTGAGAGTACCAGGATAGGAAGAATTCGCCATAGGGAGTATTCCAACCACCACCTTCTTTTCTGAAAAACTGGGTATCTTCGGGCCAGTTGTTGTAATGACCAGCATCAGTAGGCCCTGTGCTACCCCATTCTGGCTTGCCAACAGCTTCAGCTGCAGCTTTTAAGCTACTCAACATGTGCTGCAACAGGTTCCACAAATTGAGTCTAGAACTATAAAACACAAGTTTATACAAAGCTTGTTTGAACAATAAGAGTGATCGCAAATACCTTGTCATAACACTGGAATGCTCCAATTCCTGGGAATTTCCATGTTCCATTCTGCTCTGGATATGAAGGATAGCGAAGTTCGCCTGCTGGACCCATTCCTACTTGGATTTCCTGAATGGAGCAAACTCTTGTTGAAACATCAATTCAAAACAATATTTGTCAAATAAGATACTACTACTGTTACAACAATAATTTGGAAACTGACAATAGGGATGGCATTGCAAGTGTCGTCCACCATCAAAATTACCCAAAAAACGGAATAACCACCCAAGCTAGAGGTCAAGTACTCATACTCTTGGTGTTTCAGAATGACAAGGTTCAGAGTTACAACAATAATTTGGATACTAACTATAGGGATAGTATTGCAAATGTCGTCCACTGTCAAAACTACCCAAAAAACGGAATAACAACGCAAGCTAGGGGTCAAGTACTACTCTTGGTGTTTCAGAATGACACGGTTCAGCTATAGTTCTCACGTTCGATGTACTTTAGAATCTAATATAGTGCATGAAAATATTTATTCAAAAATCCCGTAAACCATGAAAGAACTTTACTAACTAGCAAAAACCAGAGCAGTAAATCGTCAATTGAAATAATGACAACCACCCAAGTTCTTAAACTACATTCTAGTCCTACAATGGTTTTAAACATTTAGTCAGCCCAAGGATAGCACTCAAAAAACAAACATTTGTGGCAAATCAAGAAATATAAAAACCAGAAAAAGAGTCAGTTAATTACCACAATGGTGTCACCAAGAAGATGCTTGAAGTTGTCTCTGAAGGCACGCATGAAATCAGAGTAGCACTGAACAGGAGTCCTCCCCTTGAGAACGGGAAGGTTGTCGCAACCTAGTGATATATATTCATAATTCCTTCTTCCCCACTGATCCGTATATGCAAGATCTGGGTGTTTGTCAACCTCTTCCACAACCCATTTGGGTAAAGGAATGCTGCAAAGGGGGAAAAAAACAATCCATCATTTATCTAGACTAGCCCTTGTAGTTCACCAAAACTCATAAAAATTAAGTAAAAGCCACCATATTAAAAGCAATAAAATTTTCTCTAAAGAACACGTATTTTTGCTTGCACGCAACTACCACGCTCATCCAACTCTAGTACCATCGTGCAAGTAAAAATCATCACTTCATATTGTAAAGTTACTATAACTTTGTTGTGAGCATACTCATAACGCGTAGATACACGCATTGGAAGAATATCATTAATGATAATACTGCATAAAAAAAGATGACAAAAGAGAAAGAAACTTACAAGCAAGAGTCGCCAACGTTGCCTCCACACTGGTGAAACGACATGACAGCCTGAACCTTAAGGCCGTGTCGTTTAGCCATTTCCAGAAGCTCGTTATAGCCTCCCCAATTATAAACACCAGCCTCATCTCTCTCCACCAATCCCCACCACACGTCCATCATTATCCCCTCTACTCCCGCGCTTTTCAGCGCCTGCAAACTCGCGTTCACAGCTTTCCTCCTATTCACAGTGTTCCCAGCCGTGACGCTGTCCAACGGCATCATTACGTATACCGGAACTCCCTTACCTTTCTCCACGGCTCCTCCTTCCCTGTACATCTTCTCCTCCTTTTCAACCAGCCCCGTCTCGTATGCTTTGCACGCCACCGACAGATCTGGACGCATAGCGCTCAGTATCGGAGACCTACATGGACTCGTTGGTTGGGACTTTTGTTCCACGTTGTCAGATTTCTGAATCTTGCATCGCATGCTCGGAACCGGAGATTTCCACACCGCCGCGGCGTTAACGGTAGCTGTGGCGTCTCCGGTGGTGGTGCTGGTGATTGATTCTGCTGAGATTGGCGTTCCAGCAAGAGCTCCGATCTGGTGAGCGATATCCATTGCCATTTCCTGTACACTTCCTTTCTGTTTTCGAGATTCAAAAGAAAATTTCAAAATGAAAGCTTTTTTTATAATACTTTAGAAAGTATGCAAATCTCTCTCTTCTATGAACAGAGCCTTTGTTTGCGAATAAGGTAGAAACTGAAGGGTAGGAGCATGGGTGACATTTATAGGACATTGAGAAGATAAGATTAAAATAATCTTGTTGTGTTTATCCGTAAACTTAATGACACGTGTATGTGTTGCTACGTGGCGGCTCAAGGGGCGTGTGAAAAGGCGACGGCTACGATCTCTCATCTACATGTGATGATGGACGGCTGGATCTAAAAGCGCGTGAACTTTTCCAACGGGAGTGGGGACGGCCTTTTCGGATTGTTTTTTATAATTGAATAAAAAGAAGAACGAATTAGGAAGCGACAAGTATGGGATTACGAGTGTTTAACATGTCGTGCACTTTTGGGTGAGCTGCGCAATGGTATGGATGGCGAAAGGAAATTGAGAGCCGACGTGTGTGGCGCCTGGCTGAGGGTGATTAAAGTTGCCGTGAGGTGAGGATGAGACTCGTGTGGGCTTAAAGTTAGACGGGTGGCACTGGCCTGGTGATCCGTGATCATTGGTGCGAGGATGCGGAAGATTCTGTGTGTGTGATTGCCTTTGATCTGATACGTTGATTGCAGGAAGTGTGGGGACCACCGTTGAGATATGTGGTGGGTGGCTAGCGTAGTACAAGTTTGGTGGCCAAGTGGCCCGATGTAGAAGCGTCGCGGATGTCGCTTAGTATGGAAGAAAATGCAGGCCAATTTCGGGAACTTACAGGAATGGTCCGATTACGTGGATACCTTATCGGCATATTCGGATCATATCTCAACATCCCATCCAATGATCCAATTCGTATTCAATAATTTACAATTTCAATAATTTTCCAAATGGATCTTTTTCTTTTACAACTTGATCACATGCCGTCGCTTCACATGAAAATAAGGGGAGGATACAAACGCAGGCCTGGGGGTGGCAATTTCAAACCTGGACTTAGTTTAAAATCTGCAAACTAAACTCAAACCGGCAGATACCAAGTCACTCCAATCTTCTTAAAAGCTTGACCATGATTTGAATAATCAACATATCAATATGACTACCGCAAATTGGTAACAAGATCATATGGATTGTACCTACAGCTTCTACGTCTAGATCATCAAAGTGTAAGATCCTTTCACTATTTCTTACATCCTTGAGAATAACGAGTACTTGCAAAGTGAAAGACGTAAGAGCCATCTTTCACGGTTCAGCTGCAAAACCAAAGAATGCACACAACAAAGGTAACCCAAACTTAAAAACTTGCTGAGTAGATAAATGCCAACGAGACAAATCTTCTAGCTAGAGAAATTGAATAGTTAATAGGGAACATAGACAGAAACCTGTCTGTCAGCAAATAGTAACAAGGATTAAATGTTATGATTAATCTATAAAAGGTTCATGTTCCATGCCTGGATTATTGAACATTGGTGCTTTTAGTGGCTAGAACAAACTCGAAGCTAAACATCGAAGGCCTATAGGATTGCGTAAGTAATAAAAAGGCTACTTCAACAAATTTTATCCAAAGCTCCACTTAGATACAGTTTAAATATTGTTATGGTGGAAATCACAAATAGATTTGCTTCAATTATCTGAAATATATATATAAAGGAAAACAGACTCTTGATTGCATTCGTCAAATAGAAATCAAAAGTTCAATAAGTCCTAAATTGGAAACAACTAACTTCAACCCAGCGATTTAACAACTGAAATCAAGGGGTTAGCACCGAAAACCAAAGTAAAACAAGAGGGCTTGTTTTGGGATGAATCAGTTGAAGTCGGAGTCGTCGAAGTCGTCGTCGAAGTTATTGAAGAAATCGGCGTCGGCGAGCTTGTTGTCGAGGTTGATGACACCCTCGGAGAAGATCTCGAGAGGATCAACGTCATCTACGTCCATGGCCACGGTGGCTGCCTGCTCTTCCACGTCCGCAACGAAGAAGTCTGCCTGCACCGACTGCATCTCTTTCTCCCCTTCTCCCGTCTCTCTGCCCTTCCACCGATGTGAACAGCTAAACGCGACCTACTACACTTTATGTCGGCTATTACGGTGCCGTTTGACAACTACGACAAAGGACATATAGAGATGGCAAATATTATCCCACACATCAAACTCAAATGGCAAAATTTGACTTTGAATTTAAAAAATTAGTTTAAAATTCAGTTTAAAAGGTTTCATAATTCAAATTCTATCACCAAAAATATTTTATTTTAATTAGTTATTAATTTAAAAACCTATAAATTAAAATAACGTTATTTTAATAATTAATTTAAATATTATCATTTTGTAGTAGTTAATTGTATTTACTGCGACTAGAGATTTAAAAAAAAGTATTTTTGATGCTAATTTCTAATAAAATTAAGTTGATTTAATTATCTTCATATATTAGAATAAGACATTATGATTTTTTATTTAATATTAATAAAACTTATAACTGCTATTTTTAAATGTACGTTTAATAGATTATTTGTATATATAATAATCATAAATTCATATTTTGAATAAATTAATTATTTAAATATAAATCATAGAATCGATCTAAATGATATTTATAAATTAGCATCTATTTTAGTTCAGTAAATTAAATTTGAGATTATTTATAATATACAACAATCATCTTCCTCATTATTCATTAAGCAATCAAAGGAAGCTTGCAGCTTTGCAACTTGATGTTTAAGTAGGCATTCTGGCTTGTGGTTACTGATGAAAATCAATTAAAAGATCAAACTAGAGTTTGTGAGTACAATTAAGAAAGAATAACTACGTTCTCTCACAAAAGACTCTGTCAACTAGCAAATAGCTGAACTCTATTGACATAGCAAGTAGATGCAGGATTCTGGAGGCACTCACAAAAGCTATCCTCATTCTTGGGAAATGATTTTGGCAATGGATGATCAGGAATTACACCAACCTACAATGGAATTTTACAACAGTGAATCAGAAAAGAGTCCAAAGAATGCAAATAGAATCAACTGTATATAAGTAGCAGTAGACCTTGTCAATATCAGTGTGAGCAGGAGTCTCATAACGAGCTACTGTAACAGCCAGTCCTGATCCATCAGATAACTGAAAGACTGACTGAATCTTGCTGCAGAACAGGAAGGAAATGGACTTGTGACATCAAAACAACCTCTTAAAAGGCAGAGAAGGTAGTGAGTAGTGACATTAACATTACCCTTTGCCAAATGTTGGTTCTCCATACAACACAGCACGTTTATTGTCTTTCAATGCACCAGCTAAGATTTCACTTGCACTTGCAGTTCCTTTGTTCACCTAATTGAAGGAAACCTCAAGAGATTGTTACTAGAGTTCCTACAGATATTAGGTTCAAATTCACAAGCATGAGGACGAATTATGAGAATTGATTGGGTATGTTTTTATGGTTGATTAAGCAGAGCACAAAACCATGGTGTTTTATGCAATTTCAATTTTGGGTTCCTTTAAGCTGTAGCTTAAGCATTCCCAGTTATCAAGAAACATACCAGAACAGCCAGGGGTTCTGAAGCAGCCACGGCACCACCGCCATCCGCGTCATAAATATCTCTTACACCACGACTGTCGCAAATATAAACGATCACACCTTTATCTAACCTGAAACGCTAATATATAAGTAAGAAAAAGATCGTCTTCAATGAACTTGTGGCAGAAATCCAGATTAAGAAAAAGATTTAGGTCCCTCATCAACCAAATGCCTTGAAAATTGTAAGCGAAGACACACCAGAATTTCTTCACAAGTACTAGACCAAATTCTCAAACATTATAATATAGTTTCAATGAACTCAACTAAAAATTATTTCCAACTTGTACAAGGAACTAAATGACATGTAAAGATGATTGTGGATACAAAAACAGCAGGTCAAACCCCAAAGAGTTTACTACTTGGGCACTGCTCTAGCTCCAAAACAGTTCTGTATGGTAAATGTTTACCTAAGAACTTTATGAGATTTACATGATTAACAAAAATACAAGTTTCCTTTCAACTAAAGACATGACTAGTAAAAGTAAGAGAACCACATTCAAAATCAAGTTGTATTATATGGAAGTTGTTCACCAGCAGATATCTGAAATTACTTACCAAAGCTTGGCAATCTCAACTCCTTCAGGAAACAGCCCACCACTGCAGCAAATTGAACCTCGTCATATAATCCGCCAAAAGCCCCAGTTTAAACTGTACTATGTTAAAAGCTTATCACCTGTTATCTCGAAGATCTAACACATAGGCGTCGACACCATGAATCCTTAAATTATCAATAGCTTCCTTTACTGCACCTGCAGGCAAACCAAATTCTTCATAATCTTGATAAATGGATCAAACTTTTTCAATTGGAAACCTGGGAGTACAAAGAAATAGATGTTTCTTTTTCTTGGAAAATATATTCTGGAGGTAAGGTGTCAAGTGATTTTGTTCCCAAATTTACAGGAAACATTGTAAAACATTATATGTCCCTAGAAAAAAAGCTGCCTCTTATTCAACAGATTTGGACTGAATAAATGTCTTATAGGTATAACGTTCATGATATCTAACTGCCTTTCAATCACAGAAGAATAAAGCTATAAATATGCATCATCTAAAATGAAAAACAAAGGTTTGCACTGAAATTTTAACACTGCAAAAATCAAAAAGGCTTTTTTGTCAAAGAAAGATGAATTGACCTTAGTTCTCTTTGAGACAGTTTTATAGATTCATTTATAAATTTCAAGACATAGACCATGAACTTGATTAGAGTAACTACTCTGAAATTACAACAGAATTGGACAGCAACTTAACACAATTTAAATGATTTGGTACCAAGTCTAGGCATCAAGAGTGTGCTTTTAAAATCATACAAAACTGCCTCCAAAAACATATCATTCCAAAAATATGCTTCAATTCGTAGCTAAGAACACAAATAGCTTGTTGACAGTTAGAATACAATATAACCTTTTGACAGGGTTGAACAGATAAAAGCAGCTATTTCTACCTACCTGAAGCATTTTTGTTGAATGATGTTAGTTTAATATAACCAATCATGGGGAAATTCTTCTCCGAATCAGGGACCTTACAAAGTCTTGATTTGACAGGATTTAGGGAGACTTTCTCCCTCCTGGAAACAAACAGTTGATCAGTTATAATCTACTAAAAGAAAT
The DNA here is from genome assembly GCA_025629805.1 of Erythroxylum baracoense. NCBI lineage: Eukaryota > Viridiplantae > Streptophyta > Magnoliopsida > Malpighiales > Erythroxylaceae > Erythroxylum > Erythroxylum baracoense. The sequence continues at coordinate 47,751,449 of JAOTAY010000191.1, forward strand.
ATACTGTAATCATTTTGCTACTTGACTTGAGAGTTCAGTGGAAAAAACATAAAAGCACCAAATTTCTAGTTGATATGGATGAATTGAGAGGTTAATAGAGGGGAATTACATCAAATCAAAATGCCTTATTTCAGATCCACTGCGAATGGTTAATTCCACAGAACTTCCTTCTGGTCCCCTAAAATCCAACATGGAAGTTTTTCATTAGACTATCCTATGAATAAGAGGGCATCATTAACAATTAGTTTCCAGTTAATCTGTGTCAGGAACAAGATACTCACTGTAACCGGTTTGCTGCATCATAAATTCCCATGCTTTCTGTGCTTGTATTATCAATCGCAAGGATAATGTCCCCAGATAAAATTCCAGCCCTATCTGCAGGACCTCCAGGAGAAGCTGAAATAACAAGAAGCCCAGCAGGTGATTCATCAGAGACTGTAGGATAGCCTATTGATAGGCCTACCCCGGTCAAAGCACTTTGTGTCCCAGACTGCCTTCATAGAATATACAGACAGGTTTTTAATAGATTTGTATGATTCCTTCATAGAATACAACACATTAATGGATTCAACATCCTCCCTATTACTAAGATTAAAGTATAATAACAGTACAAATGAGATGAAAAAGTTGCCTCATACCCGCAAACTTTTAAAATTTTCAGGTTCCAGAAACCTAGTGAAAGGGTCATCCAGGGTCGCAAGCATCTTCCTTATAGCCATATCTGTGCAAAAAATCCACCATTTAAGATTAGGAAACTGATATGTGTCTGCAACTTTTACGAAGTCCAGTAAAGTAATCTGATAAAATGGTTAAATTTATCAAAATTGATAAAACAAAATTACTATACAGCTGCAGTTTACATAACTCATCTGTATTAAAAGGATTACATGTTTCCAAATGCAATTTAGTTTCAGAAGCACCTCTTTTTGTCAGGAAATATTGTTCCACGTCTAGACGTAACTTTGAGGGAAAAAGGAAAATGAAAATTATCCATTCTACCAGATATTCTAGCCACATCTAAGAAGCATTTGTTCCCCAAAAAGAAAAGACTACTGCAACAAAACCAAGTTTGTTCTTCAAGCAGAGGTCGGGAAGAATTGGATAAAGCTCATTTGAGGTTCAGTATAAGAGTTGCTATCGGCATATATTAGTGCAATATAGTCAGAAGAGAGTTTAAGGAGGTGAAAAAACATTAAATTGACTGTAGACTCTATGTGCAGATAAGAATCAACAGTCTAAATAAGAAACTATAGAAAAAGCGCCAGAACTCATAAACAATCAGCAAAAATAAACTTCGAAATATATTTGTTACACATTCAACTCATTTAAACACACTTTTCTGAGCAATCATCATGGATAATTGGGCACAAATATTGCAGATCAATGCAAATAGCCACAATAAGAAAGAAGTCATATAGCCTTGTGGCTTTATCATAAATAACAAAGGTCCTATTTCCTTTTCTAAGGAAGTAGCATCACCTCTTTCGAATCAGTAGAGCTTTCAGATAAGCAAGAAAAATTAGAATTTCTCAAGATAGATGAGGTGTACTAAAACACCAAGACAGATGGCTGCAAGGAAGGGAATCATACATGTCTCTTCACGTGTATTCATTGGTTCATTCCGCAATGCAGTTTCCCTGTAACGGAACCAATTTTGACCATTGAAAGTCTTATCAACATATGCACGGTCAATGGTTCTCCATGCCTCCAGGAAGAGGAGGTTCTCTTCAGTAAGGGCCCCTAAGCATAGACAAAGACCATAGGAGGAAAAAGAAAATCATCACTTGGGAATCTGACAGTTCCACTTTCATATTTACATAGGACTTTTTACTCACATGAGGCATTGGAGGTAATGACATTAGAAGCTGATGTAACAAGTAGAATTGCAGTGACTAAATGGACGAAAAATTTAGATGCATGTTTCCTCATTTTTTCTGAATAAATCATTGAGGATGTATGCTTGCAGCCATAACTCCTTGACTTGAGGTTCCATCCATAGCTTATCAAAGACAAACTAAGCTGCAAAGAATGACTTCTGGTGATTCTTTGTAAAGGATGATGTAAAAGGTCATCAGTCCAAGCTCCATCCTTGCTGTAATATCTTTGCCTGTAATTCACAATGGCTCCCAGCCATGGGCTATGTAATCTAGCTTCTACCACAGATAGAGATTTGTGCAGTAGCGCCTATGTAACATATCGAACCAAAGCTAATAAATACATCAACCAAAAGTTTTTCTCTGTATCGGAAAATTCTACTTTATAATAAAGACAGCCATTCAGTTTATGCATTCTACACCCATTTTCTTTTCACTTGACCAATTATATACTCAGGGTTAGGGAAGCATTACAGTTATGATGAGGGACTCCACTCCACAATGGAATGCCTAATTGCGGCACCAAATGTTGTCGAAGCCACAATAATTGGTGTTTCAAATGAAGATGGAAAAAGGAAACAAACTTTCACTACGTCTCCCATCTGGATTCACCATTCCTAAAATTCAACCCTTCAGGCGCTCTTTCAATTCCTTTTAATCACTAATGTACAATTTGTCATAACCAACTATGTCCTAATCAACTCGTAGTGAAAACCACCAACCTTGAAAAAGAGGAAATTTCACATTCTTTACACCATCAATTACTGTGCTTTTAACAACTCTAACCATAAATTACTGTGCTTTTAACAACTCTTAACAGTCCATATCACATCATAATTTATTAATCCGAAGTTAACTCATTAGTATTTTACTACTACTACTACCCGACAGATATCATCAAAGCAGAGGTGAAAGGAAAAGAAATGGTTACCCGAGTACTGGTGGGCAGGAAAAGCGCGGAATTGAGAGGGAATCTGTTGGAGTGGAAGATAATGAAGCGAGAGGGACGAGGAAGAGTGGTTGAGGTTGCAAGAACCTCCATGGGAAAATATTTCCCGGCTACAATGTTATGCAACGCTGGTTTCTTATTGGTCCCATTTTATGTTGTCCTCTGGTCTGCCATTTTCGGTTGATAACGTTTGTCAGTTATATTGGGTCGTGAGAGGCCGATTGCTAAACTCCGGATTTCCGAAGTTCATCTCATACTTGGGGATAAGTACCAATTACTAAGTAAACAATTTTTAAAAAATCGGCCAAAAAAAAGATAGCAAAAGCTTATATTTTAACTAAATTTGCGAACTTCTCCCCGTAGAGTGGGAGAAATAACATTGGGTTAATTATGATAATCAAATTTGAATTTTCGTTAAATTTTTAATTATAAATTAAATTTTAAAAAGTAATTAAAAAAATATTTAAACTTTCAATTTTTTCATTTTTAATCCGACATTAGTCATTATGTTAATTTTGCTGATGTGGCTTGTTACGTGTTTCAAAAACCTTAACTATTAATATACGTCAACCAAAATTAACACAAAAAATAAAAATTGATGAAACTACATCGTTTAATCACATAATTAAACACAACATTGTTATTTAAAAATGACTTAAATTAGATTATGCAGTCCTGACGACCTTACTATTTGATTTTAACTTTTCTCTTTGTTTTCAGTTTGTTCTCTCGACGCTCTCACCTTTCGATTTTCATATTACGTAGTCTTAACGATCTCACACTAAGGACATAAAGAGAACGAACTAAAAACGAAGAGTTTACTAATGCAGTATACTGTAATGCGAGAGTAATTTGGAATGTTAAAAGAATAAACAAAAAGGCCGATGACATCGGGAGAACATCGTATAACGTCGGACTAGAATTGAAGAAAACTAAACGTTTCAACATTTTATTACCACTTTATTAAGTGTGGGCTATAATTAAAAAAATTAAAATTTTAAGTATTAACTACTTTTTAAAGTTCAGACTATAATTAAAAAATTGCTGAAATTTTGAGCTTTTATTTATTTAACAATATTCAGAATCTTCTCTTTTTTTCTTTTCAATAGCATCTATAATTTCAATATCGTATTAACTATTTCAAATATAAATAAAAAAATAAATCTTATAATTAGATAATCAAGTGTTATTTACCAAACCTTTGAATCCTGTCCTCTGATTCGTGATTGCTAGACCTACTATTGGAGTTTCCACGAGCAATATAATTTTGGTGGAATTTAAGAATAGATGCACTAGAACAAACACTTTTGGATAGTGTGCTGGAGATTAACTTAAGACAAAGAGGAAAAGGACGAACAGAAATTTAATAATTACAAGATAAAAAATAAATTGAGAAAATAAAAGAAAAATATTAAAATATATTATCAATTTAACAACATAAAACCAATTTGTTCGATTATTTTAAATAGTCTAGATTTTATATATGAATTTTATAGTATCAATAAAATCTTTTGTTAAATATAATAATAAAAATAAAATATATCATTAACCTTAATACATAAATATTAATTAAGTAAATGTGATTTTTATTATGCTTTATTTATTTTTCATGTTTTGAACAATCGAGAATGCAAATAATTCTATTAGATTGCAATATAAGGAAGAGCAAGCGCTTAAACTCAATGTTTTAAAGGTGAAAGACAAAAATAAAATGTATGACAAAAAGTTTAAAGTTTAAGCTTTAAAGTTTAAAAGATTTTGACCGACATTATACCATCGTAAAATCAATTAAAGATTTAATAAATCTAAAAAAATTTAAAAATAATTGAAGAAGACTATTTTTACTCATCAAAAAATTTAAATTTTAATTGAAAATAAAATTATTAAATAAAAATTAATTGATTATTTTAGTTTATAAAAATCAATTAGTTTATAAAAGGACCTATTAATTAATAATTTAGTTAGTTTTAATAATAAATATTATTAGATTAAATTAAACCAAAAAAGTAAACGTCGAACTAAAATTTTAACCGATTCAAAGTTTTTACTGTTAAACCAATATAATAAATTTGGTTTTTGAAACATTGTTTAAATCCCTCCACCAATGAATCAATGTTGATAATCTTTGCTGAAATTTGTCTTACCATATTTATACTACTCAAAAAAGCTTCAAATAATTGTGACAAGTAATATTATTTTATGCGGAGATCTTTTGTAACTATAAGATCACAAGTTCAAATTACAAAAATAGCCTCAATGGAAAAATATTTTTGATATATATATATATATATATATATAGTTTGGTGTTAATAGCCTAGTTTATATTGTTTTATCCTCTCATAATGGATAATTGAAAAAATCTTCCCACCAAATTATCAATATTTTAAAAATGAAATTGTAAGTTTATATCGTAAATTTAAAATATGATAAAAAGAAATTATATTTATTTATGAAAGAATTTAAAGTTTAATTGAAAAAATTTTAAAAATTAATTTATTTTAGTTTATAAAAATTTATTAATTTATTGATTAATAAACTAATAAGTGTTTAACAATAAAATTGTTAAAGTAAACTGAAAAGTAAAAAATTAAATCGATCCATTTAAAATTGGTAAACACTTTTTAAGTTGTAGCTTCTTAGGGGTGGTCGAGTTGATAGAGTAGGAGGTATGAGATTAAAAGGTCCTATGTTCGAATTCCTCTATTTATGCTCTCTTGATTGAGCTTATCGTATAGGACTTGTTTAGTACGGAATATTTAGTTAGTCTATTTGCAGGTTATTGTGTCAATCCGAAAATTTACTCAATATATATTTAAAGGTAAAGATGTCAATGGGCCAGGCTGCGGGTCCGACCTGTGGTCACCCCAGCCCGTTTATATTTTTTAATTAAAAAATATTAAATTACTTCATTTTGGATAAAACGATACCGTTTTGTCTAAAATAATTAGGCCTGGCTAGCCTGTAGCCTACCTATGACTTGTCAAATTAGGGTCAAAAACAAGTCAGGCTAGGCCAGATTGGACAGATCGGGTTGAAATTGGTATCCGTATTTAAATGATAGCAATTACGGGATATTTCGTTTTCGGGGAAAAAAAAAAGGAAACTTTTAAAGTTGTAGAGACTGAAAGTGATAACAAGGCTTGATGCTATTTGCTTCGCAGTTGCCCTAATAGTGACAAATCGATTACCACCACGAACAAAAGGTAGTGTTCTGTCAATGTTTTGTCTACTTTATGATACTTTTGACCCTATTACATAATGGGTACTTGCTGGGATTTTAAGCTTCACTGAACATTTTAATCCTGGCACTGATTTTAGCTATATAAATGAGACCTGAATCAAAATTAGGCAAGTAACGGATGAATTTGCTAATCGCTTTTGTTTCCCCACAAATAGGAATACCCAACATAATTACACAGCTGGAATATGATGTAAAGGGTAATTTATAATTAAAATATAAAGAAAAAATTCTCAAAAATTTTAGAATTTTTTTACATATTTAAATTATTTTTAAATAATATCTTAAACTGGATCAAAAGTTAAAAAATTTTAAGGTTTCAATGATTAATCGTCGTAAAATTAATTAAAATTAAAATATTTGAAATATGATTAAAAAATTATTTCTTTGTTTAATTGAAAATTTTATTAAATAAAAATTGATAAATTTGATCAAATTTTTTAATTTATATTTTTAAGTATGCACCGGTAAGGTGGTTGTATTGGAATCAAACGTGGCCTAAAAGCCACCAAATGGCTTTTCAATTGGTGCTCTGTTTTTCTGATTTATCATGTCTTTTTGGCTTCCTCTTCTTTTTCTATGATAAACGATCTTTTGGATTCAGTGTGAACCAGTGAATGACAGTATTCAAAGGGTTTTACCAGTTCCAATCTTCTAGCATCACAGGAATCTGAAAGGCTAAAGTCACCGGGGACCCACGTGGACGTACGTCTACGAGAAAAAAACATCAGCTTTGAAAGTAAAACGATGAAGGGGTCTTTTGTTTGGTTCCTAAGAAACAAATACTATTTATTTTCCATTACTAATATCATAAAATTGAAGTCCTTTTCTTCTCTGCGTTCAAGTAATTGCATCGCTTCACTTGCACGACATGATCCAAAGTAATGAACACAGAAACAAGGGACTCTGCTCCAGCCACTCGTTATCTTCAATCTGCACTACCCACCCACTTATCTAAAAATCTACCAAGATAACATAATTATATTCTTACCTAAACCAATAATAATAATAATAATAAAGCAATTTCTAAATAGTTGTACTCGGAACAGCAACAGCAGGTCCAATTTTTCTCAATTGGATCCCGTTGTTCTGAGATTCGTCGTCGTCGTCATGGTAAACATAAGCAAAGCCACCGTGCCGGGTCAGATCCATGCCGGCCAACTCATCCTCGGGAGAGATCCGCAAAAGCTTAAGCTTATGAAGAATGAAAAACAAAGGACCCATGGTAGCACTGACCCACCCGGTTATGACTAATATCTGAATCACATGAGCAGCCAACAGCTTTCCACCCCCGCCCATGAACAACCCGTATGGTCGACCCTGTTTATTCGGGTAAACCTCCCTTACGTATTTCTCCGAGGCAAACAACGCCGTGAATATCACTCCCCACGCGCCACAACCACCGTGAAGCTGCGCTGCCTCCAGCGGGTCGTCAAACTTAAACTTCTCCGCTAACTTGTTGAAACCGATCAGAACCAAAGCCGCAACAAACCCGCATATTATAGCAGCCCACGGCTCGACCACGGAGCACCCTGAAGTTATGGCCGCGAACCCACCAAGCAAACCGTTGCACACATCGGTTACGTTCCAGTGACCCGATAACAATCTTTTGCCGAAAAGGGTGGTCAAGGCCGCAGTGGAGCCTGCAAGGGTGGTGGTGACGGCGGTCCGACCGATCGCACTCCATTGACCGTAATAGCTACCAGCAGAGTAAGCACTCAGGATTTTGGTAAACGACCCAGGGTTGAAACCGTACCAACCGAACCAGAGCATGAATGTACCAAGCACCACGAGTGAAGCACTGTGTCCACGTAAAGCCAAAACCTTGCCTGATGCAAAACGGCCGATTCTCGGACCTTCAATAAGAGCACCCCAGAAACCCGCGATGCCACCCACCATGTGAACAACTCCTGAACCAGCAAAGTCAATGACTCCAGTACCAAACAAGAGATCTAAATCAGATTTGGTGGGACTAGCCCAACCATCTAGAGACCAGAACCAGTGAGACACAACAGGGTAAACAAACCCAGTTAAAAACGAAGAGTAGATCAAGTAGGCGACGAACTGGGTTCTTTCAGCTATGGAGCCACTAGTGATCCCAGCGGCTGCTATAGCAAAAGCCCACTGATAAAGGAAGTAGCTGTAGTCAAAGTTGGAGGTGGGAAACGACTTGAGAGCGAAGTTGTGGCGACCAATGAATCCATTAGTGGGGGTACCAAAGGCAAAGGCGAAGCCGAAGAGGTAATAGAAGAGGCCACCAGCAGCGGCGTCGAGGACGTTGGTGAGCATGATGTTCATAGTGTTCTTGGCGCGAACAGAGCCAGCACAGAGCATGGCGAAGCCCAGCTGCATGGAGAAGACAAGGTAGGCGGAGAAGAGAAGGTACGTGCTGTCGACGGCATATTGTGTAGCAGTGAAGGTGTCAGCGGCCGTGGAGAAGCGGGAGCATATGAAGTCGGCAACGGCGGAGGAGTTGGTGACGTTGGGGCCGAGGAGCTGGGTCAGTTGGTCGGAGGAGCAGGTCATGGAGGCCATGGTGTAGGATTCTCTTCTGGATTTTTGGTAGGTAGAGATTGAGATTTGAAAGACAGAGAGGAACCTAATTATATTCTTCAGATATGTACAGTTGGAACTTGGAAGAGTGTTAAGGAGAAGTTAAATAGAAGAAATGCTGAAAATTGAAAAATGTAATATGCCTATATTATTATTATTGGTGGGTTCTCAATCACGTGCAGAACTAAATATCATATACAAGCTTTCTTTTTTACGCACACATGACATTTATATATATAATTTTAATTTGGATCTCGTTAGTTTAAAATCAGATTACGAATTGGATTTCAACTAAAATATAAAGTTTTAACTTGTTTACTACAAAACCACAACGCACACTGTCTCCGATAGAATCAAACTCGGGTGTAGTTGACCAGTGCGGAGGAGGACGAGCAGGAGTCTCTGGGTTTGTATATACAATATGTATGTATTGTATATACTCCAGAATCTTAGGGGAGTAAGGCACTGTCTCATTGTTGTATTGACCAATCAGATATTAGCTTTTTGTTTGAGAAAAGAAAAATAAAATTTAATCTTGCGAGCAGTTCTGTCTCGAGGCTTTTACGTAATCTTAATTATTATTAATTAATAATTACTCGTTATATTAGTTTATTAAAGTAGGCTGGCTAGTGGCTTCTTCAATTCTCTGTTACGAAGAAAGAGGAATGAATGTTGCCGCCGCTTTCGCCAGCTGGACTGGATCCAACTGTCAGTTGTTCCAATGCAGATCTCCTGTGCCCAATAACCCAACTCCCCCTGTTCCTAAATGATCCCAGCCATTTAATAAGTGAGACCACTTTTTATTAGATGGCTGAGATCATTTGGGAACAGGGGAACAGGGTTATTGGGTACAGGAGATCTGGACTCCAGTTGTTCTGGCGTCAGTTATAAATGAAAGATATCGTTGATTTTCTAATTTGAAGAATGATATTTTTGGGTTTTGGCCTAAAATTAAATCCAAATATTACAAAAAAAAATCAAATAGGCGTAGATTTTTCTATCTTGGTCAAAATCGATTCAATTTTCAAATATTTTTAAAAAATTTCAGTTTATAATAGATTTATACAAATTTATAATATGACTTGACGACGTCTACAACAACGAAAATATTATTAAGTAGAAATTTCATTGATATGCGAAATTATAAGAGATTTAGTAATACGCAATTTTACCTATAAGTACTAGAGAGATTGTTTCTAAACTAATTAATATGTCTCTATTTCTTAAAAATTAAATGACTTGAGTTTTAGGTTTTAAGTTTAAAAAGTAACCCCAAAAATTTATAAGACCAATTTGGATTATACAAAAACGAAAAACATTTCAACTAAAACATATATTCATAAAGATTTTAACTTTAGGTCTCCCAATGATGATATTAACAATTTTTAATTTAAATACCATTCAAATAAATATTTTATTATTTAAATTTTTATAAATAAATTTTATATTAAATTATTTAAACTTGTAGTCTATTTTTTGAAAATTTTTATTTTATAATAAGTTTATGATTATTTTCACTTGAAAATGATTAAATATTTTTGTTCAAATTTAACGTGATTTCATATACTAAGATATAAATTAACTTTAATTTTTTTCGATCATATTTTATATAATTATTAAAAAAATTTATGAGATATGGACCTATAAATTACTTTAAATTTGAAAATTTTATAATTGATTGAGTTTGAGTTGGATGTAAAACGTAACGGGATCGTAGTTATATATCCCGGATCGAATGTAAAAGGGAAATAAACGAATAAATGCGAAAAATATCTGATTTCGGTTCCATAACTTTGGACGAGCTTTTCGAAGTTAAAACGAACGCAAATCCACCGTCGTCTTCAAGGGAACTCCTCACCGGGATGCGGTAAAGCCTTTCTACAGTTTTCTCAAAGCGTAAACTCTCTTAACAGGTTATAGAATCCTTATATTTACGAATAATATTAACAACTGCAAGAGACCTTAATCTTTATTTTATATATAACATTCATATTGGGCTTCCCCATCACAGGCCCGATATGGATCTAGTCCACACTGATCAGGATCCATTTTCTTCCTGAACTTTGACCCATTGACTTAGATCATTTATTGGGCCACTTTATTTTCTTTATCTAAATCAAATTACGTAACTTGACCGATAAGTTATTGGAAAACCAAAAAATGCAATTAAATTTTGTCCAACTCTATGAAAAATGTCAAAATTCTCCATCATTCTCCCCCTTGGGCAATACTTATTGCAATATTGATTAAAGTTTAAAACAGTTTTAAAATTCGGTTAAGTCACGCTAATGTATTAGTCGACTAGATTTAAAAACAAAACATTTGATCCAAAGATAACGAAAGTCCATCATCCCGTCCTATAAGGCTTTCAATACCGAAAAGTATTAAATGCACATGTTATGTGTGATACAAATCTAATGCAATCACACATATCTAATACCTCACTAACATGAATGAGAAAATGGAGTGTAGCAAACTAAGATGATACATGTATGATCTAAATTATATCATCTTCGTTTGTATGTCTCAATTTCTCTAAACTTTATGCTAAACCAAATATGCTAAACTACATTAGAGAAATCGTGTTTTCTCTCACTGAATGCTAAATAGCATTAGAAAAAACATGTTTTCTCTCATCAAATGTTAAACAGCATCAGAGAAAACCTTTATGTTCTCTAACTGAATGCTAAACTGCATTAGAGAACCTTTATGAAATTGAAAACTTATATTCCCCTATATTATGTCAAAATTCATGGATATCCGTATAAAAATGTATGTGTCCAAATGATATAGGCTCAAGGTCAATCTGTATATATGCCCAATGACCTTTAAATGCTTAAGATCGAAAAAAATCTTAAGACTTTCACACGTATTATGACAATGTACGATAACACGTATTATTGAGGATAAACGATGATCATCTTTATTGATGAACCACCATACCGTCATAATACATCAACTATATAAACGTACAAATGTACATGGAGCAAACATAACGATCCTCTAATTGACAATGTCTAAATACTTCAAAACACCCATACTGTATACTTGTCTCACAATCATAAGTAGGCGAAGTCCTTTAGTTAAAGGATCGACTAACATTTCCTCAGTCCTTAAATGCTCCAAAATGTAATGTCACATTTTCGTATCAACTCCTTTGTGATCAAATATTTGACCTCCAAATGTTAAGATCTTGTGATATTCTTTGTTGTTACTAAACAATATAACAGCAAGATTATCACAGTACAAATGAATGGGTCTAACCTCTTTATTAGCCATAAACAACTCATAAATTAAGTTTTTGAGCCAAACCGTCTATAAAACAACCCCATAGAGGAAGTGACACATGTCTACTTGACATTCTTTCACGACATTTCAAAATCTTACATAAGGCCAACACTTTTGGGCTGAATAACCAAACATAAGACCAGAGACATCCCCTAACATGCAAGCGGAACCATTCAAAATACTGACTCGAAAGGCCACTTTGGTGACTACATCCTCATTAACACTCAAATGGTCCACAAACATAAGGGCTACATCTTTATGTTATCCTCATATTCTTTATGAGCATATGGTATATGACAATGTAACATCAATAAATACAAAACCTAAATGCACAATCTCATTGTCATACACTTGTACTAGAGACATTCCCTGAAAACTTTATTTGAGAATTTAGTAGCGAAAAATCTCATTAGAGCGACTATCATGCGTCACCAGATACTAAACTGACCATCTGAGACACGAGAACCTCATATATATCCCTTATGGCAAGTTCGTTGCATAAAAAATCACTAAAAATGCCTTGATAATGTCTTAATTCCTTTTCCAAGTGACTATCATGCAATCTTGAACACTGAGCACTCAACGTGAGATCCGAGACATGAAAACTTGAAGTATCTCCCTCATATGATATCCGAAACATGAAAATTCATTGGAACTCGGCTTCATAACGCTTTAATTCCTTTTGCTAAAGTTAAACTTTAATTTATTACTAACATAATAAATCCAGAAAATGGAAAAACTCACTTTATAAATTTTCCGGATCCTAAAACTGATCCAAAATACTTCGGAGTACCTTTACGAAAAATCTAAAATTTTTTAGTTTTTTTAAGTTATTGTAGCATGCTAATAGCAGCATGACGTCAGCATTGCGTTAGCGCAACGTAGTTGACGTCGGCTGCGAGTGGATAGGAGGCGCGTGGACGTAGTTGACGTCGGCTGCGACTGGATAGGGGGCGTGTGTACGCGCCTTCCATCTGCACCATCCATGCACCTCTATCGTCTGGTGCAACGCTGTCCACAAGTGTGTCACACGTGCCAGACGTATGCGGTACTGTTCACCTGGTACCCGCACCCAACGATCTTTGTCTCCCAACCAAAAAAGACAAAATTTTGGGAGATTCAGGTCGATTTTTCGCACTCCCAGGCTCAATTTCACCACATTTTTCAAGGTCAAACACATGTATACCACTTTCATGCAACAATAGGCAAGAAAAAACCAAAAACAGAAATTTATTTTCTGAAAATCTTATAGAGAAGAGCCGAAATATCTTTATTTTTAATCACCTGATCAAATCACCACTCTCATACTACGTGTAATGCGTAATAGGGCCTTAGTTACGTATTTCAAGTCGAACATGAAAGGAAAATAAATGAAGAAATGCGAAAAATATATGATTTCGGTTTCATAACTTTGAACGAGCTTTTAAAAGCTGAAACAAACGTGAATCCATCGATGCCTTCACGGAAACTCCTCGCCGGGACTCGATAAAGCCTTTCTACAGTTTTATCAAAACGTAAGTTCTCTTAACGGGTCAGAGAATTCTTATGCTTACGAATGACACGAGTAACTGCAGGAGACCTTAACCTTTATATATAGCATCTATATCGGGCTTCCCCGTCACATGCTTGATATGAATCCGATCCATATTGGTCAGGATCTATTTTTCTCTTAGACTTTAACCCATTGACTTAAATCATTTATTGAGTCACTTTATTATCTTTATCTTGATCAAATTACGTAACTTATCTGATAAGTTATTGAAAAACCGAAAAATGCAATTAAATATCATTCAACTTTATGGGAAATATCAAAATTATCTAACATTGGATACTTTATGACTAAGTTGAATATGAAATTAAAAATTCTATACTTAACGCATTCCAATCCAACCCGTATACATGTTTAGAGTGAACGGATTTCCTCTCTAAACACTTATCAGGTTGAGGCTAATTCCAGATATGATGTTTTAAGTTGCATTTATTTAGGTGCTTACAATAAAAGATATTGAAACTGTGACATATCCAAGTTTGAGTAAGATTATAGTAAGAATCTTTTGGTTACATTTATAGCAGCTTTACCTTTGTATACGAGTAAAATACGGGAATAAGGACATGTAGATGAAAAAGGCAGGATGAGCACATGACATTGTCCTCTCGTTCACAGTATCACAAAAGAATTTGTGTATCTAGAGATGCACAATATTTTGTATGGCCTTACTTATTTTTATGCTACTATTGTTTCTATTTATTATTTATTTATTTATTTTATTACTTTTTTATGCTTATTTGACTTATTTACTTAGTTATTTATTTTATTATTTTCGTTTGGCATATGTCAATTTTATAATATCTTTGTGATACATTATATATAGATCTATCAAAAATAGTCTTTCTATTGGATACGAGTGAGGCTGTGTACTATCAAACTTTCTCAATTTTAGCACATCAGCTAGTCTCAGTTGAGTATTGATAATGATTGTGACGACGATTAAGGAGATGCAGTCAACATAGGTAATTACAGATTTTAAAATAACGATGTTTTCAACACGTGACACTAAACATAACATTATACGATACAATTTTAAAGTTTACAACTAAAGTTTATAACAGCAAAAATATGTATGTTATAAAACTAAAGTAATAAAAGAGTTGTTGATAATATTTAAAAAATGTAAAATAAGAGAAGAATTCAAACAATATTATCCTTTACTGAATTTCTACATCAAGTTCTAGAACGTTTCACAGAGGAGAAAAGTCTAAGGAGATCAAGGAAAAGAACAAAGGTATAAAAACAAATTAGAAGACCATGCACGGAAAGTTCTTTGTTCACATTTCTTTATTTAGAATTTGGACAAAACATAAAAGAGGCTTTACACAAAGAAAAAGTAAAATCTATACAAGATTCCCCACGTTTTTGACTGGGATTTAAGTGCACTTGTTCTTTTTGTTTTTTGTTTTGGGTCAGGATTCACTAAATTTTTCTAGACTTCAGGCCTTATTAAAATTTGTATCGGGTGTTGTTGTTATTATTATTTTGTTTTTTCGCTTTGTCTTGCTCTATTAAAATTTTTAATATAAGTAAAGTGTAGAGTTTATTAATAAGAATTAGATTTGGATTAATTATTATTAAAATGACTATAACTAATCATTTGAATACTTAACCCTTACCACTTGTAAATCCTTTAATATTTTCATGTTTAGTCAATATGAGATACAGTTATAGTTATTTTGACAATAGTTAACTCAAACTCAATTCTTGTTAATGGACTCTACACTCTGCCTATATTAAAAATTCTAATATGATATCCGAGCAGGTTTAGTCTGGATTATTAGTTTCCTTGTTATCCGTTTACATGTCCAGTCCCAGGCATTTATTTCAAGTAACAACTGAATGTCCAGTCCTAGTTGCACTTGAAGGGGAGTGTTAGAGTATCCCATATTGAATAAACATAAAAATGTTAAAGAGTTTATAAGTGATAAGAGTTAACTATTCAAAAAACTAGTTGTAATCATTTTAGTAATAATTGTCTCAATCCTAATTCTTATTAATAAACTTTACACTTTACTCATATTAAAAATTCTAATATGCTCCAACCTACTAGTTGAAGCTTTGCAGTATAAACAGATAATTTGCTTTTCTTGTAATTATAAAATAATCACCCCAATAAAAATATTTTTTGTGTGTGAATATAATATAATTGGGTACCTGCAAGTAGACGCAATGTTGGGCATAATCAAATCACATAGCTTATTATAATTGTATAAGCTGTACACATTTATTTGCATGCCAAAAGCAGCCAACCTATTGTACATGAACAATTTTTAAATGTAACACATTTATAATTGAGGTTCTCATGATTTGCACAACTTGGACCGTCACATGTAACAAGGCAGTCAAATACGTTGACCCATGTCCATGTGCAATGCATTTCAACTAATATGATTTATAAATCATAACCGTAAATTAAAGGAATTCAGTTGACACGCTCTTTTAAAAAAATTAAGATTTAAAAGATTTAATTGATATTAAATTATAAAAATAATTAAAAATTGAATAAAATTAAAAAATTGAAATAAGAATGAAAGAGATTGACGTTACCAATAAAAAATTTTGTAATTTAATTAAAAAATATTATTAAAAAATTAATTGATTTATTTTAGTTTATAAGAATTTATTAATTTATAAAAATTGATCGATTAATTAAGAACTTATTAAATTGATCGGTTTTTAATAATAAAAATTATTAAAATAAATCACCAAAAATTTAAAAATCGAACAAAAAATTGAAAGATTCAAGACTTTTATGATTAAACCGGTCGAATCGGTTAAATTTCTTAACCATTGATTGAATCTTTAATTTTTTATATTAGAAAAATACATCTTATATATTTTAATCTTATAGGAATCAAATCTTCTGTACCGGTCATGATATTCCTATTATGTTTTATTAAATTTTATCTACATATTTATATAAACTTCACTTAAATATATAAATGAGAATTAGTGAAATAGAGTTGAAATAAATAAATGAAATAAATAAATGAAACAGAGGATTTGACGAGAATCTTATAAAAAATGATTCCTACGTTACCTCTTGGCTTGGGTATGCAACAGAGGCGGCTCTCTCCACTTGCGCTCCTCCTCTATCGTCGATCCTCTCTCTATCATCTCCGACTATTAATTACTCCACCATCTTTGTCATACACGTAATTGGCATTGCCTTCAAAACTGGTTCAACAAATAGCTTTACTTTCTCCCTCTTCCCTTTGAATATGATCCTAACAACCTTCCGACTTGTCAATCTTTTGACAATATTGGGAATTGTTTTAGTTAAATGAATTGTTTTCAAATCAAGACGAACTTGATAGGTAGTAAGTGAAGAGATTGTTTATTTTTTGTATCATGGTTTGTTGGCAGGATTTGAACAAAGGCATTCAAAGGCAACTTGTTAAGTACTACGGTCAACAAGTTTAGAAAGGCAAACAAGGAAGCTGTCGCTTCATTTCAACGTTTGCAATTTGTGTGGGGAGAAACAAGAGGATCGACATGACGATGACTTTAATCTCTTGAGACAATTATTTATTAGTACCTACGTGAGAGAGAAAGACAACTAGATGTTAAATAAGATATTTAGCAATAATTAAAAATTCAACTCGATCGTTTCAATCGTAATAATGTTGAATCGTCTAATTACTTTTTAGTTTGATTTATTTTAATAATTTTTATTATTAAATTTTTAATTAATCAATCAATTTTGATAAATTAATAAGTTTTCATAAACTAAAATAAATTAATTAATTTTTATTTAATAATTTCTTTTTGAATTACAATTCAAATTTTTGAAAAGTGAAGACAATCTCTTTAAATCATATTTTAAATTCTTTAATTTTATTTAATTTTTAGCCGATTTTATGATGGTCTAATACTCATTGAACTTTTGAAACCTTAAACTTATAGTCTTACTAATTTAACGTTCTGTCCGATTTATAAAACATTGATATTTAAACATTTAATCCTTAAATAAGACTTAAAATAAAAGGAGAGCAAGTGGCAATTTTTTATTTGCCTACAAAAATTATTAACCAACTTCACGTAATTATAAAATATTTGAATGCAATGACTCAGCTAGTTTTTTTCCTTAAAAAGGGAAAAGAAAAAGACATTAAAGAGAGCCTTTGCACTGCTTCATCTGCCCAATACTCATAACGTCATCACGTAAAATCCTATTAAACTTCTTAGATGGGACATCCAAATCGTGAAAATCTCTTTCCGTCGTTAGTACATAAGTTGCCAGTTAACGACGGAAAGAGATTTTCATGATCGGGAAGTCTCACATGAGAAGTTCTGGCAACCTATGTACTCACGACGAAAAGAGATTTTCATGATTTGGAAGTCCCACGTGAGGAGTTTACGTGGGTAAGGAAAGAGTAACTAGTTTCAAAGGACCAAAGTAGCAGAGAGTATACATTTAAAAAAATATTACACTAATTATTTTATTTATTCCAAAATAACCGTTGACTATTTCGTCCTGAACATCCGTACAAGACTGCAGATTACGTGAGAGGAAATTTAATCAACTTAAAAAAGTCAACGCCAATTTATATCTGCGATTGGACAGCCGTTGAGTTTGTTAATGTGAACATGAGTGTTTGTTGTCAACCCCTTATGGTTGACCAAGACAATTTTCTTAAATGGAAAAAGTCAAACATTATATATACATATAGTCAAACATAATATATAAGTTGACGGATTAATGTTCTATATTTAAGATCATCTAGAATTCTCATTAATTAGATGCCATCAGATATAATTATACTTAAGAACTTCAGATTGATCAATAAAAGATATCAATAAATTGATTATTTATAGTAATCAATCAATTGTTATAATTTCTCCCTTCCTAAATCTAATTATTGTACTGTACTAATTAATAAAATAATAAAAATAATAGTTTGTAATATTCATTTATATTTATTCCTTCCTAAAATATATTATTTTGGTGAATTAATTATATGATAACTGAATTAATTTAATTATTGAATAACATTCATTGAGTTTTTTCCTTTCCTAAAATTTAATCATTATGTCTCATTTGGTAATCAATAATGAAAGAATCGAAATAAAAAAAAAGAATGAGAATAGAATGTGAGAATCATAATAGGAATGAAATTACTGATTATGCATGTTTGGTATAGTATTAAACAAAGTTAATAATTATATCAATATTTGGTATTAAATATTAAAAATGAAAATGAAATTTTTTTACTCATATTTAGTTATTATATAATTTATTTTTTACATAATTAATTAAATTAAATTAAATTATTTTATTTTATAAATAATTAATCAAAAAATTTAAATGATTTATAAATTTATTTATTTTTAAATAATTATGAATGATTTTATGATAAAAATAATGAAATCAAATGAAATAATTATTAAAAAATTAATATAAATAATAATTTGATAATAATATTTTGACAAAAATCAATTTATAGTATTTTAATAATAACTGCATTCTCATTTCCACCTCACTTGTTACCAAACATGACATTAGTGTTTTGCTCCATTTATTGACTCAAAGGTAGTGTAAAAAGGTTTAAGAGGTAAAATTTTCAAAACTTTTCCCATTTTTATACTGACAATTTTTTGTTTATTTTTTCATAGTAGCATCATACTTATTTTACAATACAAATTCTACTTTGCACCATTTATAGTTGAGTTTTAGTATCAACTTCATTTCCTAATTTGTGCTATTTTCGTAAGCCTTTTTTTCTTCTTTTAGGCTATGTTTGTTTAGACGTAAAGTTTTTAATGAAATAGAATGATTTATAATATAGTGAAATGTAAATAGATGTAATATTAGAAAATTATTCTTTGAGAAGAATAGAAAAGCTTATAATATAATATATTGAAATATTATTTAAAAGAAGGATTCATAATGTAATATAATAAAATGTTGTTTATCATATTACATTTCATCATAAACCGAAATAGCCAATTTTTACTGTTTAGGATGGAATAAAATGTAATATAAAACCTTCCTCGTTCATCCTATTCTATTTCATACCATTCTGTTATAAACCTTCCTCTAATCACTGAACCAAATATAGCCTTAAAAATTCATCTTAAAATTTGACAGGTAATATTTCTTGAGCTCTTTCAGCAAGACTTTTACTAAAGCCACTGTTGTTGTGTTGTTATAAAAATAAAATTTCCGTGTAATTTCCTTCGAATTCTAAAGATTAGAATCGTGTGAATTTGATCTATTGTACACGTATTCATTGAATTGATACAAAGTCGCAGTCTTACATGGATCTAAAACAATCATAAAACTCATGATTCCAAAATCTATAGCATCATGTTTCTGCAGCAAGAAATGGGCCTAAGGTCTCGTCCGTGGCTTGTTGAAAGCTGAAAAGTCGTTTATCTCAATTCAAGTGGCTAAGAATCTCCAAAACTTATCTCCCTAGTTCTTTACTTGAATCTCATGCGAAAGCTACATATGCAAAACTTCCAAGTAACCCTATCTATAGTCCTCGGTCAGGATTCCCCGCAAGGGATGTTCATAATCACAAGCAATATTTCAATCTCATTTTTTATATCCGCTACTCATAGTACTGTCCACCATACATCTTGTTAATACAAACAACACTATTGTTGCAGCAGTTTCTTTAAGCTTATGGTCTCTGAGGAGCCTGAGCTACTGAAAAAGATTGATCAAAACTTGGAAAGCAAAAGGAAGAAAGTTCAAAAGGCTTCCCTGTATTAGTGAAACCCTTTTGGCTGAAGAAAATTCAATGTACCGTCCTATTCGTTAAGCCCTTTTAGCTTTCTCTTCTGTTTTTTATGTTGACCACGCAAACCTGGAAGAGAAAATGAAGATTAATCTTATCGTGTAGCTCTTAAAAGTAAATGAAATGAAAAGACCAAAAAGAACAGTAAACTAATGGAAGGTGTAAAGCAATACGTTTCTTCTCTTCTTTTCTTTTTCTCCTTAAACTGTCTATAGCTTTTCGTTTGTCTGCCATCTCTCTCATGTTCACGCGAACCTGAGCAAGGGACACAAACAATATCAAAATACACAAGAATGGCCGTAAAAAGGGATGGCTATTTTAAGCACAAAATCTTGATTCATTTTGCTGTTCCTCAACAGACTATGTTAAAACCTTTAATTTCAAAACCAAATGTTTAGCACTACAATCAGACTGACCCACTTGAAAATTTGGACGATATCTGTTTGGCAGCCAAACATGAGAATTCACTCAATTTGCAACTGAATTAGGACCAAAATAAAGCAATCATGAAATGGATCCCTAGGTTTGCACCATAGCATTAGCAAATGAATGCTCATTAACAATTCGAAATGGACATTTAGTGAAACATTTGCCACAAATAAGGAAAGAACAGTAGACAGAAATTAAAATGGAAATTAGTACCTCACGACCGGCATTTCGGAGTGCCTGCAGCGGCTCCACACAATCCTGACCAATAACTACTAATTTCTTTCTTTTCTTATCATCCCAATTGATACCATTCCCCGATTTCTGTCTAGCTAATTCTTCAAACTGAAGCTGCAGAAGAGGGGAAACACCACCCTGCAGGAAGATCAAGTCAGAGATTGCTGCTAGCCATTGCTATATGAAAGGCAGAGTCATAATCTTCGCACCAACTGAATGGAAAAAATAGTCTGAATGCAGCCATGCAAAGCAAAACAACTAGGGTTCATTTTTACATACAAATACCAGTTAATTTAACCCTTATTTTAACAAGAAGTGCATGCCACGTCATCAAACTTCACTTATTTTTGTTAATGGTTCATCCAAACAAGTGTTAACTTGTTTATAATATATAATGTCAGGGGTTTAATTGAATGCTCTGAAGATGTCAGGGTTCTTATTGCAGTTCATAGTAAATCTTGGGGGTTTGTATACCCCTTTCTCCTTAAAAAAAATTAACAGGACTTTTTGACGTATATCTACTACTTCCAACAATAATCCAATACTGTTTTTACCAATTTTTGAGAAACTAGACCAGACATCAAATGGTAAGAGAAGTTTAAGATTTAAAGGTTCACCCGGAAATAGATCGTTATGAAACCGGTATATAATGAATGAGAAGAAGAAACTATAAAAATAAACAAAAACATAATATAACAATAAAATATTTTATTGATAAAGAAAGGATAACCATTTACATCTCTTGAGCAAATAATTGTTTAGAACATAACAAAATGTGCCTCAAAAACTAGGATGATCTTTACACTTGTTCAACCAATCTATACTATCTTACTACTCTCTCAACCTAAATTGTGATTTAAATCTTAAACTACATTATCCATGACCTTGACAATGACCCCTGTTTCACTAACCTGCTTACAGCTCTCTCAACCTAAATCGTGAACCATGTTATAACCTGCTAACACTACCAAGACCAACTTTGACAATACCATGTCATAGGAAAAATTATTGGAAGTTGGAAGTAGAAGGCAAATGGTGTAGTGGATTCCACTCCCGTAGCACAAATTAAAAGATTGTATGTTAAACAATCATGAGAACTCTTTAATCTTTAGAGAAATAGAGGAAACAAACATGGATGTAATAAGAATAAACCATAACCTAGAATCTAGAAATATTCAAAATAAAGTTAGCACCAAGAGACATAAAGCTGAACCCAGAACCAATAATTTTTAAAATAAAGTTAGTGATAAGAGACAAACTAAAATCAAAGATCAATTTTCTCGAATAAAGTTAAAAATATAAGACATAAACCAGAACCCACAATCCAAAATCCAAAATTTTCAGAATAAAGTTAGCATTAAGAGACATAAACTAGAACCCAGAACCCAGACTGTTTAAGAATAAAGCTAGCAGTAAGAGACATAAATCAGAACCAAGAACCTAGAACCCAGATTTTTGTAGAAACCAGATTCCAAAATTTTTTGAAACCAGAAGCTATTATACATACCACATCGGACAAACAAAAAACCTATATATCATGTGGAATTCAAACCCATATGAAAGTTTAAAGATACAAACTCATCTGATTCTTCAAAATTTTGATTAAGAGAGTCAAATGCTTAAATCTAATCTGGAAATAATAAAAGCAAAACTTAGTTTATTATCCTGGACTGAGAGAAAAAAAGGAGAAGGAAAAAAAATCAATAACAAGGGTTTAAACTCACTGTTTCTTCAAACTTATGATGATGGGAGCTAAAATTCGAATGTCTTTAACAATATAGAGAAGACAAAAAGAATTTGACGAGTGTCAAGAATTCTTGTGAAGAAGACAATGCAAGATGGTGAAGAAGAAGAAGAATCATATTAAATTATAAACTCCCCTTACAAGTCCGGGCAGTTTAGAAGGCTTAATAAAACAGGCTGGTTTGCATCTTAATCAACCGGTTTATAAATTTAAAGGTTTTTAAACCTAACTGGATCATCTACCCGGCTGGTTCCCAGTGAATCTGGTTGAACCAGCCATTATTCTTACGATCATTTTTCAAGTTTTGATTAATCACTATTAATAAATCTTAAAATAATCTTGCAAATTTAATTGCATGCACTAACATAGTAACATACTAAGAGAAAAAGTGATCAACACCTGTTAAATAAAACAAGATTAGCTACATTAAAAACACTCCAGCACAAGCTATTTATAGGCAACCAACGGTGACCCAAAAAGTTAAAATTGCAAATTGATAGCAAATTACCCCTGCCAAATAGCGATTTGACAATGATCTTGGTCGCAAAGGATGTGAAAGGAGCAAATTGAGCTCCTGCATTTCAAAAAGGAAACATAAGGACAAAGCTGCAAAATTTTAGATTCATTTAAGGAAGTTTGAAAGTTTCTTTTTCTGGACATGAAACCTGCTGTAACTTTTTCAACTGCATGGAGGTGACTTTCTTTTTTTTATAGTTGTTTACTCTCTCCTCTTCGCTGTCCTCATCATCCATACTTAACTCCAGTGATTCAGCGTTCCGTTCAAACCAGGTTTTCTTTGCCTTCTCCTGTAGAAATTCACACATACAGCAAAAGAGATTACCTGGGGTGAGAGTCTTGCATAAAGTGAAAATAGAACTCCAAAAAGTTAATGATTAAAGAAATTACTACATGGTAACGTTAAATTTCCACATCACAGGTAACAAAATATATTGCCCAAAAACCTAAAACCTATGCACGTCAACATTAACGCATAGACAGACGTTAAAATCTATGATGTATGCAAAATAACTTCACAAATAGAGAAAAACATTAAATCAATAGTCAAAAGAAAAAGAAAAGAATATGCAGTTTAAAATTAAGGAACAAGGACAATTTAAGCAAAGCCGTAAATCAGGAATAAATATGGGGCACAAGTGCAAACTGCAGCTACAAGCATTATGCCCACCATATGAATAAACTGTTTCTAACAGCTCTAAATGAAGCAAAACATAGTCTATATATACAGTCATGCATAATACCTTCAAGGGTTACATCAAACAGATTATAAAAGTAACCTGGGACTTCTTTTGCATCAATCTAAATTTACATCAACACAAAACAGCAAAGTAACCAGATATGTACACCAGTCATACTTGGGATTCCTTTCTCACAATCTTGTCTATTTGACGTGCAAGAGACAACCGCTTCATCACTTCTGGTATGTACGATTCCTCTAAAGGAAATCTGTGGAAACTCTCCTACAAAAATAAAGAGGAAATTAAAATGTGTGTGATGTACAACTCATACATTAGGTATAAAATAACCCGTCTTTCCTTCAAGCTAAACATAATGATTAATAATCAACCAAGAGTATTTAAGTGATCTATGATGTTAAAAGTATATAATCTCAACAAAATGCATCAAAAGTTCAATAACTAATTGATCTTGACCAGTTCTCCGTTGGAGAAACTATATAATCTGCTTCTCTGTAATCCTAAATTAGTACTTGGAACTTCTATTTGAAAGGTAATTCAGGGATGACAATTTTTGGCCCACGGGCCTAAATTTAGTTGTTTTTAATGGGCCGGCCCATGGGCCAAACTCAGGCCCAAACAAACTCAAAGTCCAATTATTTTAAGCAAAACAACATCATTTTACTTAAAAGAGTTGGGCTTTGGGTAAATTTGGGTCTGAGCAACCCAGATTCTAATTTAATGAAAAAATAAATTATTCTATATTTTTAATTTTAAAAAAATTATTTTAAAAAATTTAACGGGGGTTGGCCCATGGGCCAGCCCATTGCCATCCCTAAATTCCACTAAGAACAATCCAAATTTGAAAGGAATGGAAATTCTAATAAAAAAAGTCACTACCTTGGAAAATGATTTGCACAAAGCAGCAAATTTTGATGTGTCCGTTGGTGAGATTAAGGCAATGCTACATCCATCAGTAAAAGCTCTAGCAGTTCTTCCACTTCTGTGAACATAAACCTAATATAAAATGCACAAATGAAATAAAGACAAACAGAGAGGGATCAATAAGTATGTTTAAACATTGACTAGAAATTTTCATCATTACTTCTGCTGAATGTGGAAGCTGATAATGAACAACAGTTCGAACACCAGGAATATCAAGCCCTCGCGCAGCAACATCAGTAGCAACAAGTATACCGTGTTCTGTTGAA
The DNA here is from genome assembly GCA_025629805.1 of Erythroxylum baracoense. Lineage (NCBI taxonomy): Eukaryota > Viridiplantae > Streptophyta > Magnoliopsida > Malpighiales > Erythroxylaceae > Erythroxylum > Erythroxylum baracoense. The sequence goes on from JAOTAY010000191.1 coordinate 47,776,460, forward strand.
CGAAAACGATCAATTGCCTGCATCAAGTGCATAAAAGGGGAATAGGTTTAATACCAAGTAAGAGTACACAAGGTGACTTGGTGCATTCTGTTGACAACAAATGTCAAATTAACTGACATAAGTTAATGAGGAAAGTAACCTCTATCTTCATAATTTCATAAGAAAGGCGCAAAGTAGACCCCTAATTAAAAAGGTAAACCATAAAAAGGTGGTCTTGGTCACTACTAAGGACAAATTTTTGCAATTGCATTAGATTCAAACCTTTAGCTAATGAAACTTAGAGAAACAAAAACCACAAACCTTTAAACGAGCTCGTTGCTGCATCTGAGCATGAAGTGTCCAAACATGAATGCCAAGGATGCGTAAGATGGCAGAAATATGGCGCAAAGCCGCAATTGACGTACAAAAGACAATAGTCCGACCTTGTCCATGAACACTCAAGATGTAGTACAGGTAAGCATCTTTATCTTCTTCTGTGCATCTATAAAACCAACAAAGTCAACTATGAGAAGTCAATCGATTGTCACTAATCTACAGAAAAATGTACCTATTTGTCATTGCAAATACTGATTTGTTATCTAGTAGCCGCTAAATTAAGTATCATTGAACATCAAAAAAAGCATAAATACAATTTTGCAAACAATTTCATGCCATCACTAGAGAATTGTGACATTCAGGATAGTCCAATTCTTAATTTTTGCACTCCTGTATTTTCCAGATTCAGCAATTTTACTTTGACATTCATTTCAGTCCAAGAGTTTTGCAAAAAATATAATTAATCACTTCCTTTCTGTCAACTCATAAGGACTCAATAGAAAAATGATTTAAAGTTTGACCTACTTATCATGTTTTTCTATTCCAGTCCTCTTATTTATTACTATTCATCATTGATAATTAAAATTCTGAAAAAAAGTTAGGTAATCTAATGACGTATATAACAAGTTCTTTTGACAGTTATTCTAGCTACTTTCTATCTATTATGAGGGATGTCAGCTCACAAGAAGGATTTGTAGTGATCTGATAATCAAAGCAACTACCTGGTGACTTTATTATTCTGTCAAAGACTTCCAAGGAAAGAATTTCTTTGTCAATTCTATCATACACAAAAAGGTGAAATTACAACGTTGGAATGAAAAGGCACACACCACCAGGGCAAGACAAGCGGGATTAGAAAAGGTTAATTGTTAGGAAACTAAAATGACCATAGTTTATCTAGAAAACCATATTTTATGGGCAGCATGTGTTCAAGCAAACAAGAAGTTCGACTCAACCAGCTTTTGATTAACACAGCCATCTAATGCAGGAAATCCAATTAGATCACTCTCATAACATGGCAATAAAATATAATTTCAAAGAACCAAGCCAGAAGGTGTCATGTGCATACTCAAATGGGGATTTTATATTGTGGAGTTTAAGTCATCCATATGTAGTATCATATAACAGATAAGATGTAATGGACATACTCAACAAATGATTCCGCAAGTTTATCTGCCAGGATCGACGCCTTTGTCAAGTCAATAATGGCAGAATTAGGTCGCATCCCGGCACGCTCGGACAGAGTTTCTATTGAATTCAATCCATCAGAAGTCGTTGATTGTTTTGGTTTCAGTGAACCACGTTTTAACTTCTTGCGAAATTCAGCTGACAATGCTATAGTTGCAGAAAAAACAAATGTTTGTCTTTTCTTTCTTTGCAAGCTTGAGAATGTTACACATGTTTGTGTATCATGAGAATGGCCTTCAAGAGTACCACTGGGAGTAGGCAGCATGTCAATTATTGATTGCAATTCGCGAAAATGTCCATTCTCAATCATGCGATCAGCCTCATCCAACACAAAGAATGATAATGAATGTAGCTGCAGAAATGGGTCAATGGAATCAATATTCCTACATAACCCAAATCATCAATAAACGATCAAGTTGGAAGCATGAACACATTGTTTTTTGGGAAAAAATTTGCAAGTTTATTGTTGAAGATTTAATGTGTCAGCAGCACTCCAACAGAATCAAGAAAATTCCTGTTTCCTAATTTGATTTCTTCTGGACATTTCCTGCAGCTATTGGCACGGTCATGCCTTTGCATGAAGAAAAGCTCAGAGAAATGCAGTGATAAAACATTATGGAAGTTCATTCTTTCCAGAGAGTCGATCACTTTTTTATATACAGAAAACTTACAAGTACTATTATTACCCTGACAGTCTGCAAAACTAGTTCATTCAATTCTGGTGGCAATAGTTTCCTTCTGTCACGCTATTAGAACTGGAAACAATACACTTACAGGGACTACTGCCTTTTTTCAAGAGAATGAACATTATTGGAGGACAACAAGTGACACTCAATCTCTCTATACATATCAAGATTTTTACATATGTCCTGTATTTTTCCATTAAACTACTTTATACATTTAATAAATATATTTAGATTATATTTTTCTAGGTACAATATTCATTTTATTTATTTTGTTTCTACTTATACCACTTTTGATCTAATTTGTATACTTCACTATTATATCTATATTAAATATATGAAAAGAAAAAAATTAACCTCGACAAGATGTTTTTCCCCACTAGACATAAGTTCCCACAACCTCCCAGGAGTCCCGACCACTATCTCAGGCCTCGCTTTTAAAAGCCTTTCCTGCTTCTCCGTAGACATCCCACCAACAATGGGAACTATCCTTATGTTGATACCCTTAGCTGCTTCCTTAAGATGATCAGTGATCTGAGAAAAGGAAAGTACAAGATTCAGGAAGACAGTTCTTATCTACCAAAAGTCAGTATCTCAAGCAAGTCATCAAATAATATCAACATGGTTCAGTATTTTTAATGAAATATCATGCATAACAAATTTTCTTTCTCAAATAGGGAAAGTACGTTAATAATCAAAGTGCTCCTTGGTCACTATTAACAATAGATTGCATACTCTCTGAAGGTTGAGAAAAAACTGATAATCCTAACAGATAAGAATAACCATTAATAGTTGTCCAAAGAGCACAATGGTTCTGATCACCATATCAAGCTTTTGTACCAATACAAAACATTTTATCTGAACTTCAAACTCTATGAAAGAGTTTCTTTGATCACCACTGAAAAGATAAAATCGTGCTACTTATCAATCTTGTTAACTTGAAACAGTAAGAAGACTAAGACAGGATGAACTAATTCAGGCTGATTAGTGCAATGGGAGTCCCAAAAAGGATGAAAAAGAAAAGAGATCATTTCAAAGAACCTGTACCACTGAAAATATTCAGATTTCAATCAACTAATAAAAGTTTCAAAGAATTCCCAATTTAAACTATTTCTAGCATAACATTTTTCAACCATGTGTCTCAAATAAAATTAATTTAACTTTCCAGTTCTTCACCAAAGGAAGATAAGGTCCTGCCTATATAAAAGTGTCAAAAACTTTGAAAATCATATCATGAGGGGGCATTCAGAAAGAATAACATGAGACTAAAAACAGAGAAGAGGTGTATGCCCTCTTCGTGAATTCTATGATTCAAGGCAGGTATCAAAGAGGGAAGATAAGTTCACATCTAAATGGCTAGTTTCAGATTATGTTCGTCTATGTATCTAGAGCCTAACAAGGTTTTGAGGTCAAAGATAGTCATAAAAGCACTTGTATGAATTATGCACAACAATAGAACAGCGTGCACCTACCTCAATGATGGAAAAATAAATTGCAAAGATTTTGTCCAAAAGTAAAGGTCTATGTCTTTTATATCATATATATAGATACATACATATGTCTTTTCAGAAAACCCCAGTTACATATCCATTCAACATCCTTGATTGCACCATGTCCTAGTGTTTTCTGGCAACCATTCTTTTTTATTTTATCCATGTACTACATGACAACAAAAAGGTAAAAAGAATAGCAAATACCATTGGTAGCTAACCCATTTTGCTCTAAGCCATACAAATATACAACCAAATGTAACTTAGATGATTGAAATGTTAAAATTTCTCTTGCAGCTAGAACAAAAGGCAAGGAGCTTAGTTTGCTAATACGAATATATCTTACAATTATAACATAAAACTAGAGGATATACTGTAATCAATAGCCTTCGTATTAGAAGCTTATTACTACCTGCATTGCAAGCTCCCTAGTGGGAGTGATAACAAGAATTATAACATAAAACTAGAGGATATCAAACAAATTGTAATCTGTACTGTAATCAATAGCCTTCGTATTAGAAGCTTATTACTACCTGCATTGCAAGCTCCCTGGTAGGAGTGATAACAAGAGCCCGCAAAAGGCCTTTTGGAGCAAAATTTCCAGCTTCCTCCCCCATCTTATCAAGCATTTTTGCAGCTTTATCTCTCTCCTCTAGGAGACGCTGCAAAATGGGCAAACCAAAGGCAAGTGTTTTACCAGACCCAGTTTCTGCAGCACCAACTACATCCTGTTACACAAACATAACCACAACTATTAAACTAAGCAACATTATCAATCACACAAACCTTACTATGCACTCTTCACTGACCTTTCCTTGATGTGCAGCAGCTGGTATGCAAGCTTTCTGTATTGGTGTTGGTTCCTTGAAACCAAGCCTATATATCGATTTCATGAGCAGAGGATGAAGTCTCAACTCATTCCAGGAATAAAATTCTGTTTCATCAACAGGGTCTTCTTCAAGATCCTCCTTGTTATCATTAACTACAATAGCAGTCAGAGTGTCCATGAAAAAATAACTACTGCAATTGTAAATTTCATATCTCACAAATTCTACAACTTACCAATGTAGTTGCGCTTTTCCTTAAAGATCGAACAAATTACATGCAAAAGCCAAAATGATTTCTAACATATATCGAGGATATATCTCGAGGAATTTCATAATTCTTCATAAAAAGTTGATTTTTCATTTTCCTTTTCCTTATCTTGGAGCCATAGCTTAGCTCAAGAATAATATTTATAAAAAAAGAGTCCAAACAAGCTTAAAAAGTGGAGCGCATAAAATATGTGTAAACAAGATCTGTAATGACTCCAGAATTGGAAAACACTAACCATCAGTAGGTATAGCTTTAGTTGTTGCTTCCGGTGCATTATTCTTCTTCTTCTTCCTCCTTTTCTTCCTCTTCTTCTTATCCTCCACATTTTCCTCCTCCACTGTCTCTCCAACTTCGACTTCACCGTCACCAGCATTACCTTTCAATTTCTTCTGTCTAGATTTCTTCTCTGGCTTCCCCTCCTCATTGGGAATGATCAATCCATAGTCAACCTCATCAATCTCTTCAAGCGAATAAAAACCTACACTTAAACGTGAAAGGAAAAAGTTCATAAAAATTACCCACTAACTATAGATAACAATAGAATGCATCCTTTCATTGTTTCCAAGTAACATTGTCTGCAACAGTAAAGCCCAACACAACGCTGGAGAAACAATACTATGTGACTGTAACTACATATCATCAAGTATTTGGCGTACACCAAAATAAACATCGAGAGTAAATAAAAGACAGACCTCCTTCGACGTTGTGGGATCCGGAAAGGACCGAGAAGGGGTCGTCGTCAGAAAGAGAAGTGTTCCAAGGAAGTGAGTCGAAAGTGTCTGCTTTAAAGTCACTTCGAGCTCTCTTTCTCTTCCTTTTATTCTTAGAAACAAGTTCGGAAGGCCTCTGCGGTGGCGGCGAAGCAGCTGCCATGTGGATTCTGGTTCTAGTTGGGGACTTTTGTCGAACAGTTGCGTTGAAGAAGAATGATCACCAACGACGGGTTACGTTCTTTTGGGCTTCGTTTTCCCGACGGAACTCGGGTGTTGTATAAAACATTAAAACCAAGGCTCCACCTAGCGATGGCAGGCGCAAGGTTAGTACGGGATTGAGATTTGATACGACATTATATTGTATAGATATCGGTTAATATCGGGTATCGTTTTGAATAATTTTTTAAATTTATAAAATAATCTTTAAATTTTTTAAAAATTGTAACATAGTTTATTGTCATATTGTCAATGTTTTAAAAATTAGACCGGTCATTGAACCAATCGAAGGTAAGGTTTAACCGGTAATAAACTGCTATAAAATCGGTATATAATAAATAAAAAGTAAAACTTATAAGAATAAGTAAAAATAAAATATTTTATTTAAATAAAAAAGCACCGATGTCAATTATTATATAATAAGCTAATAAATAAATATGAGCCTAATATAAAACTTAAAATAACAATAAAAATTAAAATTGTATTTCTGAAGGAGATTGCTTCTCATAATAATAAATAATAATTACAATTAACATGAAATAACAATAATCTTCAGATATTTCATATATAAATAATAACTACAATTTTTACGAAAAAAGACAATCATTATCATACAAATATAAAATTAAAAACAATAAAAAGTATTTAAAATATTATAATTTTAATTTTTATTATATAATAAATAATAATTATGTCAAAGCATCTAATAAAAAGAACAATAAATATCATTAACTCTCAAATTATTACAATTTATAACAAGAATTCATGATTAAGTGTAATTAAAACATGAAACAAAAACATATATTATTTAATTGACTATCAATTAAATTTATTATATATTTGTGTAAATATCTTAATTTAATTTAATTTATAAAATTAATTTAATAATTATTACTAAATATAATTAAATTTAAAAGTATTTTTCAAATATATAAATTTCAAATAACATTTGATTTAATAATTAAAAATATATAAATAAATATTAGTTTATAAATAATAATTTTTAAATTATTTATTTTTAACAATAAAATATTTTTATTAATAATTTATAAATAAATATTATATAAAAGATTAAAATAAATTTAAAAAATAATTTTTAAGAAAAGAGAGAGGCGGAAAAGTAATTTTTAAAAAAAATTTGAAAATTTTGCAAAAATATTTTCATATTTTTTAAAATTTTTGGTATTTGCAAATATACGACTGATATTATAGATACTTATCGGTATCAAATAAAATAGACTGATATTTATACTATCATCACCCATCATCACTACCCAGGGCGAAATCTCACAATAAAGCGGAGTCTAGAAAAGTCCGATAGTACGCAGCCTTACCTTTATATAGTAGAGAAGTTATTTCTAATAAATTTATATATAAATGAGACAATATATAAATAATACAAACGAGGGCCACACTAATATTTATACCGAATATGAAAAACGTCAATACCGTTCCAGTACAAAACAGTATCCAAAATTCTAGGCAGGCGGGCTATGCCGGGTCAACTTGAGTTATTATTTTATAAAGAAATTTAAAATAATGTCATTTTATAAATATCTGTCGTGCCTTTTGATGACCAGCTCAACACGAGGTAAAGTCAAACTAGTCCTAACTAGTTGACTTCAGCCCAATTGCCTAGGCTTGTTCCACTCTATTTTTTTTTTCATTTTGTAATACAAATAAAATTTAAAATAAATTATTTTTAATTAAATAAATTTATTATAATTTTCTATTTAATATTTATTAACAATTTATTAATAAAATTATTTTATTTTATTAAAATAAATAATTAAAAAGTAACTTTTTATTCATAAATTAATATTTATTTTAAATATATTTTAATTATTAAATTAAAATTTATTTGAAATTTATATATTTAAAAGTTATTTTGAATTTAATTATATTTATTGATAATTCTAAATTTAATTAAAAAATTAAATTAAATTATTAAGTAAAATTAAATTATTCATGATTCTTATTAATAATTAATTTTAATTGCTTAAGTATGAAATTAAAATATTTATAATTTTTACTTTAAAATATATATTAATTAAATAATATATATACAGTTGATAGTAAATTAAATTATGAAAAATAAAAAAATAAAAAATAAAAAATAAAACCTACTTTTTATTATTTTCATAATTTTTAAAAAATGAAAGAAGCTGAAACTAAAATCAGAAACTCAAATTAAAATATTTTTTACTAAATTTAAAAACAAAAACCGAAAACTAAAAAAAACTTAAAAATAAAAATAAAAATAAAAATAAAAGTGAAACAAATAAGAATTTTGATTTTGATTAACGGCTAAAACATTTAACAATTTAAGGACTATCATTATTCTTGTTCTATATTACTCTTTTTCTTCAAGACATTCCTTTTTTAAAATTATACAAATTAATCCCAAATATAACATGAGAATATATTTAAAAAATTAAAATTAAATGTGGTTTTGATGGTAATTTGTTTAATTAAACAAATATAAATTTATAAATGAAAATAATCACACATTGTTTTATGTTGATGAAGCAATAGTAATTGAAAGAAAAAAAAAGATTTTGTAGTTTCTTTCTATAAGCACATTAGTCGATAATTAGTGTTTTTTAAACGTAAAACATCATAATAATTTAATTTAAAATTAATTAGTTCAATTATAAAAACAAAGATTAAAATTAAAAATTATTTAAAATGTACTTTAATCATAAATCTTTTTAAAATTTTGGTATTTGAAATAAATCACTTTTATAATTTATTAAAATTGTCATATTAATGATATAATTTAACAGAAATATTAATTTTATATTTTCATAAAATATAAAAAACATTTACAATATTTTTAAAATATAAAAATTATAATTTATTGAATTCTATGTTTTTTTTGATATAATATCAATATATCCGTTTTAAAAATTTATCTATTACCTCACCCTATTTTTTATTTTATACCATCAGTTCCCTTTATCATCATTTTTTATTAAAAAATTAATTTGAAAATTCAAATTGATATTATTTTATATTATATATGCCAGTATATTATATTTTAAAATTTATAATATATTAATAATATTCCAACAGATATTTTACCCAAACCTATATAATGTATAAGAAGATAATTTTGACATTTATGTAGGCACGGAGTCACTCCATGTCTCCCATTACTCACTCCATTTTGTGGAAGTACGAATGCCATGCCCTTTCTTATCCCCAAATATCTTCCGTCCATCCGCATCAAATCCCCATTTCCCATTCCTCGCCTCTCCCTCATGTCCTCCGCCACCAAAGCTCGCCTGCGTGGCGTCGTCTTCGACATGGATGGAACTCTAACTGTCCCCGCCATTGACTTCGCCGCAATGTACAAAGCCGTCCTGGGAGAAGAGGAGTACATCCGCGTTAAGGCTGAGAATCCTTCTGGCATCGACATTTTGCATCAGATTGAGAGCTGGACCCCCGACAGGCAACGCAAGGCCTACGAAGTGATTCTTGACTTCGAGCGTCAGGGTCTTGACCGCCTCCAAATCATGCCCGGTTACTCATTTTCCTGTGTCGCTATATCTGTTGTGGGAAAATGTTGAGGTATGAAATTGATGTGACTTCTAATTGTGCAGGCGCTGCTGAACTCTGTAGATTCCTTGATTCCAAGAAAATAAGGTCACGTTTCTCGGGGCCCTTTATATTTTCCTTTGGTTCAATTTTTGGCTTTGGTTTTTGAATCTTTTGATTAATTGTCTATCAATATGGGTTAGGCTAGAAAACAAGGTGTTTAAATAGATTTGGATAATACCTCTTGATTGGTTTTTATTTTTCATTGCATTATCTGGCCTCAAGCGGATGATTTTGGGTTTAAGAAGAGGGTTTCGGTTTGGGAATTGAGTTTGATCTGTCTCATGTTGGAAGCATTGCGGAATGCTATTGATGAGCATTGCGGAATGCTATTGATGATTGCATTAAGTACTCTATTCATTTGATTGAACTATTCTTTCTAATATTCGTGGACAAGAGTTGCATGATCTTTATATAACCAGAAACATCAGCTTGTTCACTTTCTTTTTCTCCTGCTTTTTCAGAAGAGGGTTAATCACTCGAAATGTTAAGGAATCAGTTGATCTTTTCCATCAACGTCTTGGGGTAAGTTATTGAACAATGTGAATTTGTGTAAGACACAAATAATTGCATCATTTTCATGTAAACTCCATTTGATGGGTAAATTGAAAGGGGAGTGACACTGAGGATGAACTAGTTCCATAGGCTTCAAAAGGAAACAAATTCTCTAGCTTTGATAAAATCAGTCAGGTCCACAAAAACTAATTGATAAGTCCTCTTTGTGTCACTGATGTTAGAATCATATTTTCTACTTGCAGGTCCAATAAGTTGATGGAATTTTTCTTTGATCACTCTTTTGTGGATCAATTTGCTTCATATATTTGAAGTACATCAAGAAGAAATTTTGTTCTTTATTAATCTATATAAAGTAGTAGAAGATTTTGCAATTTGCGCACTTGAGTATACCTTTTTCCTGTAGTCTACTCCTATTATTCCGGTCAAAGCAAACAGTAGTAAGAACTACTTGTGCTTCTTTACAAACAATGCGTCCTGTTGCAATTTGATGCAAACACCTCTCATTTGTTTGGACTCTTGCCCATTACGCAGTCTTCCTAACAATGCATCTTGATGCAAATTGCTGTCCAAGAGTTCTTTGTCAGTTTGATATCAAGCATGCATTTGAAATACATAGATGATCTTTCTGACCTTTGGTTATTGTTGCAGACGATGTTTGCTCCAGCATTAAGCAGAGAGTTCCGACCTTGTAAACCGGACCCAGCTCCTTTGCTGCATATTTGTTCAACGTGGGATGTTAAACCCAGTGAAGTTTTGATGGTTGGCGATAGCCTCAAAGATGATGTATGCAATTTTTCTTCTCACGTCCTCTCTGTAGGGCCTATTTGTTTCTCTTACAGTGTATTGAGACCATGTATCTTGAATGACTTGAAGGATTCTGATATTAAAAGCACTTGCTATACTAAGCTGAAATCTATGACCCTCACAGATTACTTGCGGAAAACGAGCAGGGGCATTTACATGTTTGCTTGATGAAAAAGGGAGGTATGGTTCTCCTGATTTTGCCAAGCTGGAGTTAGAACCAAACTTCAAGGTGTCTTCCCTCGCTGAAGTTCATTCATTATTGGAAACAAACTTTGATTTAGAGCCGTGATTTTCTGCCCATTACTGGAGAGTTTCACACTGTAAAAGAGAGGAGTAAAACCTTTTAGTTGGCTTTCTGTGGAGGTTGAAATCGATGGCCTTCAGAATCTGATAAAAGGAAAATGAGATTTTG
>JAOTAY010000191.1:47787591-47798824 GCA_025629805.1 Erythroxylum baracoense
AAAACCTTTTAGTTGGCTTTCTGTGGAGGTTGAAATCGATGGCCTTCAGAATCTGATAAAAGGAAAATGAGATTTTGTGCAATGACAGATGGCAACATCATTTGTTTTGTATCTATATGTATATAGTATTAAAGCTTAGAAGACTAGGAGTGTCTCGCTTTGGCAAGGTAATAGAATAATGGAAATATGTATGTTCTACCACATTAAACAAAACCTTTGTACAAATTTAATTGTTGTCTTCAACCATTCTATGTTTCAGAGTTTTGTTGTGAAGAAGTAGTTTAACTTTCTGCTCAGTTCCACTGACCTATGAACCAATGTTACTCAGTGGCGATGGTATTTGATCCAGTGCTGACTGATAGAAAAAACCTCAGTCTGTTGAAACCAGTTAAAGAGGAGTTTGGATCTTCTGTCTGTCTTGTTATGTCCCCTGAATTTCAGCCATTCATTTATGTAGGTTTTGTGTGGGTCTCACATAAATAAATGCGGGACTTACATAAATAAATAGCTGAGATTCATGGGACAGAATAAGACACCATAATATTGGACAGAGAATCCTGTCTCGTTAAAGAGGAAGGCAAAAGAAAATCAAGGAGCTCCCTCAATATTGAATTCAATCCAAATTTAGATAAATTAAATATGATTAATTAATTCGGACATAATCAATAAAAACAAAATTAAATTGAATCAAATAAATTTTTGCCTCTGAATAATAGAGGTTACTATAATTAAAATTCTAATTTTAATTAGAATTTTAATTAAAATAATTTATAATAATTAATTGTTTAGGTTTAAATTAAATTTTCATATAAACTTTGTTATTAAAATGGAGTGATTTGAGGTTAAAAGCGTAAAATTCCACTAAAATAAAGACCCCTTAAGCCCCTGTGTTATCTTCAACCCTTCTCTGCAAAAACCCAAAAGAAGTAGAAAGAGAAACAGAGCTAACTAAACAACATGGAGAGAATGAGGAGTGAAATCTTCCAAGAACAAGAAAGCCTCGTCAACAACAACGCTAACTCTCATGATTCACCCTTCCAAGACCCTTCCTTGGGCTTCAATCTTCTCCGTCTTGACAACTTCTGTTATACCTCTGATCACCACCACCACCACCCCTACCACCCTCACGCTCCTTGCGCCACCTGTGGCTGCTGTGGTACTACTAGTACTACTGCGAATACTTCTCTTCCCACCGCCATTTCTCCGTCATCTTCCAACAAGCGCCGCTCAGCCGAATCCACTGCCCCGATCATTGAAGACCAACTCATCCCCAAGAAGCCCAAGAAACTCTTTTTCTCTGAAAATTCCGGCTCCAACCGTTGTCTCCATGGATTTTCCAAGATTTCTCTTCCTTTCGACTTGTCCGGAACCCAAACCCAAACCCTTCAACGTACGGTGTCGGACCCTACCAGTCCACCAGCAGTGGCTGCTCTTTCTGGGGTTGTTACCGGTGCAGTAACAGTGGTTCCTCAGTCCCCACCGGATAGCTCCAAGAATAATAATAACAATAATGGGGGTGTTCATGTTACAACAACTACTCCGGCGTCCAAGGCAAGCGCGAAGACTCTGCCTCCTCGGCCGACCCCTATCAGGAGGACTGTTTCTGACCCTTCTCCCACTAACACCCTCTCTAGGTCTTCTAGTTACGATGACGCTTCGAACAGCCTTGTAAGACATTATTATCGTTATTCTTCAACTAGTGCTCTTTCATACCCACTTTTCATTAACCCTATTTTTCCATCTCTTTAACTTTGTCTTATAAAAAGATTCGATCTTTGGCAGCTTTTTAAGACTTTAATACTGCCTTTTGTTTATTATTCATCTCCGTCTTGAAATTTATTGAAACTTGCAGTGGCTGAAGAAGATGAAGGATTGCATGAAGCAGATGAACCAATGGTGGGATGAGTACATGCCTGATGAACAGGAGGAAGATGAACGCAAATCCCCTCAAGACAATAATAACAATAATACCAATGAAACAAAGGTGAATTCGTGCTTAAAACTACTTGTTGACTACCGTTGGAGTTGAAACTGTAAAAAGAAAATTTTAAAAAAGTCAGTTATTTCTGCAGAATGATGAAGGTGATGAGGAAGAAGCAGTTAGTGTGGAGAAAGCTGGGGATTGCTTTATGATCAACTTCAGGTGTCCCTGCAGAAAAGGATATCAGATTCTTCTCTCTGGAAGGAGCTGTTACTACAGGCTCTTGTAGATTCTATCAAGTAATGAAGCCTAAGCAAACTCGTTCGTCCCTACTGTTCCTAAGCTTCAAAAGATCATAAACAGTCCCTGAGATATAGGAAATAAGTGTTGGATCACGTCTCACTGATTCAGTTAATAGAATGTTTAGTCGAAATAGTTCTTGAGCTTACAGTTTTTCTGTGTCATCTTCTTGCACTCTTCGTTTCGCTTCATTTGCCTCTCATTTTAATAAATGATGTCTTCTTTTTCTAGAGGAAAGAAAACTGAGTTTTTGATTATCTACAGCTGCAAACATTGCATAAGCCACTCAGTAATGAGGGTTACGCCTTGTTGTGTTTGAGATGGAGCAAAAGAATTTGCAGTCTAATTTATTTAATTGGCAACAATAATAAAGAAACTTTATTGTCATTTTCAATAATACAGTAATTTCAATGTAAATGGGATTTATATAATTTAAAATATCTTTACCAATATTTTAAAACCGAACAAGAAATTAAATTGATAAGATAAATAGTTTAAGGTTTAAAAGGTTAAACTCGTATTAAATTATTATAAAATTGGATAAAGGTTAAATAAAATTAAGAATTTAAAATATGATTGGAAGAGATTATCCTTACTTTTGAAAATTTTAAATTTTAATTGAAAAAAGATATTGTTAAATAAAAATTAATATTTTTATTTTTATTCATAAAAACTTATTAATTTACAAAAAATGACCAATTAATTAATAAATTGATTAGTTTTGAACAACAAAAATTGTTAAAATAAATCGAACTGAAAAGTTAAAAACCGAATTAAAAAATTAAATAATTCAAAATTTTTACAATTAAACCAATCAAAATCTGTTGAATTTTTTAACCATTAATCTTTACACGAATCAATCAATTATTAAAAGTTTTTTTAGTCATTGCTAAAATATTTTATGATTGTTCAATTTCTAATATTTGAGTCTTAGAGGAATTAGTAAAGTTGTTTATTTATGATTATAAAGTCAAGTATAAAAGTTACATAAATAATCTCTTTGTAAAAATATAAAGGGATGGTTGTATATATTATGACCTTCTCCAAATCTTCACAAAATGGAAAGCCTATGTATTACGTACGTTAACATTGACTTTTAAGTTCTATGGTTTAAGATTCCAATAAGGTCTAAAAATGCATTTTTGTATGTCCTAAATCCATACCAAAATATTGACAAATTAGAAGATATATAGTGTCGAAAGTAATTAGACTATGCTACGTATATGTTACCCTTGGTTGATCATATTTAGACACTATATGCTACCTATAGTGACTTTTGTTTGTTTTGGTTATTTTTATTCTAATTTTACTTTTATTTATCATTTTTATTTACTTGTTTCTTTTCTTTTTTATTTTTATTTATTTACATGAGTTTTTTAGAAATAGTCTTTCTACTAATTAGAGATAAGATTCCGTATTATTGGACTTTCCCAAATCTTGAGTTCCAGTAAAATTTCTACCGAGTGTTATTTATGCTACCAATAGTGTCTATACTAATTGACAATATAAAATTTGAAATTTATGAGATGTTTGCCAACCAACTGACAAATTATTTTCTAGTTTATTGATTAAAAGTTAATTTTTTGACCATCTTAAAAAGCTACTGAACTCTAATAAGTTGATTTCTAAAAGCTCTATAAAAGGAGATTTTTTTATGATCAGCCTAAAATTAATAGGTAAAAAACTAATTATACTCTCCTTTTATAATTTTTGAATTGTGCTAATTATGCTACAGTGATATTATAGATGATTCAAACTAAAAATCAAAATCATGCCTGTATTATATGGTGATAAATTTTTTACAATGAAGTAAGTTTTTTAGTTACAAAACTTGGGAGTTTTTTTTACTAATAAAATAAGTTTTTTGTTACAAAATAAAAAATACATTATAGTGACAAAATTTTTAGGAATGTTATATATTTTATTAGAGTTAAAAACTTAAATTTTTGTAAAATTAAATATCTAATTACGATCTTATAAATTCTTTTTTTTACATCATGTACTCATAAATTATTTTTTACTTAAACAGTTAATACAAAATAACTAATTTTACAACATCTTTAATAAACAGCTAATGTTATCCACTGGTTATAATCAGTTATTAGTTAACAGCTAATACAATATGTTGATTGCTAGGGCCAATTTGAAAGATTCAAGTAAGCTTATAATAACCAAATAACATAATTTATTATATATATAATCTGATGAATTATATCAAAATATATTTGTCAATAATTAAATTCCGTTTTAATTTTATATTTGAAGATGGGTTATTGAGTAGAGTTGGCTTAAAAGGACCATCTTTCTCTTTTTCAGGCTTTCGTCAAATTCATTCAATTGAAACAAGCGCCGAAGAGTATTTTAAGGAAATCAACCCCGACAACTGCATGTGATTATTAAATAATTATTATGGATAATTGACAAAATAATCTAAAAATTAGTAATTTTTAAGAATTCTTTCATTATTTAAAAAGAAATTCTGTTCGGTCCTAAAATTTTATATTTGATTTAGTTTAATAATTTTGTTGTTAAAAAAGATTAGTTTATAAAATAATTATTTTACAAACAAAGATAAATAAATAATTTTTATTTGAAGGTATTTTTAATTAAATTTAAAATTTTTTAAATAAATTATAGTTAATTTTTAAATTTTATTTAATATTTAACTAATTTTATAACTATCCTTTTAAATCTTAAATTTTTTATTTTATCTTAACTATTCTAAATTAACACTTGAAAAACCAGTCAACTGAAATCTCGAATCAAGTCTAAATATTTTCTAATTCTCGGGAGTTTTTTACAAAAGCAAAATATAGGAGTCAAATTATTCATAAAAATAGGAGGAGGATGAGAAGAAGAAGAAAAGAATAAAAGGTAGCCGATGCCGATCACTTCCTCAAGAACTGCGAATGTTTGGTCCCGAACGATGCTTACATAATCCAAGAACCCCGCGATGGAGATGTTTGCGGTGTCTCAATCACATACCATATGAATTATGATTGATTTATTTACCATATGATTGATTCATTTTTAGTAACTGTTGTGTTGCCTATCAATCAAAACTCAAAAGTCCTCCTTCATGGACCCCATGCTTAGGCGACAACGCTTCGTGCTCGTCTACTCTATGCCATGGCAGGCCCCACCAAATCAATCCAGCAACAAGACAACGAAACCATCCATCCACCATGTGCTGGAAAACCCCCACTCTCCTCAACTCTTGCCATTTTTGTGTACATGGACATTGTGCACATTATATTATTAAACTAACTAAACCCTTCCCTACACTCTTCTAGATCTCCTCCTAATCTCCCTAAAGTTTGGTGCTTTCTTCATCTTTGAGCAATTCTAAAAGTGGGTTTCGCCGTTCTCTGTGTTTCTGCCTCTTGTAACATAGCCCGCCATTCTGCATTTGTTTTCAAAGTATTGGCCTGGAAAACCCGTCTGCTTCTTCGTATTTTCGTAGACTTTCAGTAGTGCAAGAATAATGATTCCTTGGTTAATTTCAACTAAAACCCCAATCGTAACATTTGTTCCACAAAATCCAAGATTGTCAATACACTGTCCCAAGCTGTCTCAGTCCTACTTGAGACCAGTTTTGTTGTCCTTGAACAACCAAAATCCCAATACCGTTGACAAGCCTGCAAAACTAAATACACATCTTTTTGGTTCTGTCACGATAATCCCAACTCATTTTTCTCCCAGGAAAGACAAGAGAAGCAGGGGGTATGAAGAGAAGAGAGGTTTTGCCCAAGTGGGTAGTCAACAGATGTTGGCTTTATGTGGGATGGGGTATTGGGTGCAAGGTTTCAGGTGCTTTCCATGGCTGACTCTCAACTTCCACATGGCCCACACTCTCAGCTTGCACCCATCGATACTTCAGCTAGTGCAGAACTCCGGTAATCTCCCCATGGTGGCCAAGCCTCTTTGTGGAATCCTCTCTGATGCCATTTATGTTGGTGGTGCTCATAGAATTCCTTATATTCTTATTGGTGGTGGGTTAAATTTATCTTCTTTTACTTGTTTACTTCATAACGTGCTCTTTCTTGTTCTATGGGAAATTCGCGTCTTTTTGTCTGGCTTAATGAGCTGATTAGATTTTCTTGGCTTTTGTCCTTCCGTTTGCGTGCTTTAAGCTCCTTTTTTTTCATGTTCATGTATGAAAGGTATTTGACTTAGATTTTGGTGTGATCCAAATATTTACTGGGTTAATATAGGATATAATGCTGTTCTTTATGTTCGTATAGGCTCCTACAAAACCCTCCATGTTATTGTTATGTGAACATCTATGTCAAACTAACAAATAAAGAGATGCGCTAGAAGAGACATGGAGAATTCATAGATCAGTTCTTAGGCTTGAAGTTGGTGAAGGAGCTAAGCTATGATACAAACAATATTTTGGTTCATTTTGACAATTACATAAGGTGGTGTAGCAGTTGACCTGATGAAGCACTCAGAAAGCAATCCACAGTCTTTTTGCAGGTGCTGTCTTGGGGAACCCTTGCTTTGATCCCAGTTGCTCGTGCAGCCCTTCCTACTCTCATGGCGTGTATTCTTCTAAGTAACCTTGGTGCATCGATAACAGAAGTTGCCAAGGATGCTCTTGTTGCAGAGTATGGCCAAAAACATCGTATGAGAGGCCTTCAGTCCTATGCTTTTATGGCTTCAGCCATGGGTGGAATTCTTGGAAACTTCCTAGGTGGTTATTTCTTGCAAAGAACATCACCTGAAACCATGTTTCTAATATTTGCTGTTCTGTTATCATTTCAACTTGCACTTTCATCAGCAACTAGAGAGGAAGCACTTGGATCATCTCCACCTTCTGATTGTCCCGGAGAGAAAACATTTTACAAAAATTTCAGAAAACAGCTTGGTGATCTCAAAATGGCATTACAGGATGATAAAATCTGTCACCCACTTTTATGGATTGTGGCTTCTATTGCCATGGTTCCGGTCCTTACAGGCTCTATCTTTTGCTATCAAACCCAACTTCTACATCTTGATCCGTCAGTTATTGGAACATCACGAGTAATTGGGCAGTTGATACTTCTTTCCATGGCTGTGCTCTATGACCGCTGCGGGAAGCAAGTGCCCATGAGGAAATTGATTGGTGCTGTTCAACTTATGTATGCATCTTCTCTACTTCTTGACTTTGTTCTTGTTAGACAACTTAATCTTAGACTGGGGATTTCCAATGAAGTTTTCGTCTGTTGTTTCTCGGGTTTAGCAGAATCACTTGCACAATTTAAGCTCCTTCCCTTTTCAGTACTACTTGCAAGTTTATGTCCTAGGGGATGTGAAGGATCTCTTACTTCTTTCTTGGCATCAGCTTTGTGTTTATCATCAATTCTAAGTGGTCTGTTAGGTGTCGGGTTGGCTTCTTTGATTGGAATAACGTCTGGTAATTACTCAGCTCTACCAGTTGGGATATTGATACAGTCCATTTTAGCTTTATTGCCTTTGGGATGGATTCATCATGTACCTGCAACCCTTCCCCTTCTTGAAAAGGAAAGAAAGGGAGGTATGAGTAGAAGAACTTGGAAAAATAGAAGGGTTGGAAGAGTTGTATTTGGTTCTGTATATGTATACAGGCGTGGAAGGGATTCTGAGAGACAGTGGTGAAAGGAGTTAACAAAAACTTAATAGCTTTCTGGAGAACAAGGACTAGAAATTTGAAGAATTGCATTGTTCAGGTCTTGATCTCATCCCCATCCTGTTGAATTGATCAGATGCTGTAACTACCGTGAAATAACAATCAGTTCTGTTAATTCAATCATATCTGCCCTAGCTGCCACTTGAACATATCACGGACGGCTAACAAAGGGGGGACTGACAGTTCCGTTCTTCTGAAGTTGTACATTCATCAGTTCAAGCTACATGACGAGTCTTCTTTTTCTGGGTAAAAATACATTACTGTCACTTTTGGGGCCACTGCAAAGTAGTTTGCATGACAGGAGTATTTTAGTTCCAGCAGCTCGTCCTTGTGTTTGAAGACCTGCTTTTGATGCCTAGTGAGAGATGCATCTGAGTCACAACAGAGGGATACTTATAAAGATGGTGACGAAGCATGTAGACTACTGGATGGATTTGTACTATGAGTTAGCCCTGTAGTTTTCAGCTTAAATGGTTTTGTTACCAAAAAAAAGCCTTGTGTAAGGATAGGATGTGGCAAATAAGGAAGATTAGAGAATTCCATGTTGGCTGTATAATGAAGAGTTTTGGTGTCTATCCTTTTTTTGTTTTGTTATTTGATTTGTTTGTTCAGTTTTGTTTATTATAATTCAAAAGGAAGTAACTTTTGCTACATGATAGTGAGAAAATGATCCCAAAATAAACAGTCACTGAACAGTCCTTACAATGCTCTAACCAAATGCGCAGAGGATCAACTTCATCAATGGTCACGTATTCAGGTGGGTAGGTAATGTACAACAATCTTAGCTTTTTTTATTTATACTGAACTTATACATATAGCGAGTTGGATTGAGTTGGATTATACATTAAAATTCAGTTTCTAAAAATTTTAAAAGCATTTAACTCTTGGAGATCTTTATCCTCTTCCATTTCTGTAGCACTGTTTCGAGTTTTGATTGGTTACAATCTAAAGTTTCAAAAAGAGCAACCCAAGCTGCCACAGGAATTAAGGTCCAATAAACTAAACCAAGCACATCCTGACGTACAACCGTACGAGACCTGATCCATCGCAAAGTGTCTGACAGCCAAGTTTTCTGTCCAATTGTGAGGGACATCTCTTGGTTGTAAGGCATGTCCAATATACCTCAACATAGTTCAAGAGTTTCATCCACACAAATAGAATAATATATCTATTTCATTTTCTCAGAATCAAGAGACCGAGCAGCTCCTTGCATCAATAACAGGAGGCCATCCAGCATTTCATATATTGATTCTGAACTAGGATGCAGTTTGTCGTAAGCATAGAAACTATGAGTTATTCCATTGATGCTTATCCAACTGCACCCAGGTGTTTTTCTTAACCCCCTTTGCTTCATCATTGTTCTCACCTGAGCTACTGTATCCCACTTCTTTGAAGAGGCATGCAAATTTGAAAGTGATATGTAATTTGAGGGGTTTTCAGGTTCTAACTGAATAAGAAATCTATACGCCAGATCTTGCATCTCGGGATTTCCATGTACTATTGAAGCACTAACAAGAGCTCCCCAAACACTTGGACCAGGTTCCATAGGCATTGTTTTAATAAATTCTAAGGCCTGGCTCAGTTGACCTGATCGACCTAACATATCTGCAACACAAGCACAAATTTCGACTGTTGGTTTGATTCCATATTCATTTATTGCTGAATTATAGATCTGAAGTCCTTCATCTACCAACCCAGATCTGCCACAAGCAGAAAGAACTCCTACTAGGGCTATTGTGTCTGGTTTATTCCCAAGTTGAAGCATCTTATGGTATAAACAGGTGGCTTCCTCTCCCTTCCCATGCAATCCATATCCAGAAATCATTGAGCTCCATGAGATCGCATCTCTGGAAACCGACTCATCCTCAAAGACACGAATAGCATAATTCAAGCTGCCACACTTAGAATACACATCTATCAAAGCATTAGACAAAGAAACATCAATATTCCATTCTCTTCTAATTGCATATCCATGAATTTGTTTTACACCGTTCAAACCAGTAACTGAGCTACAAGCAAGAAGAATACTCACGAGAGATACTCTACTAGGCTTGACTCTATCTTTCCTCTGCATTTCATCAAAAAGGACCAAACCTTCTTCCAGAGCTCCATTTTTCACATAACCATTTATCATTGCTGTCCAAGTATAAACATTTCTACTCTCTATTTGATTAAAGACCCGTCTACCTACAACAACTCTTTTACTCCTTGAATAAAAGTCAATCAAACAACAACCCAAATGAAAATCCAAGCCAAAACCCAAACCCAATTTATTTCTTACTGCATATCCATGAAGCTGCCTTCCATAATCCAATTTCTCCACATCTTCACTGCACAAAGGTAAAAGAGTCGAAACTGTGAAAGCATCAGGCTTTAAACCATCAAGTTGCATATCTTTAATAAAGTCGAATATCTGTTTACCGCAATAACGATCCCCAGTATCCACATGTCCTGCTATAACAACATTCCAAGAACTCACATTCCTATGAGGCATTTGATCAAACACTTTCAAAGATTCGCTAAATTCTCCAGATTTGCAATACATGGACATGAGTGAATTGGCAACAACAACATCAAAAACAAAACCCATTCTCACACATCTCCCATGAACCAGTTTCCCAGCATCCAAATCAGTGGCCTCGCTGCAAACTTTCAAAATTGTTGCAAGGGTATAATCATCAGCAGCAACCCCGAGAAACCACATCCGTTGAAACAAGCCAAGGGCATCACTATACGCATGATTTTTTGCATAACCATTAATCAACGAGTTGCACAAGTAGACACTCTTGAGCTGAAGCGAATCAAAGACGAGTCTTGACTCATTTGGGACGCCACATGTAGCATATGCAGAAATGAGTTTCGTCGCCAAAAAGGGGTTTTGAGCGAAACCAAGAGAAAGCATGCGAGCATGGCATTGTTGGGTCAGAATCAAAGAATGGTCGGCAACTGAGAGTTGAAGCAAGTGGAGAAGAGTTTGGGATTGTGAGAGGAGTGTAGCAGAACGAGCGACGACGGAAGTTGATGTCTTAGGCGCGGAGAAGAAGTTCATTTACTAAGACACCCAACAAGCACCCGTTAACTTCGCCTATTGCATATTATTTATATTAATTAATTTTTCCCATAAAAAGTTTATATTGCTTATTTGTGAATAACATAAACACATCTATTAAACATGTCATATTTAAGCAAAAAAGCCGGGCTCGGATGCAGTTTCGGGCCAGGTTTTCTCAACTCACCTTAGCCTCGATGCTTGGGTCCAGCCCAGCTTGAGGCCCAATAAATAACAATAAAATAACGTTACTTTGTCTTTTTTAAAAAATTAATAATTTTGTACAAATAAAATCATAAAATTCTTTTATGGA